>BMAC01000233.1:483467-512574 GCA_014905375.1 Phtheirospermum japonicum
ATGTATCAAATTATTATCTTAATATCATTGAGATTATATTCTTTGGGGTCATATTGGTACCTAGAACACATTCCAAACCCAAGAGATGGATCAGTTTTGCTTGTAGTTAAGTATAGTAAGCTACCAATCATGTTATGATATGGACTTGGATCTAATGGTGGACTAGTGTCATCTCAGGGATATTAACACTTGTACTCATGGGAGTGTCATGATGTTTTGATTCTTCGAGCCCAAACTTCTAAACAAGGTCCTTCAGATATTTGCCTTTTGTGATGAATGTACCTTTTTCAGTTGTTTTACCTGTAGTCCGAGGAAGTATGTTAGCTCTTCGACCATGCTCATTTCGAATTCATTTGACATGAATCCAACAAATTCTTTGATCTTTAGAGAGGATGTAGATCCGAAGATGGTCTCATCAACATAGATTGGTAAAGTGCAAACTTCTTTTCGACAAGAGATTGCGCGCAAGATCCTAATTGACTCCAAATGGGCCACTAGAACAAATGTTTCGTCGAAGTCAACTCCTTCAACTTAACTGTACACTCGTGAGACCAACTTCACTTTATATCAAGTTATAAAACCATTCTCATCTATTTTGTTTTGAAAATACATTTAGTTCTAATCACATTACATCTATTGGGTTTTGGAACTAGTTCCCAAACTTCATTCTTGGTAAGTTGCTTCAGTTCTTCTTGCATGACTAAGATCTAGAATCATTAATGAGAGCTTCATTCACATTACTGGGTTCAATCGCAGATGTGTGACACACGAGGAGTGATGCTTCATTTAAGTTCTTGTATTGTTTCTTATGTAAATTTTGAAGCTTCATATTTACCTCAACTTGACCGATGATTTATTCGATAGGATGATCTTTCATGACCCTGATAGATGGGCCCCTTCGTTTAATTTGTTAGTTCTTATCTTCAACTAGAACCTCAATAGTTGGTTGCTTCGTGGGGTCACCAGTGTCTATGATGAGATCATCTTCGTCATCATTTTTGTTCATATCTACACATGTACCTGTACCAATGATTCGAACTTTTGTGTACCTACTTATAAAGATTTTTCAAAAATTTAAAAGCTCGCCCACAAGAGAACGTGATCGCGTGTAGGTTGATAAGTTGAACCGAATCGTCTCTCAAGGAAAACTAGGCTCAGAAGTTCCTTTTGTGTTTGTTTGTTCACGGATACGAAATAAAAATAAAATCATAATCTAAACACGTAAAAATAATAAATTGATTTAAAACGAAGAACAATTAAAAACTAAGAGTTTTGAAAATATTTTGAAAACAAGGGTTCTAGAGCTTCGAATCGCTTCCACGATCTATTGGGATAAACCCAATTGATGGTTCATGACGATTCTAGGCTCTAGACCCATTAGATCTAGACAATCAATTTCATCAATCTCAACATAATAATCCCATCATCATCACCAATCTCAATATCATACAATTCATAACACATGGGGGGGTTTGTTTTGTTGAAGATTAATTATTAAACTATCAAGCATGAATTTAAAAGCATGAAAACTAAATTAAATGAAAAGAAGACTTACTATTTAAATTGATGAATTTGCAGTGTCTTGGCTGTAGAAAACTTGAATCTAAATTATATAAAAACTAATCTAAATTAATCTAAAGCTAGAAATCTAAATCTAAGAAATTTGAAGAGAAACTACGAACAACTCGGCACTCGTTGGGGTTGTTAATCCCTAAGAGGCCTTTAAAACCCTAGGAATAAGTTTAAAGTGTCTAACTATAGCTTAGGTAACTTAAAAATTTAGATTTATGGGGTAGTATTTATAGAATTTGGAAATCTTGGGCAACAAGTCACGAAACCGACTTTCTGGGCACTTAACGGTTGCACTTAACGGTAAGGAGCTACCATTAAAGCTATCGTTATGCTCGCAGTCCTGTCTCAACGGTAGCGTTAACGATAAGGTAGCGGTAGGGTAACCCTTATAGAAAGCTATCGTTATGTCTCATTTTTGTACTTCTGCACTTCGACAACGGTTTTGGGCAGCATTACGTAAACGTTATAGATAGCTGCCGCTAGTTCTTCATTTCAGCGCCCCTGGTCTTCAATGATACTATAACGGTTCTAGAGGGAATAACCGTTATAGAAAACTGGCAGCTTCAAATTCTTGCTACTTCTTTGCCGGAAAGCTCGATATTTGCTTCTCGCTCATCATACTTCACCTCTAACGTGCTGAACTCTTCCGGTTACTTAGATATAAATGAGAAACCACAAATAATTTCTTATTTGCATCAATTTAGATCAAAAGACGGTAAAATAAGCTGGAAGTACAAATATATGAAATTAAGCTTAATCTATCCAACTTATACCAAAAATAATAAGAAAAAATGAACTAAAATACTAATAAAAATTAAGACATATACATGTTAATCAACCAACAACAAAATCATCAAAAACAACATTTATAAATTCCATTACAACCTTAGTGTGAAGGTTGTACACACGGTAGGCACGTGAGTTTATTGAGTATCCAAAAAAGAATATGACATCACTTTTTGTGTCAAATTTCCCAATATGGTAGTATGTACAATCGAAATTGTGAAAGTGGCTCACATTTGGTTTCCTTCCTCTCCATAACTCATAAAGAGTGATACTTGTACATGGTCTGAAACCACACGGTTAATTATATAGCAAGTTGTATTTACAGCTTCTGCCCACCAACATTGTGATATGTTCTTAGACGTGAGCATTACCCTTTTTTATTTCTTGTAAGGTCTGATTATTCCTTTCAGTGACCCCTTTTAGTTGATGAGTGATTAGTGAAAAAAACTTATCCGCAATTCCTCGAGAAATGCATAATTCATGAAAGTTTAGATTTATTAGTTCTCTTCCATGATCACTTCTGATTCGAACATAGAGCAGCTTTTCTCGCTTTGAAGTTTTAATCATTTTTTTAAACAACAAATGCGTCTGATTTTTCCCCACAACTATTCAGCTTATGTATATATAAGGAAGTCATCAAACAGACAAAAATGAATCTTTTGTCTCCGATAATTTTTCTAAATGGGTCACATAAGATTCATGTGTAACAACTCCATGACCTGCTTTATGTTGATCACTTGCACTAGTGGATGCATTTGTCTTGTCTGCTTGCCCAGCTGACACATACCATAAATCCCTTGGTTCTTCTTTAGTTTTGGGATTCCTCTAATTGCACCGGTTGAAGACAGATTATGGAGATGAGGATAATTCATGTGTCCCAATTTTGATGTCATGCCTTAGTTTCATTGATAGAAGATAGAAGACACACATCATGTTGTTCGAACACATAAAAATTATATCTGTTCTGTGTAAGTACAAGTTTGATGGTCTGATCATGTACTCTGCATGCTCCTTTTTCAAACTTCACATTCATACTCTGATCGCATAGTTGACTTATGCTGGTGAAGTTAGAATTTAGATTGCCAACAAGGAGAATATCATCAAAGTTAGGTAATCTTTTTACGTATAGAGTATCTCTACCAATAACCTTATTCATTGATCCATCTCCAAAAGTGACATAGAGTCATACATCATGACAATGTTGTATATAAATGTTTTATCTCCAGTCATGTAACGAGAACATCCATCATCAAAATAATTGTATTTAAAGTGACTGTATTTGAATACACAAGAAGTTGAGAAGCTCACATCCTCATTTCTCTTTACCCATACCTTCTTCTAGCCATTGTTTTTTGTGTCCACTCGAGTTTTTTGAGTTTTGGTGGGAATTCCTTTGTGATTTCAATAACTAATTGTACCACTTGACAGATCATGATACATTATGTAGTATTTGGATTGGATATGCCTGGTAGTTTCACAGTAGTGGCACTTGAGAGTGAATATCATGTATTCAGATTTTCTTCTTGCGCTTAATAGAGCAGTACCCATCTTTGGAGTAGGGGCACGATCTTGTGTTGGTGGAGTTATATGACTAGCTATGATAAAAGTGGTATTGTATTATAGGTCTCAGTTCTTTGCATTAAAGACAATTCCATCACGATTAGTAGTTCTTTTTCCCATTCATATCAACTCATCAAACTTTGCTTTACTTTGTTCAGCCATCGCATGAATTTAATTCTCTTCATTTAATTTATTTGCAACAATCCCCTTATCTTCTAATGTGCAAGCAAGATCACTTTTTCAACCCACAAACTTTTATGTCCTTTTCTTTTAGTGTTTCATAGACACGAAACAGTTCCTTCTCCAGAGATTCGATAATCTGGACATTGCCATCACACACTTATCGAGAGATTTTATCTTTAAGTCGAATAGGCTTGTATGAACAGTAAACATTATGAGTCTGTTCTCATGTTCTTTGATGATTAAATGGTACTCAATCAAAATTTTGTTTAGGCCAATAGTTATCCCTCATATCTTGGTTATCCCGACAAGATGATATTTATAATCTTCATGTTTATTGCTTGTCAATTCCATGACTTTGGCCTTCTACCTTTAATGAGTGAATTGGCTTGCTGACATTTGGTCACCATCTATTCGTACAAGAAATACATATACGCGCTTGTTGAATTCTCACTTTACTCTTCAAAAAGGATTAGTGGGGACAAATCACCACTTCTAGTAGTAATCTTCGACCTGGATGAGTGAACTTGAGTAGCAAGGCATATGGCATCATTAATGATGCTTGATTGTTTTAGATCCCTGTTGAATCATCCACATGTACATCATCTTCGTTCCATGCTTTGAATGCTTTTATTTCTTTTGGAACGTTGGACATTTGAATTGAAAGTATCCAAACCCCTTGCATTCTCTACACCGGTCTTTCTCAACTTTGTTTCCCATTAAATTTTGAAATGGTGTGTTGGGATTTTTTTGATTTCATTCAAACTTCCTAGAGGTGATTTTTTTCATAGATTTTCCTTTCATCATCCGGGAAAAACTTATGGTGAGAAGGGCAAAAGCTTTATAAATATCTTAAACCTCACTTCTTTCATTCTCTTGAGTTTCCGCCACTTGATGGCTTGAGTTAGCCTTAAAAGTAGGGATGGCAATGAGTCATGTTGGACTGGGTACTGGAGGACTTGTACACACCCCGTTCGCTGCACGAGTCGGATCGGGTCACCCCGTCATGGGTCACGGTCACGGGCCGGTTCATCCCTTTATAATTAATTTTTATTAAATTTAAAATTATTTTAATATAATAATCACATATATTACTATAAAAATTAAATATAAGATGAAAAATTAATTAAAAACAATAATAAATGAAAAAATATAATAGGTATACATTTATAAACTTAGTTATAAGGTTTTTTATCTTTTATTTTGCTTTATTAATATATATTATTCATAAAATGTCAATGTTTTAAAATCGCACCGGTGAACGAATCGGTCTTCCCACCGGTTCACGGTTCAACTGGTAATAAAAAATAATAATATTCTTAATTGTATAGTATGAAATATTATGTAATGTATTAATATAAATATTGAATCGATTCATATAGGAGAAAGTAATTAATTTATTTTATAAACTTGCCTAAATTATTTGTATTTCCATGTACCATATATATTACTTTAATCATTTTTTATCGATTCAACCGAGTTTTTTTTTTTTTACCTCTTTTCAACTGTTTAACAGGTTACAAATGGGTTAACTGTTAAAATGGTTTTATGGGGATGATCAGACCGGATCAATGGCCGATTTTTGGTCCAACCGGTTGAATCGGACGGTCCGATCTTAATTTTAAATCATTGTAGAAAATATCATTATAAATGTATACATATTAATAGGGATGTCAATCATGCCCCGGCCCGACCCAACCCGTGCTTAGGGGTGGGAAAAAATACCGAAATACCGCATTTACCGTACCGAAAAAATAATAAAAAATACCATATTTTCGGTATACCATGATATTCGGTACGGTACGGTATCAATACCGAAATATTACGGTACGGTATCGGTATGAGAATAAAAAAAATTCGGTATATACCGAAATACCGAATAAATTATTAATATTTCGGTATATATACCAAAATACCGAAAAGTATCGGTATTTAGCGAAAGAAAATCGGTAATATATCGGTATTCGGTATAAAATTTTTGTAATGTTTGTTGTTGTTGCATTCGGTATGAACGGTATAATACCTATACCGTTGGCATACCGATATATCGGTACGGTACGGTATGTGTTGTGTAATTTATCGAAAATTCGGTATACCAACATATCCGGTACGGTATCGGTATGAAATTTTAGGTATATGTTCGGTACGGTATCGGTATAACCAAAAATTTTCGGTATACCGTACCGACCCACCCCTACCCGTGCTGCCGCCGCCCCGTGACCCGGAGCGGGGCGGGACCGAGCCGGGTACCATCTCCGCCCCGCCGATATTTTTTATTTTTAAATATATTTTATATGTGTTTTAAATATTTATTTTATATGAATTATTAAACTTTTTTGCATTTAGTATTTTTCTAAAATTAATTTGCCATCTTATATTTAATAAAAATAATAAAAATTAAATATAACGGGCCAACCCACCCTGCCCCGTGGCCCGTGTTGGGGCGATCCGACTCGACATGTGGAGTGAACGGGGAGGGTCCGGTTCCTCTAGTACCCGAACCGATCCGGCTGATTGCCATCCATACATATTAAATATAATACCAAATCTAAAAATCAAAATAATCGTATGAAATAAATATTAAAAAAATATTAAAATATATTTATAAATAACAAATATTGGGCGGGGCGGAGAAGGCCGGGTACCAGCGGGATGGAGATGGTACCCGGATATTATTAATGAAAAATATTATTATTAATGTATACATATTAAATATAATACTAAATGTAAATAAATATTTAAAAATAAAAACATTGGGCAGGGCAGGTCGGGTACCCGTGGGGCGTCCTGTCCCACCCCGAATCACGGGGCGGGGTGCCCCAAATGGCACGGGTCGGGTCGGGCTTGGCCGAGGCATGATTGCTATCCCTACTTGAAAGGCAAAGCCTTTGTTCTTCTCTTTGATTAAGTTGTAGCAATTGTTCAATTCAGAGGTTCTGAGTTCCCCCTTAAGTTCAATGACTTTCATCTTGGTGGTGTCTTTTAAGGTCTTAAGGGCACTGACCTTCATCATGAATCTATCTGGAATGGATCTCAAGATCTTCTGGACTTGTCTTGTTTTCGTAATGGATTTACCAAGAGTGAAGCATTGAGTGATTATATCACAAAATCGAGTGCACTATGCTTCAAAATTCTCATCCTCACTCGTTTTTTTAAGGTTGTCAAATCGAGTTTGTAATTGTTACACCTTTGAGAACCTTACATAATCAAATCCTTCAAGTTGTTCTTGCAGAATGCTCCAAGCATCTCTTGCCATGGTGCGTGTTGATATCATCTTGTGTTGATTTCGGTTGACCACCTTAAAGATAATATAATAGTGCTTTTTAGATTGCATCATATGCTCTTTTGTCCACATCACTCCACATAGCCCCTTGTTTTTCAACATAATCCCTTTTTTAAATTTGATCTGGGGCCACGTCTATCCCGTCTCAATAGTTCTCTAACATTCAAAGTCTTGAGAGTGAGGGAATACTCTTATCATTGTATTCTAATAGGAGTAGTTTGAACCATCCAGGAATGGTGGTCGTAATATAGAGCCTCATTCTCATTGATTCATTTTAACCATTGGCTGAGGATTAACCGAAAGTACAGTAACCCGCTCTGGTGCCAATTGTAATATTAGAATTAGTGCAAACATGCACTAATAGGTCGAACAATTTATCTAGACATTCAAATAATTAACATAATAAATTAACAAGGAAGGAATCCCTCTTTCCTTTTAAACTTATTAATTATCACACGTATGCTTGTACAAGTACACATAGTAACTTTATACCCAAGCTAACATACTTGTACCTCTTGTTTAATTAATTCCTTTAACAACTTCCTGTTGGTCGAATAGTGAACTGAGCTCCTTCCACTTATGTCAAACAATGCCTTTAACTCACTCAACTTGTTGTTGTACTTCTCGTTGATTAGTACAGTAGAGTTTGTTTTTTACATATAAAAATTAATTTGATTAACAGAAAATTTCAAGAAACTATCAAAACTAAAGTTCTCGTTATTTTTCACTCTATCGAAGCGTGTCTAAATAATACACAAATAAAAATTATTTAAAGGTCTCGAGAGCATATACATTTTGAGGAAAGAATCTTCACAAATATTTTCTTAACTTATATGATTGACTTGAGTTTCTAAGTTCACTTGATTGTTTGTTTCCTTAAACATCAAGATCATCCTTCCAGGCTTTCGTTCTTCATTGGAGATCTTGCCAACATAACACTTTCATCGACATCAAATAACTTGCAACACAATCAAATCAAGAAATATAATCCTAGCAAATCTGGTTGTTAGTCTAGTTAGCCAATCAATGAGAGCAAGTTGCTGGTACAACACGTCTTGACACATTTCACTAAATTGCTTGTGATAAATTATGCCAATCACGTATTTTACATAATTTCATGGATTTTCTTTAACTTTTGGAATTTCAATTTACGTGGATTCCATTAGATTATATTATAGTTTTGTAAAATTTAATACTACGAGACTATGTGGATATTAATAGATCTTAGTAGAATTCTTTTAATGCTCTCAAACATAATATTATGAATTCTTATAAAATCATATTATGTATTTTCTTTTTTAGTTAGATCATATTGAAAATACATAATATGATTTTACCTTGTCTTCTTATTCTCTTGATGAGTTTAGACAACTAATTTTAAAAACATGTAAAAATCCATTATTTTTAACTCGTTATTATGTCTAGATTTATAAAATTAGCAATATAGTTCTTTTCTATTATTTATTTTTTACAAACTCAATGTATATATATTCCTACTTGATAATAAAAGAAATAATTTAAAAAAATCAAACTATGTCGATAAAAATATACATATCAATATTGTCCTTGTTTAAAATATAAGAATTTTCCAATTATAAAACTAAAAAAAAAAGATTAATTATAAGATCTCATTATACTTTATGTACGGATATGTAAAAAAAAAGAGATAATTTTTATTTTTGTTGCTTATTCGAATTATTATAATTTCACCTCTCTCCCACTAACGTTTTTCCTTATAGACTATTATTAATTTTTCAAAATTAGAAAGAAAAAAAGTGAATAATTATTTTAAACTATAGTGATAAAAAAAAGAATTGAGCTCTAATATCTTTCAATAACAGATTCCCAGTAATTACTACCAGATTTTAAAGTAAATAAAAAGTGAATTTCATGAAATTCTGAGGGTATGAGGTAAGAATTTTGAAGGAACCGTGTAAGTGTATTGCTAATTATAAAATCCATGAAATCTCATGAAAATTCATCATTTAACGAAATTCACAAGAACTACCAGAAATTGATGATAATGGAATTCCATTGGATACCAAAAATTTTTGAAACCAATCAAATTATAGATTGACAATACTTGAAATTGTAAGAAATCTTCAAAACCTAGGGAATTCCATGCCGAGGACACCCCCTTAAGATTAATACATGAATCGAACTTTTTACACTTATATTTTATTAATAAAGTTCGTTCGTAAGAGAACGGAGCAATTGTAAGTGGTAAGTTTGACTCCAGTTGAATCTCTCGAGGAAGACTAATCGGAAGTAATTTCCGTGTTTGATTCACGAGTAAGAAAATAACAAAAAAGCTTACGCTAAACACGCGATCAAATTTTGGCTTGAAATAATGATCCAAATGACAAGTAATGAAATAAAAAACTTTGAAAATTTTAATAAAAACGGGGATTTAGGGCTATAAAATCGTCTCCACGATCAATTGGCATTTTATCGAACACTTAGTCTACAAGTTGGGGTTGTCAATCTCAACTTGTAGATTAAACGCCCAACAATACCAATTGATGGTTCTAAAATCATCTAGGTACTAGACCCATGAATTCTAATCCAACAATCATCAATAAATCCAATAACATAAACGTAAAACAAACATGCACATCCGAGCAAATATAAAAAGCTTGAAGAAGGCAACAATGGAATATGGACTTTTAAGAACAATAATTATTATCAAATAAATTTTTTAGAATCAAACATCTAAAATTACGAGAAATTGCAATAAAACTAACTGCCAAAATAATAACATCACAAACACCACAAAAATACATAATCAAAGCAAACACGAATTGAAATCATTGAAGAAAAGAAATTGAAAGCTTACTTATTCAAATTGGAGAGTTTCATACGTCGAACGAGGAAATACGCGAATCTGGACTAAGCTACGTCCTATATCCGAGAAATGATCAAGAACCTATATCATATTAAAAACTAAAAGCTGATAATTGCTTGAAGAAAGTGAAGAGAAATGGAGAGAAAATGAAGAACAATGTTTGGGCTGTCAAATCCTAAGGTGTTCAAAAAGCTTGTTTTCTAAAAAAGAAATGTATATTTACAGGGGTGAAGTGAGCGCAAAATAGTCATTTTGCCCGAAATGGCCAAAATTAGCCTGACCACTGATGCTGGAAAATAGCCTCGTCGATGGCACATCGACTGACGTGTCGACTGGGCATCGATGACGCATCGATTGGGCGTCGATCGATTGCCGTGCTTCGCGGGTTTGAGTTGTGTTTCCATCAAATCGAGCCAGCTGTGATCCTCGGGAATGCTCCTAGGCTTGGTCTACTTCCCTAAAACAAAGAAAAGCAAAATAAAAATATACAAAAAGTAAAAGAGAAATACGAAAAATACTAAAAAGAATACAAAAGTTACAAAGACGCAAAATAAAGAAAAATGGGACAAAATACGACTAAAACCCGACTAAAGCACACACAATAAGACACAAAAATATACAAAAATCACACACAAATATGTACAAAGCAATATACATTATTGACACAACGTGACTTCACATTAATAAATGATAATTTGCATTTGAGAAGGTCTCATCTCCCGTAGGGTTGCCCTATAAATCTTAATTCATAAAATAGATCAGGTTATGTCCTCAAATTTTACGTGGTAAAAGTTGACATTTGAAGGCAAAATGTGACATGCTTAATGTATAAAAATAACATTTTTCAAGACAATTGAGACCGAACTTTTAAGAGAACTTTTATTCAAAAGACAAAATCTTATGTTATTTTACTTAGATAGTATTTACATATTCGCGATTTAATCGTTTTAATCACGAGCTTATGTTTTATGTATGTTTTTATGGCTTTAAGTCAAAGTGACAAATTTTAAACAAAAAACGACATTTCTGCAGGAAATAAGTTGTATTTATAGTAAATAAGATGGGAAAATACTACGGTACATTTAGCCATTTTTGTGGGTATCATACCCTCAATATTTTAACCAATAATATATTGCCACATCATCACTTACATGCGCACCAGTTATTCCCCATTGTTGGTAACTGTTATAGCATGTTAAAAATAACTGCTATTATATTTAAGAAATTATTTATTATTTTATTAAAGAAAATCTTTTATTAATTGTTGTTTTATAGCATGTTAAAAATAACTGCTATTATATTTAAGAAATTATTTATTATTTTATTAAAGAAAATCTTTTATTAATTGTTGTTTTAGTAGCAAAGATCTCGAAAATAAAATAAAATAACAAAATAAATAATTAATTGGTTATTTCTTAACGGATATATTTTTATTTCTACCCCGTAATAGCATTTGATATAAATTTTCTCATTAGCCAAAAAAAAGAAAATACTACCAATTTTACTTTGCATTAATAAAAACTAAAGTATAAAAAATTAAGTTGTTTAATATTATAAGTCATTAATAAAATTAAACATCAAATTAGTTTAAAAAATCATCACATTAAAATAACTAAAATATGAAAAAATATTTAAACATAAATTTTGTTTAATTTATAAACTAATAATACTTTAAAATTTATATAATTATAAATTTACACATTATAAAGAATTGTGATGAAACTTGCCTATTGTAGTCCATATATGTTGTGGTACTACATCCAATCCAAGGGTCATCATCAAATATTAACATCTATGGGTGGAGAATAAAGTGGGGGAATGATACCCATAGGGCACTTTAGAGGCTCCCAATAAGATGATGTTTTTCATTACGGATGACAAATGATATTTTTAAGGCATAAAGTGACAGTTAACAAGCTTAATAAAAACTTAAAGTGACAAGTGTAAGGTCAAAAGTGACATGTTTTATAATAAATAGATACTTTTCATTAATTAAGTGACATAGCAAAAAATGATATTTTTCTTAAAAAAGAATTGATCCTTTTATTTAAATACAAAGTGATAATTTAAGGTCGAAAGTGATGATTTTAAAGCAAAAGGTGATTAACGACAACTTAAATAAGAATGAAAACACACGAACAAATACAACGATACGCCACCAACACAACAACGCACCCCCAATTTCATAACTGATTTGAAGATATGAATCGATAGTATTGTAGAGTGCAGCTATAAAAGTTGAATAATGTCCAAGTTAACAGGTTCATAATGATGTCTATCATCATATCGTAAATCCGACTTTGTAGTTAGAAGGAGGGCATTTGGACCTTTAAAAAAGCATATATTTTTCAAGGTAGAAGAAAAAAACATGGAAGAGAAATATGAGGCACGAGAAGAAGACAAGTGAAAAAAAAATACTAAAAGAGAAATGCTGGTGGGCGGATAAGAGGGATTCGTGGTACGAAGTATGATTTGTATGATGGTAGTCTTTGCCGTTGCTTTGAGTGACTAACTTGTCAAATAGTCTTGCACATCTAAATTTATGAGACAAAACCTTAACAGGCAAACCAAAACAGAAGCTCAACCCAATTCGCTCGGAAAATAGAAAAATAAAACCACCCTCATATCTGTTCTCATTCTCCTTTTATCACATTGATCTCCAATTCGCTCTTCATTTCCTTGCAACCATGATAACTCCCAAATACCAATTTAATTAGCTCTTGATAACAACAATTTGAATAATTTCTATCAATTTAAGACGTGATACTATTTTTTACGTGAAGTTCTTGAGACATAGTTTTAGTTTATTGAATCTTTATTTTGGGTTGCTTCGTATTTGAGCAAATAACATAATTTTCTTTTATTTGCACATAGAGCAGAACACTAAGTAGGTTGGAAACGAGCGCAACAAGATCCATAAAATTCGATAGTTGAGGTCGACTCTAGGATTATCGTTTTGTATACTTCTCTAGAAATATTTGTTTGATCTTTTGTTTCATTTCAAAAGTTGAAGGGTTAAATGGAACGAGTTAAGTTTAATATACATATATATTTTAATGTTATTTTGCTTTCTCAATATTTACACATCCACAATTTCAGGTTTTTTAATAATGATCTTACATTTATACTGGTGATATGCTTTCAAGATAACATGACCCTCTTCGTGAAAAAATGTGACATTTTGTAAGATAGAATTGATACATTTCATTGAAGATGTAAAAAATTTTACGATATGGAATGACACTTTTTGATTGAAGACTTATTAACTATCAAACAACTTATTTTCTATCTTATGATCTCCTTTAAAAAAAAAAAAGTAACCAAATTTAAAGATCAAATAAGCTCAATAACAAGTTAGTAGAAAAATAACTTGAGGTGTATGTAATTATCGGAACTTATAAGCTCTTAAATAGGTTAGTTTATATTTTATGAGCTCTTTAAAGAAGTGTTAGCAAATAAAATTTAAAATTTCATAAGCTCAACCAAACACTTGAGGTATGTTTTTGACGTACAAAGTTGTAAACAGATCTACTTATCATTTGGGTAATGTAGGAAAAGGAATGGGTACTTTGACTTCTTTTGGTGTTGTTAATTAGTGAAAAATAAAAGAAAAAATAGTTATAAACAACACGTGTAAATGAGAAACACAGACGAATCACACACCCAACAAACCTTGATCAAAAATCGCACGTATTAAAAATAAAAATGATTAATTGCATTGTGGCTCTCAAACTATGGCCAATTTCGCAATTAATGATAAAACTCAAATAGATCATATAATTCAAAGAACATAATATGCATTTAAAAAATTTAGTGAATATAGTGAAATCATATATTGTAATTTGGATGGTAATATGCAATTGATCCCCCCCCCCCCCAAAAAAAAAAATATTATACTTTAGAAAACACTATTTACAATATTCAATTGAAAATATATATAACATGGAACTTATACTTGATTTGTCATATCATTGTCTTGCTGCACATTGATTACTTTTTAAGTTTAGGTAGTTAATTAGAATTTAAGCAACTTACACTCAAATATTACAATGAATAAATCACGATGTCTGTAATATGATGGTATTTATTTCTACATTTACATACAATATATATAATTTTATTTTCAAATAAGGAATAAAGAATATTTTTGCTTCACTACCATCGAATTCCCAAATATCACCTCTTTAAAATTTGTGAACTATCATCGAATTACCAAATATCACAGCTCTTTATTCATCAAATTCCCAACGGAAAATAAATATTTTACAACTGCTTATGAAATAAATATTTAAAGTTGACTAAATCTACAAATGGTTAATTTGGTATCATCCCAACACAATTTCATTAATCTAAATATATTATAATTTTAAATAAAATTGTAGAAATGTGGACTGTGGAGATCAACTGCTCGATGCATAAAAATGCGATCTCCTACAAATCCTCCGCTTTCTTGACCATTTTGTTAGATCTTTATACCAACAACTCAACAATCAATTTATTTAGTTTTAATAAAAAGACACAAAATGTGAAAAGAAGGAAAATCCTGAAAAACAACTAACTTAATAAAATAAAATAAATGATTAAAGCATTTCTTTTTTGATTGATATGATTATAAATGAACTGAGCAGACGAACATTGTTATTTGAATTTTATCAACGCTTTAAAAATTGTATTTAAACTCGATTTATTATTAATCGAGTCGAGATTGAACGAGTTTTAGTCAAGTGATGCACGTATCAAACTCGAGTAATTTAATATTTTTTATACAAATTTTATTATCTTTTACTGATAAGATGATTTTTATATTTTACGAATCGATTAATAACTGATTGAGTTAATAATCGTCTTTGAGCCAAATATCGAATAATTTGATTCGATTTTCCTTCCCACATATGTATATGTATTTCTTGAAAAAATGTATTTATTTTAATTTTAAATTAATTGGTCACAATTTTTATTAATTATTAATAAATATATGTATATATATATAAATAAATCTATATATTTATGAATCCTCGTGTATTTCTCTCTCCATAATTTATTGTCTGCCCTTTTCATCTCTTTACCATAAACACAAAATCACACACGTAACACAACTCTACCACTCTGTTCCTCTTTCCTTCTTCTTCTTCTCCTTCCTCGGTTTTATCTCTCAGTAACGGTGTCATCTCGTCATGTTTCCCGCCAATACGCTATCCCAATAGAAAACCCTAATTTAATTCTCTCCATTCCAGGTAAAATAAATCACATTCAGACTCTTTACTTAATTGCCAATCCGCCGTTAAAATTTGTTTCTTTATTTGATTGCGTAATAAATTATTGATTTTTGATGATGTTTTAATTTGATCGGTGGATCACTGGGTTGTGAAAGATTGCTATCAATTTCTGGGAAAAAGCGGTTTTTTATCCTTAAATTAGGATTTATGTCCCATAATCAATCAAGGGCTGAGAGGAGCGAGTCTGTACAGTACAGGAAAACCGGCCGATCCGGTAGCTCCAATCAGCAGCGCAACTTCCCGGCCGGCGTCTCCACTAAGGGCGGTGGCGGCGCCTCCCCCGCCCCATCCAATTCCGGTAGCCGCAGGTACGAAGTCTGAATTGAGTTTGAACTAGGGTTTTGTTTCTTCAGTGAACCAAATTGGTCAATTCATGCATATGCTTACATGTGTTGATTGGTCGATGTTGAATGTGGATATGTGTCGTTATATCATTTTATCTATAAATTAGGGTTTGCAGTTATGTGATGGATGGTAAATTGATTTTTTTCTTTTTTCTCTTTTGTGTGTTTGATATGCAGTTTTAAGAAGTATAATAATAGCAATGGACAGGGAGGGCAGTCGAGGGCGAGAAGCCCGAATGTCGATTCTGATTCGGCAGCAAATGTTGTACAAAATGGTCCTCCTCTACACCAGCCTACCCAAAGTACGTAATAGATTTTCCTCTTATGTGTCTGTGTGTGTGTGTGTATATYTATATATATYTATATATATATATATATATATATATATATATATATATATATATGTTTATAATGATGGTGTTTGGATAGGTTGAGAACTTTCTTGGTTTATCGGAACATAAATTTCTTAAGTTTTTCATATTAACAGTTGTTAATGAGGAAAATTAGTGGTTTTAAGTTTTTCTTTGTTGTTATCTTTAAAGGCCTGTTTGACTAGCATTCGCTGGGATTCTGAATCCTGATATTCAGAATCTTGGGGTATTCAGAATTTTGTGAACTTTTTTAGCGCCTAGTGTAAAACGGAGTGGCAGTTTCGAGATTGGGAATCGACAAAATTGCCTTTTCTTAACTTAATTAGAAAGGTAGTAAAAATTCTTTATTGTTATAGGATTCAGAATCATTTACTTTATACTGTAGATGTCAAATCATGTCTGAAAAGTGAATATGTTGTATTATAATATTGTATTTGGTAGTATTTAATTATATGTATTTATAGGATAGTATAGGAAAGTGATTAGGTGTAAGAAATTGTTGGCCGAGTATTTGGTTTTTGAGTTTTAGAACAACGAGTACCCGGTATTCGGAATACCAATCTGTTATTCCGAACTCTAGGGCAAACATGACCTTAAGGTTTTAATTTATGATATGCTTTTGTTTTTTATGTATCTTATTTGTTAGGGGTACCTGATGTTCCGGTGACCTGTACCTCTTCCAATGCGAAGCCGACTGAGGCCCCGTCTCAAAAAATCAGTCGAGCTGTTCCTAAAGCACCATCGTCTAATGTTCCCACTTCAGCTCCAACATCTAATGCATCTGCTGCTAATCCTGAGCCTGCGGTCCCCACAACACCTGCAAAAGGTATGACTTTTGGTGATCAAAAGTGGAACTTGAGCTTCTTTTTTTTTTACATACGCGTGAGTAACTGTAACTGAGACAATAGTTTCTTGTGTCAATTGATGGTTTCACTGTTTCTGTATTGCTTGGTTTCAGGAGACGGATCTAAGTCGTTTCCTCTGCAGTTTGGGTCCATAAGTCCCGGTTTGATGAATGGAGTACAGGTATTCCAAAGTTGCATGTAATGCAATTTATCATTATATCTTATTATCTTCATCCCCTATTCTCTCTTAATCTTTAAACTCCATTTCCTAATGATAGTTTTTTTTTTTTTTGGTCTTGTCTCTAGATACCTGCTAGAACAAGCTCCGCACCACCAAATTTGGATGAGCAGAAACAAGAACAGGTTCGTAATTTTCTTGCATCCAGTTGTTCATCGGGCATAGAAAAGATGCCTTCAGCCAGTAAAAGACAATAGCTTTATCAAATTTTATATCTTTGAACTTTTTGACATTGTGATTGGATAGCAGGAGGGATGTGAAGCATTATTTACAATACTCACATGCCTTAATTGTAAATAATTGCGTGAACATGATGTAATTTCGAGATGTGAGCCACCTGCAGGGATATTATTTTCATTTGATCAGAATTTTGCGTGCCTGTCAATAAGATCACCTATTAGGTTGATTATAAACTACCTCTGAAGTTTGGCCTAATTATTGAAACCCAATATCGTTCAAAATTAATTACAAATACCCCATTGCCATTGAGATTATTGGTAAGGTAAATACAATTCCCAAAGGTGTGTTTGGAGAAATATAGAGTTTTGTAATTAGTCTGAACTTCAATTTCTTTCTTTCTTTTTTACAGTTATCCCTCACCTATTAAACCCACCCTATATTGCTGAATAGGGTGGTTTTACTTCATATATATATGTGTGTGTGTGTGTGTGTTTCATTTTTGTCCCCTCTTATTTCAGGCTCGCCGAGAGTTGTTAAGGACGGCTCCTTCTATGCCAGTCCCATCCATCCCAAAGCACCATTTGCAGAAGAAGGACGACCAAAATAACACCGGTGAACCTCAGCCAGTATCCAAACCCAAGAGGGATCCACAAATCTCAGCTGCACCACCACCTCAAGTTACTCAAACTCAGAAGCCCGCTGTACACCCCATCCCTGGTATGCCCCCCATGCAAATGCCGTTTCACCAGCCTCAGGTGCCCGTCCAGTTCGGTGGGCCCGGCCCTCAAATTCAGTCTCAACCCATGTCTCTGCCGATGCAGATGCAGTTACCAATTGGAAATCCTCAAATGCAGCAACCGATGTTTATTACGGGTCTTCAGCCACACCCGTTGCAATCTCAAGGGATAATGCATCAGGGGCAGAACTTCAACTTTTCGGCCCCGATGACTCATCAGCTACCGCCTCAGATGGGTAACATGGGAATTAACATGGGCCCACCTCAGTTTCCTCAGCAGCAGCAGGCTGGTAAGTACGGCGGTGGTGTTGTTCCTCGCAAAACCGTGAAGATTACCCATCCGGATACTCATGAGGAGCTGAGGCTTGATGGCTCGTCTGGTCCGAGGTCGCATCCTAATGTGCCACCTCAATCGCAGCCTATCGCGTCGTTTCCTCCTAATCACCCAATGAACTTTTATCCCAATTCTTACAATGCGGGTTCCGTTTATTTTCCTGCTGCGAGCTCTGTTTCTATGAATAGCAATCTAGTTCCGCCAACTTCTCAGCCGCTGAGGATAACTAAGCAGGTGGGTTGGTAAATTTTTTTGTTTTCATACTCATAGACTAGTAATAATGTTGTTATTAAAAAAATTAGAGTGCTGGTTGGATCAAAGAAACCCTGGGATTGCTGAATCAAAGAAAAAAAGAGAAAAAAAGTTTCTTTTTTTCTTCCTTTTCATACTGTCATGTTTTCTAATAGTAACTGTTTAACATGATCAATTGTCTGTTATTTATAATAATCTTTTTATCGCGCCTCTTTCTTTGCAGGTGACCGTAAAAGCACCTGTTGTGTCTCATGTGGAGAAAGAGCCATTGCCAGCTAAAAGTTCAACTTCTATTGGAAAAGCAGAGTCTAAGGAACCGGTTTCAATTCGTCCCCCAAAGGAAGTTGAACCTTCATCTTTGAGCTCTTTGCCACAGTCAAAGCATGATTTAGGAACATCAAAGAGCTCTGCTGATGAAGCAAGAAATGTAGTGGTTGTCTCTGCTCCCATCAAAGATAAACCTAATGAATCAGTAAATAATGGCCAGCAGGATCAGGTACTTTATTTGCTTTGTTTATTTGTCAAGTTGTTAGTGCCGCCCACATTAAGCAAACATAACTTGATTTATGACAATGGTTGCTCTATGAATTTCAGGTTGGCAGGCCATTGCCAGAAGCTGAAGCAGTGAAAGGAAAATCCACTTTGCTTGTAACTGATTTGATACCTGAAACTGACAACAAAACATTATCGACAACTGTAGGTACTTTATCCGAGGCTACTTCTAACTTGACAAGCGAAGGTGCTGCAGAAACAAAGACAGATGATATATCTACAGAAGACGTATTTAGCAGGCAATCAGAGCCTGAGATAGTTTCTGAAAGTTCGAAATCTGATAAAAGTAGTCTGGAAACATCTTTGAAGTCTCTGTCTTTAGAATCTCCAGAAATCACTGGCAAAAAAGTTGAGGAGAGCTCTGATCAAGAGGTAAAAACCGACATTGCTGGTTTCTCAAAGCCTACAGATGAAAATCCCGATGATGTTAAGATGGCTGATAAGATAGTTACGTCTGATGATAGAACTGTTACAAAGTCTGATGAGGTAAACAAGGAGTGGGATCCTGTGTTAGTTTCATCTCACACTGAAGGTGCCTTGAAACCTGAAAATGATGATAACGATGATAATAGTGTTGTCCAAGTTTCTTCTTCTTCATCAATTGTCAAAGATAAAGTCTCGTCAGATGCCAGCACGGCAAAAGGTGCTGCGTCAAGAGGGAAGAAGAAGAAAAAAGATTTATTTAGAAAAGCAGAAGCTGCTGGTGCGAGTTCTGATCTTTATAATGCGTACAAGGGTCCCGAGGAAAAGAAAGAACCCGTACCATCTGCAGAGAGCACGGAGACACCTGCTGAAGTTTCTCATGAGAATGACTCGTCAAATGAGAACCCTGCTCTGGGCAAAGTGGAGCCAGAGGATTGGGAAGATGCCGCCGAAAACTCTCCGCAGTTGGGAGCTTCAAAGAATGAAAATCGGGATAACGATAGAGATGGAAATGGATTAATTACTAAAAAGTACTCCCGAGATTTCCTACTCAAATTTGTGGATCAATGCGCTGATCTTCCGGAGGGATTCAAAATTCCCCCTGAAGTAGCAGATGCATTGATGGTTTCTAGTAATTTCGTACGCGAGTCGCATCCTAGCCCAGGACGCAATGTTGACCGGCCGAATTCTAGATCAGATCGCCGTTCAAGTGGCTTGGGCGACGAGGACAAGTGGAACAAATCGCCGGGCCCGCTAATGTCAGGGAGAGGGGATATGTCGGCAGATGTTGGCTATTATGCAGGTAATAATGTTGTCGGTGGTTTTCGACCTGGCCAAGGAGGTAATTACGGCGTTCTTAGAAACCCGCGCGCTCAGGCACCTTCCCATTATGGCAGTGGCATCCTGTCTGGACCGATGCAGTTCCTTGGTCCTCAGGGGGGCGGCCCACAAAGAAATAATGCCGATTCTGACAGGTGGCAGCGGGGGACTGGCTTCGTGAAGGGTTTGATGCCTTATCCTCAGGCACCTGTCCCTGTTATGCACAGAGCTGAGAAGAAATACGAGGTAGGTAAAATTACCGACGAGGAGCAGGCTAAACAGAGACAGTTGAAGGGCATACTGAACAAGCTCACCCCTCAGAATTTTGAAAAGCTGTTCCAGCAAGTTAAGGAAGTGAACATCGACAACGTTGTTACACTTTCTGGTGTGATCTCTCAGATTTTCGATAAAGCTCTGATGGAGCCCACCTTCTGCGAGATGTATGCCGATTTTTGCTTTCATCTCGCTGCGGACTTGCCTGAATTGAGCGTGGACAATGAAAAAATTACTTTCAAGAGATTACTGCTTAACAAATGCCAGGAGGAGTTCGAGAGGGGAGAGAGAGAGGAAGAGGAGGCTAATAAAGCCGAGGAGGAAGGCGAATGTAAACAAACACCAGAGGAGAGAGAAGAGAAGAGACTCCGAGTCCGGAGACGCATGTTAGGTAATATTAGGCTGATAGGAGAATTGTACAAGAAGAGGATGTTGACCGAGAGAATCATGCACGAGTGCATAAATAAATTGCTGGGCCAGTATCAGAACCCGGATGAGGAGAACATTGAAGCCCTATGCAAACTGATGAGCACGATCGGCGTGATGATAGATCACCCGAAAGCAAAGGATCACATGGACGCGTATTTTGACATAATGACCCAGCTGTCCAATAATATGAGACTCTCTTCCAGGGTCAGGTTCATGCTTAAGGATTCGATCGACTTGAGAAGGAATAAGTGGCAGCAGAGGAGGAAAGTCGAAGGGCCGAAAAAGATTGAGGAGGTGCACAGAGATGCAGCTCAGGAGCGGCACGCGCAATCGAGCAGGCTCTCTCGTGTCCCCAGCATGGGAAATCCTGCTAGGAGGGGCCCACCTATGGAGTTTGCTCCTAGGGGAGGTCCTAGCATGATATCTTCTTCTCCAGGGCCGCAGATGGGTGGTGGTTTCCGTGGTGGCCCCCCCCAGGCGCGGGGTGGTTACGGTTTTTCTCAGGACGCGCGTTCGGACTCGTTTGAGAACAACAGGGCCATGCCTGTTCCTCTGCCTCAGAGGCCTCTCGGTGACGATAACATAACTCTTGGGCCACAAGGTGGGCTCGTTAGGGGGATGGGTTTTAGAGGGCAGCAATCGACAGGTGGTGTTCATTTGGCTGATATGTCGAGCCCTGTGGATGCACGGAGGGTGGGACCGGGCCTGAATGGTTTTAATCCTATGCCGGAACGGGTGGGTTATGGCCAGAGAGAGGATCTGATGCCGAGATATGGGCCGGACAGCAGATTTGTTGCTCCAACCAATTACGATGCTCATGAGCGAAGTGTTGCCTTTGGGAATAGAGAGGTTAGAAGTACGGATCACAGCTTTGATAGGTCTCTGCTTGCTTCTCCGCCTCAAGTTGGGCCCCCGAATAGTATGCACGATGTTTCTTCAGATAAGGTATGGCCGGAAGAGCAGTTGCGAGACAAGTCCATGGCTACAATTAAAGAATTCTACAGGTATCATTGTGCCTCGAAGCTTGAATTTTGTTACTCTATAATTTCCAGATTGCATGAGCCCACATTTGTTAATATTTAATAATAATAATAATCTTAATTATTATTATTTATCTATTTATTTTTCTGCAAGAAGAGAACCAGAAAAATGTCCTGTGTTGCTTTATCTAATATACTGGCAAATTTCTTGTCTCTTATTCTCTTTTGTATTTTCCCTAATTCAACTTGGACAAAATTGAACCAATAATATCATCTTGACTATGCACCCATGGTTAGTCACACCACCTTCTTGATCATATTAGATGGGAATCAGTGAGAATTAAATAACTAAAATCATCATGTAGCTCTATTTGCTTAAAGCATCTTCACGTGTGGCACAAAAGCAAAATTAGGGGACTCATTATGGGGGCTTGACTTGACAGCTTGTAGTGCTAGACATATGCAGAAAGATTATTGGATGTATATCTAGTTCGTTCGGAGCACAAATACACCTGTATATATGTATGTATGTATGTATGCATTCATGCATGTAAGAATCTCTGTTATACATTTCTTTATAATGACCTATGGGCGTAATAATCTTGATGTTCAAGTTTCTAAAACTGGAGGACACGGTTTTGTTATTATTGGTATGGCTTTTCAGTATTATTAATTTGTTCACCATAAGCCATCTTTAAGATATTCTGATGGAAGTTCCAGATAATGGACTTGTATAACTGATGTTATGCACCGTCAGGTTTTTGCTGGGAACTTGCTTACCTCCCCCCTAGCATATACCGTGACAAATGTTTTTGAATTATTAATGCTTGAATGAATCAGCAGCTGAGCAAGAATATAAAAATTAGTTGAATTTGTATCGGAATGTGGTGAGAATCCGCTTTCTAGATATAGTTTTATCTTGTTTGAATTAGGGTAGAAGGAAGGTGAAGTGATCTACAATTTTGTCTAAGTAGTTTTCCCTAAGTTTTATCTTGTTTCCTAGGTTAGAATATCTTAATATAGTTTACTAGGGTAGAAACTATAGTTTCTAGATATAGTTTTATCTTGTTATAAAATATAGTTTTCCCTCAGTTTGTATTTATTAGGTTCCCTAGGTTTGATATATAACCCTTTTTGGTTAAATATATTTTATAGTTTTCTATAGCTGCATTTTTAGATGAATGCTTAATAAAGATTCTGCAAAGAGCTTCAAGGCTGCAATGTGATAACCTTTCGTTTTGGGAATTTTATTTCTGCTAGCAACTAATGATGATTTTTTGTTTTAAAGCAGATGAATTAATTTTGAGACTTGAGAATGGGTGTATAGTGGAATTGGTGGAAAATGTGTAATATTGATTAGTGATTTGTTTTTTATTTTTTTCGAAAATGAGAAGTGCCGAGTGAAAAAAGTTAAAGTGAGTGAATATAAATTCTTTTTTCCCCTGAAATTTTTTCTTAGGAATTGCATTTTGGGGTCGAAAATTTTCTCCAGAGGATTGAAAATGGAAATATTTTTGTATCTAGACACAACCTACGGACTCAGTTTATTTTCTTATTCTATCATTGCATTTCCTCAAATTTCCCTGTCCTGGCTATTAATTCTTGGTGACCATTGAACTTTCATCACATTTTGCTTAAGGCTCTAAACAGCAGGATTTTGCAACCAGTTAAACGATACATGACATAAGCAACAGAATAGAAGCTATTATTTGAGAATCTATTATTTTCCATATATTCTTGCTTATTGCCTTACTGTGAAATAATGTTTTAAAACTTTTTTTTTTGTTTATTAAGATGAATGAATTGAATCGTTTATTTTTTTTCCAGTGCAAGAGACGAGAATGAAGTTGCTTTGTGCATCAAGGATTTGAACACTCCAAGCTTTTATCCCTCTATGATCTCCATATGGCTTGCCGATTCTTTTGAGAGGAAAGACAAGGAGAGAGAGGTGTTGACGAATCTTCTTATTAACCTTTCAAAGCCTGAAGATGGCATCATAACCGAAGATCAACTCATCAAAGGGTATGGATGATAAAACCAGCCTTTACAATTACTATCTCATATTACAATACTACCCTCTATCCCAATTTATTTAAAAAAAAATAAATACAAGTACCTTTGACATTTGTACTATTTTACAAATCGCACTTACGAAGTTACGAGGACAATTTGAAATTTTAGTCCCGTAACGTTTAGATTTTTTTTTTTTAATTTTTTTTTGTATTCAAGGATATTTTGGAATAAATGAAATATTAAAGTAGTCATTTTGTACCAAAATTGCAACAACCCTCACATTTACGGGACCAATTTTTTCCGAGGGGGTATTTGCAAATTTAAAAATAACTGGATTTATTTTTTTGTAATTAGACTGAACCTCAGGGTAGTTTTTGCAATTATCCATAATATCTATTCCTTGATCTATAACATTTACCATAAAATATGGGCAGGTTCGAATCCGTTCTTGCCTTGTTGGAGGATGCAGTTAATGATGCCCCTCGAGCTGCAGAGTTCCTCGGCCATACCTTTGCAAGAGTCATTGTAGAGAAGCTCGTCTCGCTTTCCGAAATTGGCCGATTGATATACGAAGGTGGAGAGGAGCAAGGGCGTCTTGTGGAAATCGGGCTTGCAGCCGATGTATTGGGAAGTACATTGGACACGATCAAATCAGAAAAAGGCGATTCTGTATTGAATGAGATCCGTTCGGGCTCTAATCTACGGCTGGAGAATTTCAGGCCTCCGGGCTCCAAGAAATCGTTGAAAATAGATAAGTTCATGTAGAGGATAGTGATGCTCATTCTTTTCTCGTTTTTTTTTTTGTTTAAATATAGGTCACCAGTTCTAAATTTCATATATATATATCTAACTCCGGACCAATTTAGGGGAAATATTCTTGTTTCTTTTTGCCAAGAAATTGATTACGAATTACACAAGGTTTTTGATCTAGTGAGCATCCATTTATCCCATGTCAAAACATGTTTTTGCACCTGTTCTTTGCTTATTGTTGTTTTTATCAGCAGAATTTACAGAAATGCCACTTCTTAGCTTGGTTGTTTGTTTGTGAGGGGCCGTCTCGGCTTCGTATAGGGTTTCACAGTTTCTTATTCTGTCCATAGCGAGTGCTGTTTTTTGTTACAACTCATTTTGGGGCTCTTATTTAGCCACCAATGGGTTATGGAAGCAATTTTTATCACTGTTATTTATTTATTATTATAATATATATAAATTGTTATTACTTAGTTCTTTATCCCACATAGAAAAAAACAAAACCAAGTGAAGGTAAATTGTGAATTTAAAGGGACGTGCTTGTGTTAAAAAATAAAATAAAAAGGGGAAGTAAAAAAAAACTAATATCAATAATAATATATTGTTCATCGTGTATCAGGTGAAAAATATTAGTAGTATAATGTAACTGACTAATAAAGTTATCAAATCATTATTAATTGATATGCACTGTTTCTTGTTTCATTTTTACCATATATAATAAAATAAGTTGGCCCATAAAATTGTCCTTTTTGTTTTTTGAAAACAATAAATAAAAATAAAGCGCGAGATTTGCAAAACAATTTTAAAACAGTTCCTATAAGCTCTTTTTTTAGAAAAAGATATCAAATACTTATAGAGAGCTTAAGCTTATTAGGGTTTAATTAATTTATGTTCACCAAATTTATTTTCTATAATAATAAAAAGGTAGTTTATTATTGTTAGCAGGTGTTGATTTGAGATCAATAAAAAAATCTTTTTTTTCCTGAGGAAATTTTACAATACAAACATGTATATTGATATGGCGATGGTTGTTGGGGCTTCAAGTAGAGAGAGTCAAACTTGGTGGAGATTTATTAGCTTTTTTGAGTTGGAGCCCAAATTTTCTCAATAATCTTGTGCATCAAAACTGCCTGTAAAATTTGAAGGTACGTTGTAATTAATAATTGTAATAATCTATCTATCTATATATATATATATTAAAGGAGAGGTCTGGAGAGAGAAAGAATGCCACGTAGGATTTTATTATTATTATTTTTTGTTTTGTAGAGAAAAAATGCCATGTAGGATTATTTTCTTTTTTTAATTTTGTAGGAATTTTCTTAACATAATTATGATAAATACCTTATTTAATTAATTATAATTTGGTTTCTTTTTTTAATTAAAAAGCCACCTAGGATTAGTTTCCTCTTTTAGTTATGTAGGAATTTTCTTAACATAATTATGATATATACCTTATTTAATTAATTATGGTTTGGTTTCTTTTTTTAATTAAAAAGCCACCTAGGATTAGTTTCCTCTTTTAGTTATGTAGGAATTTTCTTAACATAATTATGATATGTACCTTATTTAATTAATTATGATTTGGTTCTTTTTTTTAATTAAAAAGCCACTTAGAATTAGTTTTCTCTTTTAATTATGTAGAAATCTTCTTAATATAATTAGGATAGATACTATAATTAARATTAAAAATAATAAGAAATAATATTATATATATAATCACTTATATGTTATTTTTAGCTTTCTTTTACGTTTTTTTGTTATTTTTTTCATTTCGAGTCGAACAATATCAAATCAAATTTGTCACTTTTTCTCATAAATAATTTGATCACTTTATTTAATTAAATTATACAAAAATGCCCAATATAATATAATTTGATATTATTTTTATTGGCTATCAACATGTTGTTTATAAATATTATTACGATTCAACACTTTATTATTTGAATTGATCTCATAAAATAATGTATTTTGTTATTATTTCAAAAATCGCGTAAACAATACAAGTGCAAACCCAACACTAAGTGGAATGAACACTATGACATCAACTACAATATATTTGGAAAAAGATCAATTAATTCCAAAACAAAAAAAGGAAAGGCCGCATCTGAATGCAAATGGCTAAATACAGTAATTTTGAAAGTTTTCATGTCATACTTAATATCATTTGAAATTCAAAATCGAATTTATTCTGTTTGGTGCATTTATATTTTACATACTAATCGCTTCAACATCATTGTAATATTTATATTTTATTAATACTTATACTATTATTTGCTCATTGTGCGGAGGAAAAAAACATCTTCACATGAAATTGTAGCAGACATGCAATCCATACTGGACATTGAAAACAATATATAAAACAATGTAAGAGAGAAAAATAAATCACGTAGAATTATTTTTATTTTTTTTAATTATATAGGAATTTATTGAATATAATTAGGATAGATGCCCTAATTAATATTAAAAATAAAAAGATCATTTCTATATATACACACACACCCCACACACACACAATTTTTAAAATTATATAAAAATAACAACATAATTCAACATTTATTTTATTGGCTATCAAATATTATTACGATTCAATACTTTTTTATTTGAGTTGATCTCATAAATAATATTTAATATTAATGATGAATTATCTTTTTTAATTATGTAGAAGTTTTCTTAACATAAATAGGATGAATACCCTAATTAATATTAAAAAAAATTAATAAGATCATTAATTTATATATATGTGTTATTTTGTTTTTAATTGTGAGCCCAACAATATCAAATTCGTCACTTTTTCTCAAAAATAATTTTACCACTTTTTTAATTAAAATATGCAAAATTGCACAATGAAATACAATGCAGTATTTGTTTTATTGGCTATCATCATGTTATTTATCAAATACTACTACGATTCAATACTTTTGATTTGAATTGATTTCATAAATAATGTATTTTGTTACTATTTCAGTAATCATGCAAAACAATACAAGTGCAAAACCAGCATCGAGTGGAATGAATAATGTGACATTCATTATAATAGATTCCTAAAAAGACAAACTAATTATTTATTAGTTGTTGATGATATTGATCCACAAAGTGGTAGCAAGAGAATTGCAGTAGAAAAGAGATATGATAATTTGAAACGTATCAACGAGTTGCATCCTTCGTACATTGCTCTACACTATCCATTACTATTTTCATGTGGTGAAGACAACCAAAGGGAAGATATATCTTTTTGTGAACCTCGAAAACCTAAAGGRAAGGGTAAATAATATGTGAGCCAGATGGAGTTCTTTTCTCACCGATTGCATGAAAGAGATACGGAGGTACTCACTATTATATATGGTCGATGACTCCCACAARAATTTATAATTGATGCATATACGATTATTAAATCTTCAAAATTGTGGTACGTCAGAATTCATCAAAAGAAATATGAGGTGAGAAGTACAGTGGGATTGTTGATGTAGTGTTACGAGGTGAAACGGATGGCTCAAGTATTGGTACTCATGTTGTCTTGCCCGCGATATTTACTAACTGTTCTTCAGAGGGTCGTTTCCCATAATTTTTATCTATTACTGAATTGTGTAGCTAATTTAAATGTTAAGTAGTAACCAATTTAGATCTATCAAGTATTTATTCAAATATGTCAATAAATATAACTATAGGTTCACTATAACATTCTATTAGAACAAATGTGGGGATGTAGAGGATAAAAAGATTGATAAGATTAATATGTATTATAATTATCATTACATTTCTCCATGGGAAGCGACGTGAAGAATATTAGTTTATGAAATTCAGTATAAAACTCCAACTATCATGTGTTTAAGTTTTCATCTTCCAGAAGAGCATAATGTATTGTATAATGATAATGATCAGTGAAAACAATGAAACGTAATTCGAGGCAAGTAAGAAAAATCGGGAAGCACGGAGTTGTCCTTATGTTGAGTTTCCTAAAAACTTTTTTAGTACTAAAAAAAAATAAAAGAATGGACACCTAGAAAGCTAGATTTGTTTTCATTAATACGAATTTACTATATTCCGCCAAAATTGATAAAGTCATGGA
>BMAC01000233.1:544556-567516 GCA_014905375.1 Phtheirospermum japonicum
TATGCATAAAAACTCAAATAAAGCAAATTGACTAAAATTGAAAGCATGGATGGAAAGAGCATTGCAAGTTGACATGAAAGTTTGAAACTTTAAGAAAAATAACAAGAAACAAAGCCTAGATCTAGGATTAAGCATGAAACAAAGCATAAAAATAAAATTGCAAATAAAGCATGTGAAAAACTCAAAATCAAGACGATCCAAGAGCCGATCTATGATCTAGATGTGTCACTCATCTAGATTCCATAGCCAATTCAAATGTTTCATCATGAATTCAAGGTGCTAAGGCTAAAAGCATAACATGAAGAACAAGCATGGAACATGAAGAACAAAGCATGAAATAAAGCATAAAACATGAAATTGAAAGGAAACTTACTTGAATTAAGAAATGAAACAAAGCTTGAATGTAAATAGCATCAAAGTAAACAATCCAAGGGAGTACTTGAATTCTTCTTAGGCTTACAAACCCAAGGAGGTGCTTGAAACTTAAATCCAATCTAGGAAAAGAAATTACATGAAAGCTTGAGATTAAATCTAAAACCTAAGGAAAAGAAAATTATCAAGAGCTTGAGAGTAAATTTGTTCCCAAACCCTAGCTTGGGTTGGGAAAGGAGTGTGTGTATCAAAGGTGCAAGGTGTAGGCTTTATATAGTTGTTTGTAGGGTCAAAAACGTCCAAAAATGCTCAAAATGGCCGATCTCCCAGCGTCTCAGTCGATCGACCGAGAAAGCAGTCGATCGACTGCTTTCCAGAGAGCAACGTAACTCTGCCAGGCAGTCGATCGACTAAAACAGGTCGATCGACTGCCAAAACTTCGGAATTAGCCAATGATGTCTTCATATTAAATGTAGCCCTTTCTCTTGTCTATCATATGGATTTTGAATCATGTCATTTGGAGTTTTCCTCCGAGAGTTATGGGCTCCTCACCAAAACCTGCCACAAACGAGGCGATGACGAACTGTCTCCACTTAAAGCTGACTTTTACCATTCTTAGACTCAGAATTTGGAATTGTTGTAAACACAAAAGTTTTAGAAAATTCTCTCATCTTTCCAATGGTATAAAGTGGAGGCAAATGTCACAAGTGGTTTCTGGATTTATGCTTGTATTACGACAACTGGGACATCCACCGAGCGAATATAATCCTTTTTAGCCACCTACAAAACAAGAATTCAAACTTAAAAACCCAAAAATAGCACAAACACCTCACACTTAGTACACTTAAAGCCAAAAATATAATAAACAAGAAAAAGACCTAAAATCTAATGAAAAATGACTCTAAACTACTAGAAACGACGTTAAACTCTAACTAAAGACACAAGGAAAAATACAACAATTACATGCAAAAACAACTACCCCACACTTATCGGTTTGTTCGTCCTCGAACAACGAAAAGAATCGAGATTGTACATGCAATGAACATTATGTAAAAAGAAAAATCCCTTGTGCTTATCCTTATTTAATATGATGGAAGTATCAACATAAACTCGCTATCGTCAAGCATTGCTCGTAGTACTCTTTCTCAAATGCAAGCCAAATCGATGACTTCCTCACAAAGGGAATTTTGAGGGAATTCGCTCAATTCGCTCAAGTGTTTGATATGGGACGTGTATACGCTCGAATCGGACAATGCATGCACTCGTCAAGATTTCATAAATCGGACGCTCAAAATTGCTCATAGTACATGAACCAAACAAGAATCGAAAGAGGTCTTTATTATGGGTTGTAATGTTGGCTCTTTGGTAAGGTATGGAATATATGGATATAGTGGCTAACACACGATCAAACGCGATCAATAACACACAAAATCCTACTCTCTAAAGCCCGAAGCTTATAATCGCTTCACCTTTCCCAATTTGCCAAACTTTCATTCGAAACCCCTTTCATCTATTCACACACTTTCCCGACTTTTATTTTCACAACACTTAGAAGCATTTTGAATTTGCTTCTTTTCACTCAACTTAGCCTTTGAATTAGGCTTTATACTTGAACGCACGCTTTATCACTTTTCGTGATTTGTGTTGGAGTATTATTCTCTTTTATTTTTTTTATTTTATTATTTTTTTTGAATATTTTTTTTTTGTATAAGCAACTCAAAACCCAAACCCCACACTTTATTTCCCACACATCTCTCATTAGCTAATAACACACTCTCTTGCCTCACTAACATGAAGATATAAGAGCTAAAATCGAGCTCGGCTAACAAGAAACGGGATAGAGGCTCAAGGGGGCTCATTTTGGATTTTAAAGTGGCTTAAATATATGAATATGGCCGGAACAAGGGTGATATATGTGCCTCGAGGTCATTTTCGAATTCAATCATGTACGAGCAAAATCAAACCTCCTCAATGCAATTTCCATAAAAATGCAAGCAAGCCGATAAATCACACAAGGCTACTCACTAGTTTGCCACCGAATTTGGGAGCGAAATCAAAAGAGCTTTTAGAGCTTTGCAATCCTTTCACGAGAAAATGTTGATTATATTATATATATATAAGCGGTTTTTGGACGAAAGCACAAAAATTCAACCCATCACACAAGAGGCCATAAACATGTAAAACCCGACAAGTAAACTATTCAAACTTCCAAGCATGTGGAGTTGTTCAACAATGTAATAAGAGACACAAAAGACACAAAAATCGACTCAACCATATAAATGCGCACATAGTAAGCGTCACTTCGCCAAGGCTCGAGTTAAGAACAACAAAACATGCTTTTCGATAACTAGAAAATGAAAGTGCAAATTGGTAGGATGCCTCGGTCGTATGCCTTAAATGAAAATGCAAGCAAGTAATGAAAATAAGCAAGAAAATGCAATGTTTCACCGAGTACAAGCATGCAAGCACAAGGTACAACTATGCATAAAAACTCAAATAAAGCAAATTGACTAAAATTGAAAGCATGGATGGAAAGAGCATTGCAAGTTGACATGAAAGTTTGAAACTTTAAGAAAAATAACAAGAAACAAAGCCTAGATCTAGGATTAAGCATGAAACAAAGCATAAAAATAAAATTGCAAATAAAGCATGTGAAAAACTCAAAATCAAGACGATCCAAGAGCCGATCTATGATCTAGATGTGTCACTCATCTAGATTCCATAGCCAATTCATATGTTTCATCATGAATTCAAGGTGTTAAGGCTAAAAGCATAACATGAAGAACAAGCATGGAACATGAAGAACAAAGCATGAAATAAAGCATAAAACATGAAATTGAAAGGAAACTTACTTGAATTAAGAAATGAAACAAAGCTTGAATGTAAATAGCATCAAAGTAAACAATCCAAGAGAGTACTTGAATTCTTCTTAGGCTTACAAACCCAAGGAGGTGCTTGAAACTTAAATCCAATCTAGGAAAAGAAATTACATGAAAGCTTGAGATTAAATCTAAAACCTAAGGAAAAGAAAATTATCAAGAGCTTGAGAGTAAATTTGTTCCCAAACCCTAGCTTGGGTTGGGAAAGGAGTGTGTGTATCAAAGGTGTAAGGTGTAGGCTTTATATAGTTGTTTGTAGGGTCAAAAAAGTCCAAAAATACTCAAAATGGCCGATCTCCCAGCGTTTCAGTCGATCGACCGAGAAAGCAGTCGATCGACTGCTTTCCAGAGAGCAACGTAACTCTGCCAGGCAGTCGATCGACTAAAACAGGTCGATCGACTGCCCAAACTTCGGAATTAGCCAATGATGTCTTCATATTAAATGTAGCCCTTTCTCTTGTATATCATATGGATTTTGAATCATGTCATTTGGAGTTTTCCTCCGAGATTTATGGGCTCCTCACCAAAACCTGCCATAAACGAGGCGATGACGAACTGTCTCCACTTAAAGCTGACTTTTACCATTCTTAGACTCAAAATTTGGAATTATTGTAAACACAAAAGTTTTAGAAAATTCTTTCATCTTTCTAATGGTATAAAGTTGAGGTGAATGTCACAAGTGTTTCTGGATTTATGATTGTATTACGACAACTGGGACATCCACCGAGCGAATATAATCCTTTTTAGCCACCTACAAAACAAGAATTCAAACTTAAAAACCAAAAAATAGCACAAACACCTCACACTTAGTAKACTTAAAGCCAAAAATATAATAAACAAGAAAAATACCTAAAATCTAATGAAAAATGACTCTAAACTACTAGAAACGACGTTAAACTCTAACTAAAGACACAAGGAAAAATACAACAATTACATGCAAAACAAATAGCTTGCATCAACATAACTGCACAAGGTGTTGATACATTTGGAATTCCAATTCGCAGCATTCATTTCGTCAGCGGTCCAGTCTTTCTCCTTCTTCGGGACAGTGTCGCCTTCTCCATCAGTGACACGTGGCTTTTCCCATCCAACGAGGACGGTTCTCCATGCTCGTTCATCTATACTCTTTAAGTGCCAACACATCCTTTGTTTCCAGAGAGCATAATTCTCCCCGTTGAGGACCGGTGGCCTTGGGTTGCCTTGAGCATCCATAGCACCTAAAAATAAGGATCAGTACTTAAAAGGTTAAGTAACCCGCTCTGGATGCCAATTGTAAAATTTGAAGGTCTATGGTTTTGAAAATAAGTCTCAGATTTACGATGTTGTTATCAATGTTTAACAAAACTAGTTAACAACATCGACCAGAGTAAAATAATAATATGCAGCGGAAAATAAATTTAAGAACACGGTTTAAACAAATTCATTTCACAAGTAAAAGTACTTGTGAACTTGGGTATACAAACCCGAAAACTATATTACTTTCTTATTTTTTGATCAATACAAAAATATTAAGTAATATATGAAAACTAAAATATCAATAAACTTGATACGAAATACTTGTCGCCGGAATGGCAAGATCTTCTCCGTTGGTCACGCAACTTCGAAGAACTTGTTAATCTCGAACAATGGCTCCAAGTAGTCTTCGTGTTCTTCTTCTTGATTGTGCGTCTCGTCCTTTGCGTCGTGCTTCTTCAAATAATCCCGTGCGTAAAGATCTTATGAAGCTTTAGGATTCTATTGTCTTAAATAGACAATCCTAGAATCCTAAACTAGGTAAACAAATAAAAACAAATCCTAAACACAATTTAGGAAACTAATAAAGTCTTAAATATAAACTAGGAAACAAAATATATTGCTAAATCTAGTTTTCAAACTTATTTTGTGCCCAAAAAAGACAAATAAAAAAATAAGAATTATTGTCAAGAATAAATTCCTCGACACTGCCTGTTATGGATAAAAGTTGGTCCGGGTGGTTATTTCTAATAAATGCTAGCTCGAGTCTCTCTTGGCACTACTTGTTGATTGAAGGAGTGAGTTCATGTCAAGTATTTTTATGATTCGTGGGATAAATTTATCAGGCATTTTTGGTTTAAATTTACCTGAAGATTTCAGTTGAATGCAGCCTGAAATTTTAATTAATCTGATAATTTACATGAAAATGCAGCCTGGGGTGGTTTTTTTTTCTGCAATTATGGGGTGGTTTTTGCAAATAGAGTAAACCATGGGTGGTTTTTGTAATTAGATAAAGAAAAATGTTTTTGTAAAAATATATTAGTAAACCATGGGTGGTTTTTGTAATTAAATATTTGTGGTGCAGTTTTTACGTTCAATAACTATCTTTTGAAAAAACAGAATAATCATAATATTTGTTGCTGTTGTAATTTTCTGCAATTATGGGGTGGTTTTTGCAAATAGAGTAAACCATGGGTGCTTTTTGTAATTAAATATTTGTGGTGCAGTTTTGTTCGTTCAATAACTACCTTTTGAAAAAATAGAATAATCATAATATTTGTTGCTATTGTAATTTTCTGCAATTATAGGGTGATTTTTGCAAATAGAGTAAACCATGGGTGGTTTTTGTAATTAAATATTTGAGGTGCAGTTTTGTTCGTTCAATAACTATCTTTTGAAAAAAACAGAATAATCATAATATTTGTTGCTGTTGTAATTTTCTGCAATTATGGGGTGGTTTTTGCAAATAGAGTAAACCATGGGTGCTTTTTGTAATTTACCTAAAAAAAGATTTTTTTTTTTTTGATTTGTTTTAATTACATCAATTATGTTTGCTGTAGTAATTTTCTGTAATTCTGGGGTGGTTTTTGTAATTTACCAAAAATTAAATGCTATAAAAGAAACCATGCCAAACACCATATGCCGAAGAAACCATGCCAAACACCATACAACAATTAAATGCTTTTTGTAGTAAACCATGGAACTTTCAGACCCTGCCAAAGTCAATAAAATGCTATAAAAGAATTCTGTATCATTGTGCCAAACACCGTATGACATAGGAAAAGCTTTTTTTTTTCTTTTCCTTTTTAGAACTTTCAGACCCTGCCAAGTCAATTAAATGCTATAAAAGCTTTTTTTTTTCTTTTCCTATTCAGATGTGTTGGTGTTTTCAAATACTTTTGCTTTTGATTCTATGAAACTGTTATCATATAATTGAGGGCAACAATCTGATTTCTGCTGATTTTTTAGAAGACCATAGTGCATCAATCTGAGGGCAACAATCTGAGGAAAAGCTGATTTTTTTTTTCCAATTTTTGCAGGATTCTTTAGAAGACCAACAATCTGAGGGCAGTTTCAAACCTTGTGACAGGAATGACATACTTAAGGTGGCAATCGGAAAACCAGATCATCCTGGCCGTGTGAGAGGACTTGGGAAAGGATATACCCCAAGTAACTACTTTGGAAAGCCACAACTCCGGAGCGATGGATTGATTTCACGAGAGGAAGTGGATGTCATCGTTGCCCGTTCGCAGGAGAAATTAAGAGCAGAGATGATGCTGATGTTAAGCTCCCAGGGGGGCAGTTCATCTAACCCGCAGACTCCGAATGTACAGAGTGCAAAAGGTAGTTGTGCTCCCGGGGCAGAGGACTCCACGAGGAACACGATGATGAAGTTGAGCTATATGTTGAGGATCCACGGAGACGTTTAGTAGCATATGGTCATCTTCACGACTTAGGGGCAACAATTCACTGCAACAAAATGAAAGATGATGAAGCCAGAGTGACAGTGGTATGAATTGTAGTCGGAGATGCGCTTGTTCCACTCCCGACGGATGAGGTCACTACAGTCGGAGAAGCGCCAAATCAATTCATTGCTTGGCCCAAAAGGTTAATCCAGAATGTTACACATAAGGTACTTCTACTAGTATTTATTTTGATGCAACAAAACAAATTTTCGATACAGTAATAATAATAATAATAATAATAATAATAATAATAATAATAATAATAATAATAATAATAATGTCAATAATAATAATTACTTACTATTATTATTGTTGTTATTGTTATTATTATTATAACAATAACAACAATAATAATAATAATGACAATAATAACAACAATAGTAATAATAATAATAATAATAATAATAATAATAATAATAATAATAATAATAATAATAATAATAATAATAATGATGATGATGATGATGATGATTATGCAAGGAGTTTCTCAACTAAAGACCAAACCGGAGACCACCCCTGATGTGCTAAAACGTTTGTGGATTGCGTCGGCTGATTTTATTGAACCGAAATTTGTGTGTATGGATGTCGGGATTGTGGGCGAGAAGACAGAGCACGGTGTGCACATAACTCAGGAAGACATCATGGGGATGTTGCTAACTCGGCAGATTTCCGTATCCGTTATGCAAGTTTACAATATGTATTTCTTTACTTCTCAAAAATATAATTTAGTATTTATTTATTATTGAAAGCTATGTTGAACTCCCTACAAGCATCCTAACAAATTTCCAATGTTATAGGTATCTCTACAACATGTTGAAATTATCGGGGAGAGTCGATAAATATGGGTTGATGTGTCCGCTAACCATTCAAAGTCATGGCAATGCTAATGAAGAAATAGGAGTGTTCATTCGGAAAAAAATCGCAGAAAGAGATTTTGAGTGCTTCCTTGCACCTATCTACGAGTAAGAAGTTTAATTTGAATCAAGTTTTAGTTTATAGAATGACTATATTTTTATTATAATTTTTGTAGGAATCATTGGCAGTTGATGGTTCTTTGCCCAAAGGACAATTTTGTCGCTTGGTTTTGCTTCTTGGGGAAAAAGCCGAAGAAAAAATTAATTGAGAAGATTGAGACGTATGTTTACTCTGATTTAATTTGTAGTGTATTTACTATATAGCTACTTTAGCAACTTGATTATACGTTTGAAATTTTTGATTATTTCAATTCTAATGTAAGCAATATAATGTGATGTAGAGCATTCGAGGCATACCAAGTTATGAAGGGGACGCACACCTACAAATTAAAGAAGACTATGTGGGTTTATCCAAAGGTAATTTCATTGTGTTTTTTCAATTTTTAATTGAATTGATTTTCTATTGTTAAATGTAYAGTATTGAATATTTATTATTATTATTATTTTCAAGTGTTGCCAACAAAAGGGAAATGCGGCCGATGCATGCGGGTTCTCTGTTATGAGGCATATGCTGGAGATCATCAAATTATACATTCATAACTCATTCGAAAAGGTAATTCTGAAATCATTTGTATCATCATTATTAATAGTATTTCAATTTTTATAAGTTATTATTATCATTAGATGTTTGAATATATAACATTCTTATTGTGCGTTTTGACCTACAAACACTCAATATGGAAGAGCCTTATTCGAAAGAAGACATTGATGATGTGCGTAGATGTTGGGCCGAGTGTTTTATGGAGGTTATCTTTTGACGTTTTGTAGAGGTTATTTGAACTAGAACTATCRAGTATTAGCATGTTAGCAATATGGAGGTGTTTTTGTAGAGGTTATTAGAGTGTTTTATGGAGGTAATCTTTTCATGTTGAATTGTGATGGTTGAYAATTTATGGTACATCTACTGATTGGGGTAATTTTGATGACTRGTGTACTTTTGATGACTTGAATGAATTAATGAATTTGTCTGTTAATTATGTTTTATTGTTTATATAAATATAATTATTTAGGTAAAATCGGATATAAAAAGGGTATCGTGTAATTTCAATARCCGTTCTAATAAATAACAWRCTAGAACGAACAGTTGGGATGTACGTTCTAAAATACCGGCTTTCAAGAACGTCCAATCTGAATAACCGTTCTAAATTAACGAATTTCAAGAACGGACATTGTAATATACGTTCTAGATTAGCGTATTTTAGAACGGATATCCGGATTATATGTTCTAAAATACTACATTCTAGAACGTATATTAAAATGTCCGTTCTAAATTGTAAGACCTTCTAGAACGTATGGAATATCGACAATCTAGAACGTAATATTAGAATATCCCTTCTAATAAATAACATTCTAGAACAGACAATTAACATATCCGTTCTTAAATATGAAATTCTAGAACGGACATTATAATTTCCGTTCTAGATTTTTGTGTTTTGTAGAACGGATATTCTAATATACGTTCTAGATTAATGATATTCTAGAACGTACTATATGAATATACGTTCTATTTACATAGCATTTAAGAACGTATATTAAATTATTCGTTCTAGAATATTAGACATTCTAGAACGTATATTTTTATTATACGTTCTAGAATGTATTATAAAAAACGGGGCCAGACCCAAAATGCGACTTTTAAGAACGGGTATAAACTATTCTAGAACGGATAATTATCCGTTGTAGAATGTATTTCATTCTAGAACGGGTAAAAATATCCGTTCTAGAATGTCTGGCAAATCTAGAATGGCTGCATCTAGAATGCAGCAGAATCCGTTCTAGACTGCCTGTTTTATCCGTTCTAAAATGCCTGTTTCTGCACTAGTGTGTGCTCTTTTGACTTGGTTTCATATAATAATAATAGGAAACGAAATGATATACAACATTTCCTATTGCTAAATTAACATTGTATTTTCGTATTACTAAATTTTCATGAAAATAAATAAATAAAGAATATGGACTAGTTTGACATATTCTATTGACGTGACTAATCTGTCACAATTATACAACATTTGGCGATTTTTTTTATATAATTAAAACAGTTCTTGTGATTTTTTATTTTATTTTAATTGCTTTCTTACCAAATTAAATTCGAAAGTGATTATTAATGTTTACGAATAAGATCCTTTCTGTTTTCAAGATTTTTTTCGTTCTTTTATTTATTATTTTCTCCCATTACTTGAATTTCATCAATTATTATGCATGAGTTTGTAATATGAATAATTGAAAATAAAACTAGTACAATATAACAGTAAAAGAAATAATATATTTAAAACTATTTATATAAAAAATGTGCCATAACCGTGTCGTGTTCTATATTTTTTAAATTAAGTGTATCCTCGTGTCTTGTCTTATAGTGTCCTGAGTTCGTATCCGTGTCAGTGAGATTGAGCGAACTAAATGAACTGATAACATATTCACCACCGATCAATCATCTTTTATACTATTTGGTAAAAAGTCTTAAACAACTATCGATAGTTGATTGAGCTCTTGTTGGGTAAAAATTATTGATCGTGGTTTTTTCTAATAAGTTTATATGTGATTGAAAAAAGTTTATTGAATAGAACATTTTTTTACAATATTATAAAAATATTAGTTTTAGATAATATTTTTTTTTATTTATTAATATAATTGTTTTGTTATATTCGCTTGAGTTTTTTCTTTTTCTTTTTTTTTCTTTTTTACTTTTATAAAGGTTTTATTGTTTTTATCATACATTGGTTCATTATTATATTTCCTTATTTTTATTTATATTATTTTTTTTATTCTCAGTCATATTTATATTGGTAAATTATTTTTTAATCGGATAATTTATTAAATAGTAATTTAAAATCATCTAATATTTTTCAATCATTAGTTATTTTCTCTTCAAATCATTTCAACCAAATAGACCATATATGTGTTATTTATATATTCTCATTATTGTTCAATTCTGCTTAAGTATTGATTTGGTTTTTTTATTAGCATTGTACATGACTGAAAAATAGAATTATATTATTGCATTGTTATTAATGCGCATACCAGGTTGGTTTCACACACACACATACACAAGGACTTGTGTCAGACCATATTGATGGGTCATGACTCGTTAAACCATCTGACCCGATACTGTAATATATTAATTTTTGTACTATGATGTATTGACGATACTATAATTTATTTGTTTTTGTATATGGTGTATTGATTTTTATATTATAATGTATTTATTTTTGTCTTATAATATATAGGTTATGAGATTGACCTGAGGGATGATCCGCATTACGACCTGAAAAGAGTGTGGACCTATATATATGTACGGCCAAAAACTTAACCAACCGAATAGTACAATTCAATTCTATTTTTCGACCGACGGTTCAGTTTTTGATTTTCGATCGTACAAAATTTGGTTAATTCGGTCGGTTTCGCTATGGTTACCTAAAAGCCGATATAACCGAACCGACCGAATTATATATATATATATATATATATATATATATATATATATATATATATATATATATATATATATATATATATTTCATTTTTTATGGACTAGAAAATGGGAAATAAAAAAAAGCACAAATCGGTCGGGCCCGAAACCGACCAAAATCGAACGAAATATTTCGGTTTGGTCAAGAATCGATTTTACAGTTATTGCGGACGGTTCGATCCAACTGATGACCAAATTCGATCAATTTGATTTTGCCTATTCGATCGACCGAAGTGATCGATGCACACCATACACAAACACACACTAATTTCACACACTTGCGTACATCAGATTTATCAAAAGATGAATATCTTTAAGATAATTATAAAGCTTCTAAATTTAAAAATAAAATATTTAAAGATTTTGTATTTTCAACTCATGCAATGTACAGATGTCTAGTCACTATTTATCAACTATTATTTTTTATTGTTAATCAGTTTTATATTTGTATATTTTAGATTGAATTTGTTAATAATTTTATTTACATACTAATAAAAATTTAAAAGTTGGCACATTCTCAAGTCTAATCTTAATTAATTAATTATTATTAAGTAATTTTATACATTACTATTTAGATTAAACTCATTACTAATTTTTACTTACATACTTTGAAATCAAAAGATGTCATATTCTCAACCTCTGTAGTATTGTACTGGCGTCTAATCAATATTTATTATTTATTATTATATAGTTTTTTTTTAATGTTTGAATTGAATTCAATAATATTTAGTTACATACTTAAGTTATTTCAAATAACTCATAATCTACTTATATTTTATATTTGAAATTCTAAGAATAGAATTATTATAACTTTTATTATAACTCAACTTATTTAGATTATTTTTATAATTAAGTTTGTTTAATTAATATTATCTTATAAGTAAACTGTCTTCTAAAAATAACTAATTTATGAAATAAAATCGAATTATATGTGACTTTTATATTTTTATATTATTGAATTGGGCAAAATATAATAAAATGAAAAAATTAAGTTAGGCAAAATATAATTGAAGAAATATATTAAATTGGGTAGGTATTTGAATTCCTATATTTTTAGTAAGACCTCTAGCCTCTAAAATTTGCCAAACAAACATCCAAACCACCAGAAAATTACACGTCACCCTAAAACTTTTTAGGGTATGATATTCATCTTTTCATTTAGTAGATAGGATATATATATGTGTGTGTGTGGGCTAAGACATTAAAGGGTATGTACAGTTTATTTATCGATATCTTTTTCTAGTTTTGGCTAAGACTTTATAAAGGTTTCAATATTCTATTACGTTTTCATAAGATTCATAATGAGTACAATATACTTGAAACAACATATTTAGACCGTGTCCCAGGAGAGACATTTGATGAACAAGTTATTTTAAATTCACGATAATTATTTAAAATATAGATAGATGTTATGTTATATGAGTACATGTTTTAAATTAAGGGAAAATTCTCATTTCATACACTTTTGAACAGATAAAATCCCATATAATCCACTCAAATTTTTTATTCTCAATAAGGTCATATTAATCTTATTAAATCATAAATTATCAATTATACCCTAATCTAATACATATGGAATCTTCTTATGCATGGTAAGAGCACTAATCCTACTTTTCAAATTTTCTTAATACAATTAATTTTCTCCTCATCTTCCCGATCAACTTTATGGCCTATAATTAATTGCCTTTGAATAATGTCTTTATTAAAGGAACTATTAGTTAATAATTAAGGGGTACTACAAAATAGGTAATTAGTGCAATATTCTTAAATTAAAGATCTCTTTTAAATGAGACAAGGTAGTATGAATTCATACGGAATTCCATACTAGCTGAACTAGTAACTTGTAATTAATATTAGTCGTGGTTCATGAGACATGAGAATATGAATTCATATTAAATTTCATACTACAACGAAAACATGTTAAATTCACATAATATTTGTCTTCCAAAAATATTTAATGACCAGTAGCCTGAATTAAATAATTACTAAAAAAATAAACTATTTGTTTACTTAGTAGCAGAAAAAATTTAATTTTAGATGTAATATATAATTTAATATAAAATCAACGAATACAATGTCTAAATGAAATGGTGTAGTATAGATTCATAGAGGGTTTCATACTATATGAATCAGTAGTTTGAAACTAATATCAAGCGCGCGCACATACATTATTAACTAATAGTATTAATTATAGACAAAATGTAGGGGAGATAATTAGCTTTGATTTAGAGTTTTTTTTTTTTTATATAATTAATGGGGGTAATTTAGTATGTTCAATTTACTAGTAATAATTAATGAAAAGTTGATTATTAATTAAGACTAAATGGATTTGTTTCCCTAAATTAAATATTACTTATGAGTATTAAAATTATTATTAAACACTTGATGAAGTAATTATAGACAAATGAGTATTTTATGACGTGAGAGAAGAGAGAGGATTTAAAATCATAGGAGCGAGAAAAAAAGGAAGTATGAAATCAATAAAAGGTAATTTGGATTAAGAAAATAACTGTTCTTTTTTTTCCATTTACTTTGATCATTAGTCGATATGGCTTTTTTAAGTAATAAAGAGCAACAATAGTTCAAATCCAAACTACATAATTATGTAATCAGGAAAAAATATACACATAAACTCTCATTCAAACTACAGAATTATATAGAATAGCAATGATGACACTAATCCAATTCTTACCCATCCATATTAACATCATAAGGTTTTACAAATTCTCAAACCAGTTATAAATCAACCTATTTATACTATATTACCTTCTTAATGGATGCTTAGAAACTAAATTCATCCCACAACTTGGTGAGTTTTCTATGAAACACTACTAAAAAATACGTTAGATATTTGAAAGTGAGCTCTGTGAAGTTTCCAAAGTATTCAGCAGTTTTAGTACTTTAACTTCTTGATGGCGACAATTTTGGTGCACGACTTAGTAAATGACTTAATATAGCAACTTGTCATATAACTTTTGGGGACTTTTATGGTGTCTTCACCGTACCATTCTCCACTTAGTGGGTGCATTTACAATCATTAGATCAATTTTAGATTTTCTAAATTATGAGATATATGGTTGTAAATGCAGGGGAGTTGGTGGACATGGTGACCTTAAAGGCACCGTAGAATTTTTCATAACCTTTATGCGTATGTTTTGATATTTTTGTATTTACGAGCATTTTTGGAATAAAAGGCTAAAGTACTCATTTGTAACCAATATTGCAACCTTAGAACTTATAGGTACCAATATTGCACTAAGTTACTTCATCAGTGGTTGTGAATGAATGATTTTTTCAATCTTTTCGACCTTGGTTCCGTAGGAGCAAGTCAGAAAGATTGAGAAATAGAACCATCTGATTTAATTCGTTCTCAATAGCCATGGAATGGATCGTATCGACTTGGAAAATGGAAAGATTTGGACAAGTTATACGTTTCGTCACCACTTTGTCAAAATAAGAAACGATCTCTCCAACGCATAAATGGCTGGCCTATTCATCGATCTGCGCCTGCCTTTATACAGATAGAAGAAAAAGCCTTTTGTTTTCTATCGATCTATTACTCCGAATATCATGCTAAGAATAGCTAGGGTTTCCAGAAGAAGATGCCATTCGTTTGATGTATTTCTATTGATCGGTCATATAGGCCCGGGTTGGACATCCAATTGCTTCGATTTGAATTATCCGGAGAATGCCTTATGTATATATCAAAAAGATGGCCAATCAAGACTATTTTATTTCTCGATTCAATAGAAGCTTCCAGCAAGAAATATATCGAAGAGTTAGCGCCGGGATAATCAGGCTCGAACTGATGACTTCCACCACGTCAAGGTGACACTCTACCGCTGAGTTATATCCCTTCCCCCCATCGTGGTTTAGGACATCTCTCTTTCAAGGAGGCAGCGGGGATTCGAATTCCCCTGGGGGTAGGCGATTTTCTCTTATCTATCGGAAGTGCAATTCGGACCAGGAGATTGGATCTAGCCGTAAGAAGAATGCTTGGTATAAATAACTCACTTCTTGGTCTTCGACCCCCTCAGTCATTTGAGATTTCATAAGGAAAAAATAAGGGATAAAGTACAAAATAGACTTCTTTCTTTTTTTTTTATTATTCAAATTTTCTTAAAACAAATTTCAATTAAAACGAATATAAAGAAAACTGTTTGAAAGAAATATTCGATCCCATGGAGTCATGAAAGTTTACATTCAAAATTTACGGAACCAAAATTGTCAAACCCTCAGTACGAGACCAATTTTGCTATTAGCGTATGCAGCCAATTATGAGGGGGTATTTGTAAATTTAGAAATAACTGGATTTTATTCGTAATTAGTTCGAACCTCAAATTTTGTAATAATCAAATAACATGCTATCAAATATTGACAATATCACGACCACACCACCTCACACATAAATTCTTAATAGATTATGGTATCATAAATCAAATTTAGACAACTAAACTTGACACTGTGTACAATACCTATAAGGTGATATTATTAATTAATTTGTTTTATTTTCCTCTCACCTTTTAATAAACAATAAAAATACCATAATCGCTATTTTGCAACAAAAATAAGAAAGGACAAGTTATGCTTATAAAAAAAAAAAACCAATCCCCGTCTCTAAACAAATACAAATATATTAACCCACGACCCAAACCAACTAATTACTTTCAAACATATATACCATCGAGTTTTCTAAAGTGACTAAAAGGTTTAGACCAAAAGATAATATACTGACAAATAAAATAACCCATCAATAAAATTCAACAGGTTGTCATCTGTGTCTACTATCCTCAGAAGCCTGTAGGAGCTCCAACAGCGTGCTCAATAAATTCATATAATCGAGCAACTCTAAGCTTACCTACAATGAATAAACTAAATGAGCTAAACATAAATAGAAAGCATTAGTGCTTGATGAGCGTCAAGTGGGAATTTCTTCTTGATATATTTGATATCCTCCCAAGTGGGTTTGATCTGAGGGTAATCACTCCATTCGGCCAAAATCTGTTCCACATCGATCTTCCCTTTTGACCGCGTGTGTACCCAATATCCTATGCGGAATCCCTTCCGTGGTGATAGGATACAACTCACTTGAAGGGATCTCCTTCTGGCGTAGCTTCTTCTTCAGCAAGGACACATGGAAAATCGGGTGGATATGAGATTCGGCCGGTAGATCTAATATGTAGACCACTTCACCAATTCTCTCAGTGATTCGATAGGGACCAAAATAGTGCGAGGATAGCTACAAATTCTTCCTTAGTTGCACGGAGTTCTGGCGGTGTGTCTGGAGTTTCAGTTAAACCTCATCTCCTACTGCAAAGGTTCTCTCAGTTCTGAATTTATCTGTGTAGGTCTTCATCCTATTTAGTGCTTGAAAAAGGTTCTCTTTTAATTGCTTAATCATGTCTTGTCGGTCCCTCACAAACTCCTTTGCTTCAGTGTCACAAGTTTTCACATAGGGTTGGGTAGAAAGTAGAGGTGGTGGGTAACCATATAAAGCTTGAAAAGGAGTAGCCTTTAATCCCATGTGGTAATTGGTATTGTACCAGTACTCAACCAGATTTAACCATTTAAGCCAGGCCTTGGGATTATTCTACACCATGCACCTTAAATAGTTTTCCAACATTGATTCAAACGTTTTGTTTGTCCATCAGTTTGGTGGTGGTAAGCTGATGACATGTTGAGCTTCACTCCCATGAGCTCGAACACCTCACTCCAAAACCTGCTAGTAAATACCTTGTCCCTGTCAGTCACCATACTGAGAGGAAGACCATGTAGCTTGTAGATTTGATCCATGAAAAACTGAGCTATTGATTGAGCAGTGTATGGGTGTGCTAAGGCCAAAAAATTACCAGACTTTGTGAACCTATCTATCACTACTAAAATTACACTTTTCCTATTGACATTAGGTAACCCCTTTATAAAGTCCGTACTTATGTGTGTCCAAGCTTCTTCTAGTATGGGTAAGAGCTGTAACAATCCTGGGTAGGGTTCATGATTGGGCTTATTCATGTTGTATATGTCACACTCCTGAATCATCTTAATAATATAAGCTTTCATGTTTGACCAATAAAAAACCCCTTTTGTCCTTATGTATGTTCCCCCTATTCCTGAGTAGCCCCCATATGCAGAGCTATGCATTGCATCAAGGATCATCCTTCTGAGTTTAATATCATTTCCCACCACTAGCCTCCCCTTGTATCTGACCAGTCCCCCATTAATTTCAAATTCTTGATAAGTGGTGGATCTATGACCTTAGCTGCAAGTATTTTACTGATAAAAAGATCTCCTTTATAACTCTTGATCACTTTCTGAATCCAGATAGGTGTTATAGTGGTTAAGGCAAAACTAGCACTCTCTGGCTCCTTGACTTGACTCTAGACAAGGCATCAGCTGCCCTATTCTCTCTCCAATTCTTGTACTGAATTTCATAATCTATCCCTAGTAACTTTGTGATCCACTTTTGTTGAGTAGGATTTATAACTCTCTAATCTAATAGGTGCTTGAGGGCTTGTTGATCTGTTCTTATGATGAATTTGTGCCCTTGTAAGTAGTACCTCCACTTCTGTATGGCCATCAATACAGCTAGGAATTCCTTCTCATAGATGGATAAACCTTGATTTCTGGGGCATAGGAGTTTACTCATATAGACTATAGGTCACCCCTGTTGCATAAGAACTGCTCTAATACCATAACCATTTGCATCAGTTTCCAAAATAAAAGGTTGAGAGAAATCAGGAAGAGCCAAAATAGAAGTAGTTGGCATGGCCTTCTTTAAGCTTTGAAAGGCTACCTCAGCCTCTACATTCCACACAAACATTTCCTTTTTGAGCAGATTAGTAAGTGGTTTACTCAAAAGGCCATATCCCTTGACAAATTTTTTGTAGTAACCTGTTAGTCCTAGGAATCCCCTCAACTGTTTGACTGTCTTTGGCATAGGCCAGTTGACCATACACTCTATTTTCTAGGGATCAGTAGTTACCCCCTCTTGATTTGTTATGTGGCCTAAGTACTCTATCTATGTCTATCCAAAATGGCATTTGCTCTTCTTGACAAGTAGCTGGTTACCCCTGAGCAATCTCAGCACACTTTCCACATGCTAGAGGTGTTCATCACATCCCCTACTATAGATCAGGATGTCATCAAAGAACACCAAGGAATATTTCCTTAGGCAACTACTGAATACCTGGTTCATCATGCACTGAAAGGTGGCTGGTGCATTACATAGCCCATAGAGCATGACTAGAAACTCAAACTGGTCATGGTGAGTCTTGAAGGCAATTAAATACCTATGTTCTGGATTCATTACTATCTAAAAGTAGCCTGACCTCAGGTCAATCTTAGAGAAATACCTGGTCACATGTAGCTCATCTAAAAGCTCATCAATCACTGGAATAGGGTATTCATGCTTAACAGTTAGGTCATTTAGGTACTTGTAGTCCACACAGAATCTCCATGTGGCATCCTTCTTCTTTACTAATAATACTGGGGATGCAAAAGGGACACTGACTAGGTGGATTGAACCCACTAAGTAGCAATTCTTGGACTATCATCTCTATCTCATCCTTCTCATCATGTGATGCTTTTTAGGGAAATTGGTGTTTGGGAGTGCTCCCAGGTTTCAATATTATCTGATGTTCTGTCCCTCTTATAGGTGGCAGCCCCTTTGGTTCTTCAAAAACATAACTATAACTCCCTAGTAGTGTCATCAGAGTGTTGTCCTCATGGTCTTCCCTTTGTACAGATAAAACAAACAGCTCTTCAACTTGTGTTTGATATTCATAATGTATCATCTTATATAAGGATGGAGCTGAGATGAATTGACAGTTTGCAGTAGATGTTAGGGCTTGTATATTCACTCTCTGACCGTCTTCACCGTGCTTCAACCAACCCCCTTCAAGGATGAGGTCACAACCTTCAATAATCTCAAGGAATATGTAAAGGTGTTCCCCTGTATTCCCCAACTGAATCCCTTGGCCACTTTAGTGATGACTAACCTTTGCCCATTGGCCACTCTGACTAGTATAGGTTTAGCCTCGTCGACATAGCACCCCAGTTTAGTAGTAGTTGATTCTTGAATAAAACTGAGTGTACTACCAGAATCTATGAGTATTTGTAGCTTGTTGTCCTCACTCTGTCCCCACACCCTCATAATAGTGATGTCAACCTCCCCTGATAGTGCATTTAAGGACATCTGTATCTCCTCCATGAAATATGCATGTGCTTCCAATTCTGGTTTTGGTATTATTGACCTACAAGCAATCAAAATCTTCTTCTTCTGTCATTATCATATAGTTTATCCTCTGCTTACACCTATGGCCATAGGTGAACTTCTCATCACATAAGCCCTTCTCCCTCCTTATTGCCATCTCAGAAGCTGTTAGCATTTTGATAGGTGGTTTAGGGTTGGTGTTTGCATTTGGTTTGGGAATCTGAGGGTAGGGATTTTTTGGTTTCTTGTTTTGGAAAATGGGTGAATATGGTTTAGGGTGTTGTTTTAACTTTCTTGCAATAGCATCAAGGGTTAGTATCTGTTTTCTGCCCAAATCTATGGTTTGTTGTAAGGAGATTGGTTCAAACATATTGATAAATGCTTGCAGTTCTTCACCCAGGCCACTTATAAAACTGGCTAAGAAATAATCCTCAGTGTAGTTATTTAAAACCATTATGCATTCCTTCAACTCCTCAAACCTATCAACATACCCAGCATAAGAACCATTCTGCTTGAGCTTGTTAAACTCTGCTATGATTTTAGCCTCTTTCAGCTCCTCAAACCTAGCAGAAATCACCTCAATTAATTGTTGCCAAGTTAAATCAGTCTATTGTGTGTTGAGGTTTTGATACCATTGAGCATCCCTTCCTTCAAAATGCATAGAAGCTAAAATAACCTTCTGATGAACAAGAATATTAGGTACCAACTTAAAATAACCCTTAAACTTTAGTATCCAAGATCTGGGGGAGGTACCATCAAACTTGGGAAATTCCACCCTGGTAACAGGGTTGATGATGCCCATGTTTTGTGTTTCAGCAATAGCTCGAGGTTTAGAGGAATTATTAGAGCAGTTAGTACCTTCACTGCCATAGCCTAGGTAAGGGCCTCCAAGGACTGATTCTTCATCTGCCTAGCTTTTTCCTTTGGACATATTAAGTAGTTGTAATTGCATAGCAGCTAATGTCTGGGTTAGATGATCGTACTTCATATTTAGCCCCATTAATTCCTGTAGATTTGAACTGGTACGTGATATATGTTCTTGAAGCTTCAGTTCACTTGCCTCTCTTTTCATTGCTTCGGTTTACAGGTTCTGATCTGATTTCTTCTGTGCTTCTTGTAGGTCTTTGATACGCGTTCCTTCAACCATCTCCAAGGATCTGAGGCTCTGATTACCATTTATTGAATTTTGATGTATTTTCCATATTTTATAGTTGTTATTATCCTGTATTTTGATGAATAAACAGCTTGGGGAAGAAGAAAAGGATAGAGGGATGATAGAAGTAGATATTTAGAGGAATTAGAGAGAGAAATGAAGAGATTCCATTTCTTGTTGTATTGCCACTCTCTTTTCCCCATTTAAATAGGTTGATAGGGGACCACAATTAGTTACAACTATGTGCTAAATATCTTAGCTAAATGACAAAGTAAAATTAATGTGATTAAATAACTTGTACTATTTGGCCTCTTATCCACCAGCATATAAAAGCCCACTGAGTCCATTGTGCTCCTGGCCCATTAACACTCTATCAACATGAAATTCTTTCTTAACCCGATTCATCTCCACGTCACCCTCAGCCTTGCTAGTTCCGTCCACTGCGTTGACCTTCAACTCGGCAACTATCCCCATTGTATCCGAAGATAAACCTTTGTCGACAACCTTGTCCACAACATGCTCATGAATGTCATTCTTCATGAAACACATGTTCTTATCATATCATCCACGTTTCACATTCTCAGAAGGCAATTAAAGCTACACACAATCATCATATACAGAGAATACTTTGTTTATGCATTATAGTTGCAATAAAATTCTACTTAATTAGGTCCAAATTTTACGATATTTCAAGTCTTATATCATATAAACTCTTACAGAATGACATTGTTATGAGCACATAATGCTCGTGTATGATGCAAATCCTATTTATTATGTTTGACCTTAGGATAGATTCTGACGAGAAAGGTAACATATATTTTAGAGGTATGAAAAAGTTGTTAGAATAAGGTGACCAGCAAGCCAACTTGTGGTTGTGGTCTGACCATTCTCTTGTAACACAATCGGTTTTTATTCGTAATAATATCTTTTATACTTATTGGCATTCCATATCTTTATCCCATGCTTGTTGCATAGGTATGGTCCTGATGAAGTTACTTTATTACGGTGGATTGGTCTAGCAGAACCGTGAGATAATCCAGCACGTAATGTAACTCGTCGAACTTGTTCCTAGTATAGATTTCCTCACACTTGATAATGACCTAGGTTAATCCAGCGAATATCAAAATCTTTGTGTGTCAGGTCTGACCTACCAATGTGAGACGTATAAGCTCAACTCTATCAGGTTAACGCAATCCCCAGTTAATCTGACCAATCACGTCAAACCAATAGAATCTCACATACAAACCTCCATCTAATGTCAATTAGATTACAGCTTTTCTCATGACAGCACTCCCCGCTAACACGGCATACTGCACTGCCATAAGAGGCTATCACATAATCTAACCGTTGGTAGAAGGAAAGAAAAAGAACGACAATTCGGTTTTTCTTTATAGCCTGATTTAATTCTTAACCTTTAAGAATGAGGGATTTTAATTTTATATCTCATCCGAAATTTAGTTATGATCAATTGTTGATTCTTTACAATTTAGGATCATCATCGAACTTAGTTTCATCCATTCATCATATGAACGATAAACTAAAACGATTTAGTTGGTGTTCTATTAATTTCAAATTAATTTAACAATTTAAATTAATAAATTAATCCAGCACCTATTTATCGAATTCAAATTGATTTGAAAAATCGATTATCTTATTGGGCTCTAGTTGATTTTAATTTCATTAAATTATGGATCAACTAATTTTTCTTATAGAGACTCGAGAATAATTAAGTTTTAGGATAAGACTGTCAAACAGTCTGACACGTAAGACTGTCGGACAATCTGACACGTGATTTCCCGTGAAATTCTAAGGCCAACCAATTATTCAGCTATAAGAAATTCCCAATCACAAGATAATATCCAAATCAACAACTCAACAAATTCAACATGCTCTCGAAAGCAAAAACACATAAGCAATTAATTGATTTAAAAACCATAGCTCTGATACCACTGTTGGGATTTGATGGTACCGTCGCGCAGCGGAAAACAAAATTTTTAAAATAAAAGTAATTTGAATCGAATTCAAATTGACGACGGCCCAATTTTAAAATCAATTAATTCAAACAATGTTTTAATTGCTTTTAATAAATAGAAACAATTCGATTTTCGTAAAATCGAACGAGCATGATAGGTTTCTATTTAATATATATAATCATATATATAACAATTATATATATATATAATATTATCATATTTAATAATATATATAA
>BMAC01000233.1:574830-614796 GCA_014905375.1 Phtheirospermum japonicum
TATCTAGCGCTTCGTCGCGAAAAGATTGGGACATTCGGTGTGTGACACCAATTGCCGGAGACGAGCCACTCGTCGGACACCACGCACCTCCACACGCCAGCCGGACTTTCTGCCCGCGTCGGAGTTGCTGCATCCGAGCCGTTGCTGCTGCGTCATCGCTGCCGAACGCCTGCCACTGCCGCAGCCGTCATCGAGCCGCAGACTGCTGCTACTTCATCGACGGAGCACTAGCCGCTGCTGCGCCGTCGCTGACAACGCGCCGCCGCTCTGGACCAGCCTCCTGAAGCCGCCACACGCCAACGTTCACCGCTCCCCGACAGCGTCTCGTCGTCTCGTCGCCGGAGTTCCATCCGCGCTCCCCTACAGCGCCGCTGCCGTGTCTTCGCACGGGTACTGTCAAGTCGGACTCGTCGTCTCCACACAGCGGCTGACTAGTTACCGCAGCCGACCCCGTACCCTGGCGTGCCCGCAATCTCCGCCGCGTTGTTGCTGTGCCTCCCCGACAGCCCCGCTGCCGTTTCCAGCCGCTTCGATCCTCCGCCGTGCCGAGAGGTGACAAAAACCGCTCCTGAAAGGGTTAATAAATATTCATATGTGTGTGCTGTGTATGTTTATATATGTTTACTGTGTTTGAAATGTATATTAATATATGTATTGCATGCATGTTGTAGCATATATATATATATATATATATATATATATATATATATATATATGCAGTGTATGTAAACATTATAAATAAGTATAAATGCATGCATGCTGAATGGTTATAATGTATATATATACATAAATAATATTGCATGCATAATGTATAATGATAATGATGCATGCAGAATATATATATATATATATATATATATATATATATATATATATATATATATATATTATTTATGTATGTATGTGTACTGTATAATATATGTATGATTAATATATTAATATATATATATAATTGTTATGTATATGTTTAATATATTATATAGAAAATTATCATGCTCGTTCGATTTTACGAAAATTAAATTGTTTCATTTGTAAAACAATTTAAAACATTGTTTGAATTAATTGAAATTAAAATGGGCCGTCGTCAATTGAATTCGATTCAAATTCTTTTTATTTAAAAATTTTTATTTTCCGCTGCGCGACGGCACCATCAAATCCCTGCAAAAGTGATATTATTATACTACGCATAAATAAAATATGCAATAAGACATTCTCCAAAATTTGGGGACAATTTGATTGGAATAGAAATGCTTGTACGCTACACACTATATTACGGACGCTCGAATTGTGGTCATTAAAATTAGATGATCAAATGGTAAACTTGGATTTTCAGATACACATTACATTCCTAATCTGAAAAGGATCCTCAATTCTTAACCACAGTTTTGTTCAAAAAAGAAAATCTCACCACTACAATCTCACTATTATCACTGTCAACCATTCTCGTGTGCCACCATTAGCCCCAAAAAATAAAAATAAAAGAAGTTAATACACTCGATCTAAAAAACTAACATGCAATCACTAGATTTTAGTTCCGGGATTTCTTGATCCAAAAATAAAGTCGATATAAAATTGTACAAGAAATTAAAGGAAAATATACAGAATTTATCGGATTTAAATATACAAAAACCAGGAACCAAAAACCAAAATCAAACCTAAAATCTTCGGTGAGAACTTTGGTTTGGGTTCCTTCGGTTGAGATGCCAAGCAGGTCCAGGAATGGTGCAGCGAAGCTGTTGGAGGTGGCGGGTTGTGTGGATGCAATTTTATTCGTGAGTTTCCGAAGTCATCAAATTTTGTGGTACGGGATGAAATAAAACAGTAGCCACAACCCACATGCAATGAGGTGATGGCGGATGAATTCAATAACGGCGGCGGGAGTAGAAGATTTTTGATTTCGAGGGACATATAAGTTTTTTCTTATTCTAATTTTTGGTTCTGAGGCGCAGATGAAACCTCGGACTATGACACTTTGGCAATTTGAATTTCATTTTTTATTTTTCTAATTTTTTGTTATTATGCCCAATGGTGGGCGGTGGTAAGTATTTTGTTTATTGGAGATTTTTTTATTAGATATTTTTTCCAGATTAAAAATAATTTCGAAAGGAAATGACAACTCCTACAAATATCACGTGAAAATCAAGTGTCGTGCTCTGGTCGATATTTTGTATCGTAATCCGCCATTAGGTGGTAAACTGAGAAAAAACGCATAGTTCATGAGGTATAAGTGCATGAAATGAAATGTTAGGAGGCAAAGTCTCAAATCTTGTATAGTTTGAGAGGCATAAAAACTCTCTAAAAATCATTTCAAATGAATATTACAAAAATACCCCTGCATTTATCACGTGAAAATCACATGACTAGCTACGATTGCCAGAATCAGCCATTAGGAGGTAAATTGAAAAAAAAAACGTACATTTCAGGAGGCAAAGTGTACAAAATAAAATATTAGGAGGCAAAGTGTCAAATTGAGTATAGTTTGGGAGGCAAAGAAATTTTCTCATATGAAAACTATAAACTTAAATAAAAAAATTATTTTTCAAAGTTTTTGAATTCTTCTTGTAGTTCTTCAACGAACATGTGCTTGTTCGAGCTTTGTAACCAATGTTGTGCACATATCAAGGCCTTAACAATATTTGGAGTTAATGAACTCATAAACGCATTTAGAACTCTCCCACCTGGTTAAGACAGAAATACGAAAAAAAAAGAAAAAACTATTAGAGTATAAAAGAAAATGAGAATAGATCATCAAGTAGTAATGGTAACTACTGGTACTAAATACAGACTCTGAAGCAATCGTAAAATTGGACATCTAATATGTCTCGAGCCATTCTAGAAAGAATGGAAAATCTTCCTGCATTGAGCTTCTACCACTTCAATACATCAAGTTTCTCTGAATCCTCCAAGATAGCCTCGTCGAAGTAAATTTATAGTTCTTTTTTTTTTTCGTTCTGCCACTTCCACTCTATAATTTTTATTTCTTTAATCTAGCTTTCAAGACATTTGTTGGCATCTTGGTAATTTTTATAGATACAAAATCAAAATCCGAATCAGCTATTGCAGAATTAGAACTAGAACTTGAGAGGTTATAATCACTTAATGAGATAGCAAATGATTGATACTTATTCCTATATTCTTAAAAAAAATTTAAGGTTGAAAGTGATGCATTAAAAAAAATGGTTATTTCTCATTTAAATGCACATCGATATTTTTAAGACTAAATGTGATACTTTTAATGCAAAAAAACTAGGGGCAATTGTCAAATGGTACATATTAAAAAATATATTTGTCAAATACTCTAACCTATTATATAAAATATCTAATACTCCATACACAATTGTAAAATGACAAAATTAACCCCTGCAGTTTTAACCCCCCAAACCAACCATTTGTTCTCATTTCTCACGGAACCTCTTCGAATTTTGTCCATTCTCTTTCATTTTTGTCTCAAAAATTCTAACGCAAAAATCTGAGAAAGAATTCCAGTAATGAAAACACCTTCGATTTCCCCCTGTCATTTTTGATTCAGTAAGAAATTGTAATTTAGGTTTTCCTGGGGATTTTGTTCAAATATTTTGTGAAAATACCTTCGATTTCCCGCTGTCTTTTTTGATTCAGTAAGAAATCGGCGTTTTAGGTTTTCCTGAGGATTTTGTTCAAATTGTTTTGTGAAAACTCCTTCGATTTCCCCTTGTATTTTTTGATTCAGTAAGAAATCGGCATTTAGGTTTTCTGAGATTTTGTTCAAATTGTTGTGTGAAATTTGATACATGTTTTTATATACACATTTGATCTTAAGATAATTGATATTGATTGATTGTTGATCATTTTTTAGGGCTAATGACCAAATGAGGTCCACAATGGCTATAATAATAAAGACTATTAGAGGCATAAGAGATCAGTTGAAAGAGGAGCATCTAAATGTGATGGCTAAAGCCCCTTTCTTTTTGCTGTTTAAGTGCATATATGATCAGAAATTAACTACTCCAAATTGTAGAAAGAATGAGAAGAATATAGTGTCAGTAATTCAGAATTTCAATAAAGATACACGAACTATTAAGCTTGGGTCTAATGATGTTGGGATACATGCGGAGGGTGTTAGATTTGTTTTGGGTTGGTTGACGGAACACATCATATTAAGGTTTATAAGGGTAAGAAGCCTAAATGGGAATTCGCTAATCGTATATTCAGTGGTGTGGAGGAGGAGGAGCTGACTGTGAAGCTACTCAAATCAAGATTGATGTTAGTCTTGAATACTGAAGGTGATGTTGCAGTTGAAGACACTGTCAGAATATTGTGTTTGATAACCATTTGTTCTTTATTCTTTTGTACATCTGGGACTTCGATATCGTGGGGGTGCACTCAGTACGTTGAAAATATTGACGAGATGAAGACGTATGAATGGTGTGAGGCTATATTGAGTACTCTTGTTCAGTCCATGGTTGAGAAGCATGATCAGCCATCAAAAATTCTAGGATGTACTACATTTTTGATGGTAAGATATTTCTCCATCAGTTATAACTAAAAAAATCATTTCATCAATTTCTCTTTAACTAATATGGAATCTGCTTGGGAAAAGAACATTGCAGTATTGGCTTTGCGAGCATGCAAGAATAGCTACCCCAAGAGAAGGTGACCGCATACCAAGAGTTCTGAAATGGCATCTGCCCAGTGTGTGGAAAACAGTGGACAAGGACAGTTTGCTAAATTTGACAGATGACAAGGTAAATAAATTTTCTAAAGTTATTACATTATTTCTGCCTTGGCTTTATAATATGAAAATATTTTGGCATAAAGTTAGTAATAATGACATAAAGTAAGTAATGAAAAAGCCTATTATTTTTATCTCGCGATGTAGTAGGAACACATGACATAAAGTAAGGAATTTAATACATGTAGTAGGAAATGGTGACATTGAGTAAAATATTTACATGTGGTAACACTGAATTACAGGTGATCGCCGGTTCTCTAACACCCACAAATAATGAAGCAGACATGTTCAAGAATTTGAAGACTGTTGTGAATGAGAAACCAATTAAGGTGAAGTTGAAACTCCGACAAAAAACTAAAGCAATAGTGACTGCGCCAAAAACTATATGCACAAATGGATGAAGAGATAAGGGGGGAAGAGTTAAGGACACTCAAAAACGGTTGGACGAAAATGAACAGCTTCAAGAGAAAAGGCATCAAATGGATGAAGAGATAGTGACTGGTCAAAAACTATATACAGATCTTCTACTACAACAAAATGCTATCGAAGCTCAATACACAATTCTCGAGTAAGAAAACCAAAAATTTGAAGGACAGGATTAGTGTGTTTGAGGCTGAGCAGATCAAGAAAGATGAAGTGATTGTGAATCTTAATACTGAATTATTTGCAACTCAGGTTGAGGCTGATGTTTATCTACAAACTGTGAATGGGGATTAGTTGACATACAATGAGGCTATTGATAAATTGAGGAGCTTGGAGGAAATTAGGTCAACAGAAATAAAACAGGCAACAACAAAAATTGCTACTCTTGAAGAAGAAATCAAGTTTCTTAAAAAAAAGCAGATCAAGAAAGACGAGATCATTGTGAATCTTGATGCTGAATTATTCGCAATTCAGGTTGAGGATGAGGTACATGCAATCACCCAAGCTCATTTTGAGGAGGAAAATAATGTTGTAGGTGCTGAAATCAAGCAAAATTCAATGTACCAGAAGATCAAGAACAAAAAAAGGAAGCCGATTGAAAGCAAGAATTATGATTATGGGGAAGGGAAAAAGAAGTCTAAGATGAAAGAAGAGGTTTCTGATTGCAATAGAATAGTGGATTGGGAATACACTGCTGGTCAAGTCAAGTCCCTTGAAAAGGTAGATAGATAGTCACCGACAAATTGTGTATGGGATTTGCCCCCAAAATGTTTGGAAAAATTCATACTATTGGGCCAGAAAGGGTTATGACATAGTTTAATACTATATCACTATTTCATACTCTACTCGTCTAGAATCTTAATATTATTATTATTATTATTTTTTCTTTCAAACAGGGAGACAATTTTCTATAACCAAGAAAATCACATCCTTGTGATTGTGGAGAATATCTTGGATATATTTAGATGTAAATACATCAACAATTGTGTAAGTTAAAAAAAGTCTTAATCTATTTAATATTTCAGTATTAAATTTTTTGTTATGTATTCATTGACAAAGTATTCTTATTGTTAACTCATTACATTATTTTTAGGTGATTGATGCCTATGCACAACATTTGTTGAAAACAAGTAATTTGGATGACAAGGCAGTGATAGTTCGTGCACATTATTGGGTACTTTCTTAAAAACTTATTTAGATTACATTAGTGTCATTTTAAATTACATCATATCATAACATTTTCTTGACAAAAAAAAATGCAGACTTCCATTGTTAAGCAAACCCCTGTCGACAATCCCATTTACAAACAAGTGGCAGATGCATAGACAGTCAAGGATGCGATTGTTCTTCTCCTAATAGTGTCGACAAGATACAACAAAGAAACAAAACCATTTCATTGGACTCTCTTAAAATATGATGTTTCTGCAAAAAAAATGTCGGTTCTACAACTCCATGAAGCCTGGGAAAAATAGAAAGGATGCATTCCGTGAAGACGCAAAAGTTATGGTATGACAAAGTCTTTACTTAAAATAATGTTAGTTTCAGTAACTTTCTTACTTTATTGAGTAACAAAAGCATCCATTATTTTTCTCTATTAACAGAAAGAACTTATTGAGATAAATGTTGTTGGGATTTTAAGTAAGGATGAAGAGTCTACTCACTTACCACTCGAGAGTGTAAGATAAATCCCTCAACAAGGAGCAGACACGTAAATGTTTTTAAAAATAACATTACTAGTTTATTGTTGCATACTAATTAGCTTATTGTTCCATATAACTATTCTCATGGTAATCGTTTAATGCCCCAGGAACGACTGTGCAATTTATGTTTGATACTACATGAACCAAATTGTGCAGAGGGAGGAGATTCCAAAGAAGATTTAAAAAGATAATCTTCAAGTTTTCGAAGCAGAGATTGTGAAGGTTATTGTAATGAATGGCTAGAAATTGTAAAACAACTATTTTGAGAACATTTTGGTTTCTATTTTGATGTGACTGACTTAGTAATAAATACTTTAATGTGAATTTGTATTCATTTTGATGTGGCAAGGATCTAGTAAGAGATGCCTAGATATGGTCGTGTAATCTATTGAATCATATATCGATCGAAATAGCGAATTGCTAAGTTTAATGCAGTGTGTATGCATGATTATTGAAATTGCATGGTTTCGAATCTATCATCAAATTTCTATGATTACCTGTATGTATGTGTGTTTAGTGATTAAATACACGTATAGTAAGAAATTTGTTCAAAATGCAAGAAATATTGGTGTTTCCGTAAGGAATTTTCATATTACGTAAGTTTTTTTTTTTTTTAAATGTAAGAAATGCTTAGATATGGTCTTCTACTGTATAGTATATAGATCAAAATAGCAAATTGTCAAGTTTAATGCAGTGTGTATTCATGATTATTGAAATTGCATGGTTTCGAGTCTATCATCAAATTTTTATGATTACCTGTATGTATGTGTGTTTAGTGATTAAATACACGTATAGTAAGAAATTTGTTCAAAATGTAAGAAATATTGGTGTTTCCGTAAGAAATTCACATATTACGTAAGTTTTTTTTTTCAATATGTAAGGAAAACTTGGTTACGTAATATGTGAATTTCTTACTCGAAATCAACAACAGGTAATAACTAACTAAACATACCATTAGGTTAAAAACACCAACACATTAACAAAAAATGCACATAAATACTTATAATCAGTACAAATCTCATTTAACTAAAAAAATAATAGATCAAACATACCAGTAGGGCAAAAAATACCAACACATTAACAAAAGGCACATAAAATTCATCACCTCAACTAACAAAGCAATAATATAAGTAAGAAAATACTTATAGTTAGTAGAAATCTCATTTAACTAAAAAATAATAGATCGATATTTGTGTCTACTAGAGATTGAGAAATCTAAACAAGAGGTTCAGTGCATGTTTTTTTATTATGATTGCCAATATGTCCACATCTACCACATTTCATAGCTCTCGGAATGTGTCGTTTCCATTATGATTATATAATTTCAAGACCCCAATGGATCTATCATAAGATCGTTTATTTACAACGGAAGGGTATACAAAGTCAACAGATTTCAATGAATACAATAGGATTTATGGCTACACAAACTGTTGAGAACAGTTCTAGATCGGGCCCAAGACAAACTGCTGTAGGGAGTTTATTAAAACCATTGAATTCGGAATATGGTAAAGTATACACCATTGCCTATTCTTTTTAGGCCTTCCAGGAGGCCTCCTCAACTCTGGTGGGACAATCAAATTATGGTTCATATGGGCTTTGGGTTGGTCAAACATTGAAACAGGATGAATGGGTGCTGAATATGACTTTATGTAACTATGTGCATGATAGAACTCATCAACGAAAAGATGCAGAGGTCTGCCTTCACTCATTATGCATGTCACCGCATGCGAACATGGTAGATCGGTGATTTGCCACTGTCGGCAAGAACAAGTGCGCTCTGAAATATTAACTACAACTGAAGGAACACATTGCACTTCGTAAATTGAATCAGACGATCCAACAATAATCCATGTCCTCCCTTCATCGATGAGCATCGTCAACTTCTTCTCAATTGATGGGCAGAATACATTGGTCCAATTTTGACAACTACCTCTTCTATCTAAGAACAAATTAAACAAATGAATTATTAATTTCTAATCCGATTAGAAATATATATAAAAATCACAACTAATCTCGTACTATATCAACAGGATATGAAAAGTATTTTTACATAATTACGAAAAATAATGAAAAAGTGTTACATACCAAAAAATGATTTCATCATCTTCACCCTGATTGAGTTAATCAAAGTTGTGATTGGGAGATGCCTTGCTTGAAGGATCCAATTATAAAATGATTCCGTCACATTAGCACTCATCTCTCCATATTTTTGACCCACAAAATACGCAAGCCCAATGGCATGGATCAATATCTTCAAAAAAAAACTTGGTGTCGTGCGTCCACCTTCTTTTAATAGATCATTCATGTTCTGTTGATATGCTTCGACTGTGGGGGCATATGCACAATTCATCAAAAGCCAAATGATTCTATTTTGCAAGCCCTTAGTCGCCTTTTTCCCACTAAATTTGTCCTTCAAATTCATCTTAAGATGGTCAAAAAGTAACCATAGGGGAAACCTGGAAAGACTTTACTCACGGCCTCAAGTAGACCAAGGTTCCTATCTGAAATAAAAGTTACCATACGAGATGGCGAAATGATTTTCTTAAGGTTTTCCAAGAACCATTTCTAGCTTGCAGTGTTCTCAGAATCCACTACGGCTAATGCCAATGGGGATAAACCTGGATATATGACGAAAAATGAATAAAATCAGAGAGTATTAATTACAAAAAATATAGTAAGTAGTACATTTAGAAGGGACTTTACCTCTATCACCGTCCTTGCTTATGGCAACAAACAAATGTCCTTTGAACTTCCCTCTTAGATACGTTCCATCAAGAAACAACAATGAACGACAAAAGTTAAATCCATCAATACAACCTTCCAACGATATGAAATTTTTTCGAAATTTGCAAGATGTTGCATTCACATCCAAAACAACATGTGAGCCCGGGTTTGATTCTAAAATAGCCTTTACGTATCTGCTTAACATTTCGAATGACTCATTTTTATCACCATGGATGCACTTCTTCACCTTCTCAACACCATCAAATGCAATGGTATACGGTATTTCCAAATCATATTCGTGCAAAAATAACTTTACAATATCAATCGGCCGAGTCTCTGGATTCTTACGCACTTAGTCTACAATCAAGTTACAAACCAAATCTGCACACACACGGTTATGTTTTAAAGATCTAAAACATGAATTGCATGTATGTATGTTGTTCATTAACTTCACATAAAAATAACCATTGCTAGGCTCTATTGACGCATACACATACCAACCACACCCCGTACTCTCCTTCTTTATGCATGTTGTTGAAACTCTTTTCGAATCATTCTTCCCCCAATTGAAATCAAAGCTGACACCAATTGCCATTTTACGCAATGCAATACGAAACTCTGTAGCTCCACCTTCAAATTTTTGACCAACACCAGTAATTTCTTTATCCCAACCATCCGTCAAAAGAATCTTGTTATTCGAGGTACAAAACAGAGGAAGTAAATCTTTTTCAACACCATTATTGTCGATATCTGTCAAAAAGTTATTCTCGTTATAAGACGAACAAGCAGACTGCTCGCAAGTTCCAACGGGATCTTTCTTTGATATTTCAACTGTCAAACGGTCTAAATTATACAACACATCCAACGATACCATGGTATTAAAGTCATCATCAGTAGCCAAAACACAATTAGAAAAATCATGAGTCGAGTAGTGCATTGTGAAATTATCTCTGTGCAGTTTCTTTCACTGACTTTGTATTTTCAGCAAGAGTTTGTCGAACGAATCACTAATATCCATCTTATAAGCTAAAGTCTCACCATCATACAAGCAAAAGACAAATATCCCACTAACAATAATTTATTATGGTTAACATAATGTAAGAAATCAAAGATTAGGGAAAAAATGCACACATATACAAATTCATAAGGTAAGAAATCAAAAATTAGGAAAAAACTCACAGATATACAAAATCATAATCGAAACAAAAATCATGAAAATTTCCAGAATTTAACATAACGTAAGAAATCAAAAATTCATAATCAAAACAAAATTCAACATAATTACCTGAAGTTGTACTCGAATCAAAAGCCATTGATTGTGCCATAAGAGAATTGTGCAAAGAAAAGTCATTGTAATACGATTGTGGGTGGCCTAATCGAATCGAAAAGCGGTCTGCAATTTTTCGAAAAAAAATCAAAACAACCGAATGTAGTACATTGAATCGTACAATCGATTGTACTCTTGAATCATATCTAAAGAACTTGTGCAAAGAAATTTTTCGATTCTGAAGAAATTGTGCAGAGAAAATTTTCGATTTCTGAATAAATTGTATATCGAGAAGTTGAGAGTTCTTTTTTTTCAAAAAAGCGGTCGGAAACAGAAAGGTCCATGAGCATTGTTGACTTTTCACATTAAAATTTTGGATTATTTGATAAAAAGTAGGTACTATTTTACCTAAAATTGGAGGTGGAACTTATTGACAAATGAACCACAATTTGAAAAACCATTTGGCAATTACCCCAAAAAACTATTAAAAAAAAAAAAGGAATGGGTCGATTAACGGATCAAGTTGGATAGATCCATCTCGAACAAAATTTACCGTCTTAGCATAACGGTCTCCATGTGCAAGTCTACCGAGTTTGGAATCTCGGTTACTTGACAGACAAATATGCAAATTCCAAAAAAAACTAATTACAATGATTCGGGAAGTTTCATATATTTACAGATGCCAACATAATTATATGTTGAGCAAGTCTCCTGTGTGACGGCCACATGGATCATTTATCATGTGACGGAGCTCTACACCTATTCAGACCCGGATTTGATCCATCAAATTGGGTCGAATTAGGCAGATTTATTGGGTTTGGGGCTCCGTCACATGACAGAAGACCCGTGTGACCGTCACATTTGAGTCTTTGCCTTATATGTTAAAAGATCAGGAATTTGCGTGCAAATCTTAGGAGGAAAGGTTCGAATGTTTCCCAAATCGATATTAAAGATCATTAGTTTGATGTGATTAGATTCTATAAGATATGATACTCTCTTTTACATGGTACTTCACCACTAACAATTTCATAAACCGTTCTGAAATCAACAGTTCGGTCTAATTTAACCACATTTTAGGGTTCGGGGTAAGTACTTAAAATTACGTTTGATACTAATGTTTTTTATGCGGAAAAGTAATATAAGACCCAATAAATAATAATCTTTGCATCTCAAAAAATATAGACTTTATTATTATTTTAGGTGTATTAAAATTATAGAAATGTTACTATATGTAATTTTTCATTTTCATGTATACAATAATTTAATTATATTAAAACCACGCTACTCCACTTACTTGTATTAACTGTTAACTGTTAGTGTAATTGAATAAATAATTCAATAGCCATTTATTTTGTGAGTGGATGGAGTATCTCATGTCGGACTTAATATCACATTAAGCTGGAGTCTTGTCCACAACAAACTCAATACAAGTGTCGTTAAAAATCGACGTATAACCAATATATGGAATATGTTTCAATAGAATATCACCCAGAAATATATTGAAAAAGTATATTTTTATTAAAGAAAGTATTGCTCCATCCATAAAAAGATTAGATATATAAATAAAAAAATGAAAATTAAAAAAATATAACAATAAAATTGAGATTATAAAAAAAATTATATTCTTAAATCGAATAGGGTTTATGTACTCCCTCTTTCCCGTTTTATTTGTCACAATTTGAAATTTTTTTGTCCAGTTTTATCTTTCGCATTTATATTTTCAAAATATAATTTTTGTTACTTTTTATTTTTTAATAAGAAATAAGAGTTATTTTATTACTTTTGAAAAATTCTGCCGTGCCTCCAAATGTACCATACCTCGTGTTTTTTAAACCATTAGATCATTTCACTACATAATTATTGAAATAATCTAACGGCTAATTATTTCACTACATAAAAATCGAAATAATTTAACGGTTAAAAAATATGGGTATGGTATATTGGGAGCAGTGTAGAACTTTTCATTACTTTTAACCATATTTTTATTATTTAAATTATTTTAAAGAAAAAGATATTATGTCATTCGATAACTATAATTATAAAATTAATTATCTTTTTTAATTTTCGCAAAATAATCAACCGTAATTAAGAAAATGATACGAAGATAGTATTATTTTCTGCGTAATTATTACTTTTCAAAGGTAAGCAAATCTTTTTTTGTGAATTGACGAGTATGCCCTCGAAAGTCTCAGCCTTCTGCTGCAACAAAGCCACCTAAAATCCTATCTGCGCGGAGGTGACAAAGTTGTGATTCACATAGGGGAAAAGAAATCGGAAATTAATTCCTCATTCGGTGATTGCGAAAATTAATGAGTTTGGTAAAATAAACCCTGCAAAACCCCTTTTTGTTTCTCTTCTTCATCTGTAATAATAGGAAGAATTGTTATTGATTTGGTGCTGATCGATGGTTCGAAGCAATTGTTGTTACTAAGGATCGACGACGTGCTTCAGTAAATTTGAAGCTACTGTGTGAACGCCCATGGCGAGAGGATTCGATTGATGCCAATATTGTTAAAAATGAAGCTACCCAGGAAAACCCTCAAAATCTCACCCAAAACCCCTTCCACCACCGCCACCCGGGCCGCCGGACGCCGCCTCCATCGCCGAATCTATCCTCAAAACCGAGAATCCAGAGTTCCTAATCCAAAGCCCTCCAATTCTTCCACCTCCTCGACGCCCATCGCCACTCCGCCGCCGCCGCCTTCGACCACGCCATTGGCATCGCCGCGCGTCTGAGCGACTACAGAACCACGTGGGCTGGGCCCTCGTCTCCAACATGAAATCCAGAAAAGTAGGCCCCTCCCCAAAAACATTCGCCATCATCACCGAAAGGTACGTTTCTGCCGGAAAAAACCCGATAAAGCCATTAAAACATTCGTATGAATGCACGAACATGGCTGCCAACAGGATTTAAATTCGTTCAATACATTTCTCGATGTCCTTTGTCAGTCGAAACAGGCCTAGATAAAGCTACACCACGCTAGTTCACGGGTCGAGTGATCGAGAGAAGTGTTCGACGAGATGGTTGGGGCCGGTGTCCTACCCTCGGTCGCGACGTATAACGCTCTGATTCAAAAATCTGTGCAAGAAGGATAATGTCGAAAACGCCCTCCAAGTGTTCGATGAAATGCTCAAAAAAGGGTTACTCGCCGAATGCAACTACAATGTCTTGATCGGCACTGTTTGTAAGCAAAAAATTGGAGGATCTGTTGATTGCTGGGAAATTATTGGTAGAAATGGTCGATCGAGTGTTTTTACCTCGGAGATTTACGTATAATCGGGTATTAGAGGGTCGAGAGTAAATTTTAACTTTAATAGTTGTCCAAGTGTTAATTCCTAATAAATGTTCAAACTTGGGGTTCAAATCGATGTTCTTAGCCTTAGTTTGTTTGTAAAATGTATCTGAATGTTCAGCTTGTTGAATCATGCTGATAAGCCATCTTATGCATTAAGATTAGTTTGATTCAACTTTCTTGCTATAAATTTTAAGTTTCTTTTGTTGCAATGTCAAGAAGGATAAAGGAATATAAGGAAAGTGTTTGTACACATTATTGGCATTAGATTAGCACCCCAAGTTCCCAACCCAAGAATCTACCATTTGGTCAAAATATGCTCTCTTTTTTTAAAGTTATTTTGACTTGATATAGTTTTTGTTGGGTGATGCACAATTCAAATTCTTATGGTTCCCTTAAATTTTTTAATTTTGATTTTTTGAAAAAAAATAAAAGAAAAAAAAGGAGCATGCATAATCTCCGATTTACTATTTATAAACTCTTTTTGTCTAATTTTCAACTTAAACTTAACTTATTATTTTTCCAATCAAAGTTGGAACTACAATCACGGGTTTTATTAAATCAATTGATTTTGTTGGTACATTAACAATTCTATTTCAATTTGTATTACGAAAATAATTTAATTAAACTATATTTATGATAAAAGTTTAATATAATTCATTTCTAAAATTTTAAATAATTTAAACAAGTTGCAAAAGTATACATATCAAAAAATAATATACAAGATAAACTCAGAATGTAATTAGAAATTTACTAAAAAATGTAATATTAAAATGTAAATAAACTCTATTAGTGTAAGACGTGTACAATAGAAGATATATCTAAATGATAAATAGTACCAATCAAATTTTTTAGAAAACAGTGTTCACTTATTATTTATTCCGCAATCACTGTAAAGAAGATTAATGATTAAATTCCCTCTAATGTTGATTTGTATTTGTAAGTAGTCACATACAGCCTCTTGATTTATCGAGTTAAAACTTGAAAAGTGTAGAAAATTCTTTGTTGCGATAAACATGTTATCATTATGAATAAGATAGTTAATTTTTAATATATTTTTTTAATATACCCACGAAATACGTTTGTGCCAAACTAGTGTATATATATATATATATATGTATGAATGTGTATATATGTATATATAAATGACTTTTTGATGTTCAGAGTTGCTGTTTGCTATCACATAATTAATTAGTTAATTAACTAATATGTGGGGGCTATAAGCTATTGATCGTGAAACAAACTTAGGCAAGTACGAGAAAAGTCAATTTGTTAGGTTTCCCAGTACAGTTCCTTTTGAAAAACAACAACACACAATTAATTGAATAATTTAGGGTGAAAATAATTGAATAAACACATAAGAGAGTGATGATGACATGCTGTAATTAACTTATTTATTCTGTTGCAGTAAAGGGATCATTTACTTACCAAAGTCCAAATTAGACCATCTTATGCAACCTAATTTTATTTGGAAATAGACAAAAACTAATAATGTTTTAAAAGGACTTTTTAATTATGTCGCTTTCCTAGTTGGCCTGCACAAGATTCTAAACCACCATCAGAAACTCAAATAGGATCATATTTTGGTCCAGTTTCATAACAATATAATAATAATAATAATAAAATAATAATAATAGTAATAATTGATTTGATGGTTATGAATAAATGTTTTTTTTTTAATTCAACCTGCAATAAATTTTGTCGATATCATCCTTCATATTTTCCTTAATTCTTTTTTGGTCCCACAAAATGAGCCCCCCAAGTTTGATATTTATCCTTCCAATATTTATATTCTTGCATGCAAAACAGTAAATAAAATCTTTCTAGAGCTTCGTGTAAGAAAATTGTTTGTACCATGAAATATCATACATCGGTCAATGTGGACTCATTTCTTTTTTGCTTTTGGCACATCATTTCATACATCATCATTTTTCTCACCTACAAAATCAAGACTTTTTAATTATCTTTTTATGCGTGTAAATCTTGAAGTCTTGTATTAGTATCTATTTATATATTTAAAAATATGTGATTAATTAATAAATCTTGTACCGCGTTGAACATTTTGAGGGAGAGAGTCTCCACACGTTGAACAAAACCAGGAAAATTAATCCATTACAAATCAGATTAGTAGCAATAATGACGATTTACTGTTCATTATCTCTCTTTGTAATCACTTCATTATATTCAAACCCAGTTTAGTTTGTGCATATGAAAAATAATTTGGGTTCATTTTTGCTGGGCAATTTTCTTTCTTCTTGAATATATGCTTTTAATTGTTTTATTTTATTTTATTAAGGTTTTTAATTAATTCCTTATTGTGCGTTGTTCTAGCTTTTTTTTTTTTATTATTATTATATTTAAGCAATTGGGTCATCAATAATTCGTGTTCAATTCATTTGGGTTTCTTGTGTGATTATTTTTATTTTCCATTTTCTAATTATTTAATTATATTTCCTGTGATTTCAGCAACCTTCATATGTCAAAGTTTGATTCTTGAAATTAAAAAAGAAAAAAAGAAATGAAGTGTTTTTCTTATTTCAAAGAAAAAAGCAGCAACAGAGTACCAAAATCAGCTCCAATTCTAAAAAACCAGAGCCAATCTGATATATCAGAAGCTGAGAGGGTAACAAAATCGTCTTGTTCGGCAAATTCGCCGCGAAGCATACCAGAATTATACGAGGAAAAAGCTCAGAATTTGCGGGTTTTTACATTCTCGGAGCTTAGGCATGCAACTAATAATTTTAGCAGATTGCTCAAGATTGGAGAAGGTGGTTTTGGGTGTGTTTATAAAGGAACAATTAAGCCTGTTGGGGAAAAAGGTGATCCTTTTCTGGTTGCTGTCAAGAAATTGAATAGAGATGGTTACCAGGTATAATGATTCTTGTTTGCAATTTTTTTTTTTTTTTTTTTTTGGGTTTAATTGTTATGTTGTTGTTTGATGTGCTTGGTTTTACATTGGATTGGTGAAATTTGTTGTTTTGTTTGGTTAATTGTAGGAAAAAGAAGAAGAAAAAAACTTGATTATTGTCTAATTTTGCAAAATTATACTCGATAAATTAATAACCTCGCATAAATAATATATTTTGTCGATCCGGGCTTAGGAGCAATATTTAATTATCTCGCTAAAATTGTGATTAGGTCAAATCCCAATGGTAGATTGTCCCCTTTTGTTTCTTTTTTTAGCCTTTGGTAGTGATTTATTTACCTTTTTTGTGTTGGTAATGTTATGTGCCTAACTATGAGTTTTCTAGATTGAATTTGGTTAAACTATCTGTCATTTTCTGCTGTTTGTCTTCTTTTTGAGTCCATGTTTTTGGCTCAAGGGGTCCATAATCATTTAAGGTTATCATTAGAAACACTTCTTGCACGAGTTATGAGATCGACATTTCTCATGAACATGACATTTTTTCTTTTTAATAAGTGGGTTCTCAATAATTTATTTTTATGAAATTAATATATAGTTTCTCTGACTTTTCCAAATAATAATAATAATAATAATAATAATTCCTTTTTTTTTTTTTTTCAAATTATGTGAAGTTGGAAAAATCGCGTTGGATTTTATATAATAATAAAAATGAATTATTTTATTGAATTGCTCTCAGGGCCATAAGCAATGGGTAGCCGAAGTTCAGTTTCTGGGTGTAGTCGAACATCCGAACCTCGTTAGACTAATCGGATATTGTGCTGTGGATGGAGAAAGAGGTATACAGAGGCTGCTCGTGTACGAGTACATGCCCAACAAGAGCTTGGAAGATCATCTTTTCAACAAGGCCTATCCGGCTTTGTCGTGGGATTGTAGATTGCAAATAATTCTCGGTGCGGCTCAGGGTTTGGCTTATCTTCACGAAGAATCGCAAGTCCAGGTTTTAGTGTGTAATTTTCAAAAATTTCAACGTATTCTAGCTACCAGTTATTATTTTACTGTTTTTTTTTATTCTCACTGTATTTTTGTTCCTGTGATTAGGTTATATACCGAGATTTCAAGTCATCGAACGTGCTGTTAGACGACAACTTCAAATCAAAGCTTTCAGACTTTGGGCTCGCCCGGGAGGGCCCCACAGCCGGGCACACTCACGTTTCAACTGCGGTATGTTCGCTTTTTGGTAAACATAGCATGGACATGTTTGTGTAAGGTTGCGCATCTGAATAGATGGACTTGAAGTTGTTTGGATAAGCTCATGATACAATGGATTTCAAATTCTTGAATTTTTTTTTTATTTTTTTTTTTTTTTGAGTAATCATGGTAGATTTCAAAATCCATTTTTGATCCGAGTTATTTAAAATCATTCTCTCAAAGGTTGTCGGAACATATGGATATGCTGCCCCGGATTACATAGAAACGGGCCATCTCACTGCAAAGAGCGACGTTTGGAGTTTCGGAGTGGTCTTGTACGAAATCCTGACGGGCCGACGATCGCTAGATAGGGATCGGCCCAGATCGGAGCAGAAACTATTGGAATGGGCGAAACAATATCCGGTCGACAGTCGTAAATTCGGGATGATAATGGACCCGAGGCTCGAAAACCACTACTCGCTGAGCGCGGCTCGTAAAATTGCTAAATTAGCCGATATTTGCTTGGTGAAAAGCGCCAAGGATCGGCCGAATATGAGCAAAGTGGTCGAAACGTTGAAGGAAATAATCGTTCTCGTCCCGGGCGTCGAAAGCCCTGCGAAATACCCGGAGATTGGCGACGATGAAGAAAAGACGGAAAAGCCCGCGAAGCGGTTGGGGCCCACGGAGTCGGCTAGAAGACGGATGGCGCATTTGGCTAAGATAGGCGAGCACGTCGGTGGGATAAGCCGGAAAAGGTTTATGCAGAGGGCTAAAGTGACATTATATGGAAAATGAAGTTTTAAGTTTTAACCTAATAATATAGGTGGCTTGGTTGGATTTGAGAATTATAGTTCAATTTGGGTTGTTAAAAAAGTGGTTAACACAATTTGCACTAGTTTGTTGATGCTACTCTATGTGCGAATTTTGTAATTCATTCCAAATGTATGTAAAGTTTATTGATTTTGTTTTGTTCCAAGGGGTGTAATGGGAAACATTTTCAAAAAATGTAGTGGTAGGACCTAATGGCATTTTCCCATATTCTAGTGGCAGGAAGCCCAATGTATGTGTGGCCTTTTTATAAAAGGACGAGTTTACTTTCCAGTTTCCACTTTTTTTTGGCCCAAGATCCGTTTTGGAAATCTATAATTTTAGAATTGTTACCTATTCAATTTAAACTTTAGAGAAATACTATATTTCCTTTTCAATTATAATTTTGAATTTTTGATATTATAAAATAATTAAATATACTCATATGAAACTCAAATCAACGGGTATTATACTATTAAAAAAAGAAAATTTTAAAATCAAGTTATAATCCTTGAGCGTAGCCTAAATTATATTTTATATATATATAAAAAAAAATTATATCGATGGGTCTAGTTAAACTAAGTTTTTTGGTTGAAAAACTGAAATGGGGCTATATGACCTAGATTTTGTAAGATTTAAATCGAATAGTAATGTATTAAGTAAGTTTTTGTGGGTTTATTCCGTTTTTGGTTGAATTTTGATCACGTTTAGACCCCTGAGCCTGTGTATGACGATATCATACATTAATGTTACGATATATTTCAAAGGTACCGTACCCTCAATTATATATTCAATAGAATTGTGTCACTTCATATAATTAGAATAAATATTTATGCATTGTATCATTTTCTATTTGAATCGTAAAATGCTATAACACGTCATATTTTTATTTTTTTCTCTTTTCTTTCTTTTATTTTCTTTTCATTCTTTCTTTTTTTCTTTTTAATTTGTACCCTAGTTTTCCTCGTACCTTCTTTATTATTATTATTAGTATTACTATAATAAGTGGCTTGAAAGTAATGAATTTGAGTTATTAGTAATTTGATTCTTAAATGAAATGTTAGTATTTATTTTTTTTTCACTTATTATAGTGCGTACTTCCTTGTTAGTATTTTATAAATTTATTTAATAAATATTTTATTATACTTAGTATTTTATTTTATTTTTTGCTATAAATTAATTCTCAAGAAATGAATTCCAAAGGAAAAAATCATAGGAAAATTAGGAAAATAATTTAGAAAATTAAAAAAAAAAGTAAAAAAATAGAAGTACGAGAGAAAGTAGGATACAAAATTCAAAAAAAAAATTATGTGAATATGACGTGGTATAGCAGTTTACGACCCAAATAAAAAATGATAGTGTATAATATATATCCTAATTATACGAGGTGTCATGACACCTTTAAAAATGATAAATGCACCTGGCATTTTCCTTAAATTCAACAAGCCTTAATTATATAATTGACTAGGAGTACAAATGGATGAATCTTTTAAGTGGAATATTGAAGTTATCTAAATATATTTAGAAAGATATTTAAATACTTATGTATTTTAATTCACTCTCAGACTTTTCTCCTACCAATAATTTTTATTTATTTTTATAATAAATTATTCAATCATCAATTATTATTACGCAACTTTTCATAAATTTTATTATTCATACAGCAAATATAATTTTAACTATCAATTATTTTTAATCAATATTTTACTATTTTTTATCTTAAATTAACTAAATTTATTATATTCTTATTTCATATCCATTCAAATACCATGTTCTTATTTTTATTTTGAAAAAAGATTTGAACACTATTCTCTCTCATTTTAAAAAATGAAAGGATATGCAATCACAATATTCAGCTTATTCTTGTGTTGCAACCGAACCACTAGTCCAAATATTATTTGGTGATATTATTCTTCTTCTTAGTATTTGTTAAATATAAATAAATGCATTATACTTTTTATTAATCATGATACAGATACCAAATTTATATTGAAAAGTAAATTTCAGTTCAATCGATGTTAGAAAAAAAGGTTTATGTAACTTTAAAAAGAAAAAAATATATATGTCTCCTAACTTTTCTCGTGTTAGCTACGGTCACTTTACCGTGTTGGCCACGGTCTCGTCAACTTGTAATTGGGATGGGCCCACTTCTCAAAAGTGTGCAACCAAATTTATAAGAAGGTCCCCACTCTTTAGTTTCTTCCTCTAGTTCCTTTACTTTTTTGTTACTTACTGCATAAGCTAAACGTTGCCGGAACTTAATTGCGAATTTGCCCCAACTATTTGCATTCATACTACATCGGTCCCCCACTGTTTTCACCTGTTACGCGATGCCTCGAAAAATACATTTTGTAATTATATCAATTTCGTACTGTAGTCCATGTATAAATTTTAGGTATATTAATATCCTAAAATTTTAGTGGAAAAAAACATATCTAATAGTATACAAGTACATATTTATTAATTAGAGAGCTAATTTTTTACCACTTCAAGACGAAGCATAGAGCTATGGGTATCGATGGAAAAAAAATACAAATTCTTAATTGTATCGACTTTTTTGAATAAATAGACTAACTATTCACAAGCATACCAGTGAAAAAATGTCTTAGTTGTGCTTTAAGGTTTGGTGGCAATTTATGATGCAACAGGAAAATAAATTTTGAGATACAAACTACGAAGCTAGCTTGTGTAAAAACAACTATAAGAGTTTTTTCTTCAATTTGAGTTTTTTTTTATATTTTTAATCACTTTCATTTTTTTTATTTAAATCTACTTTTAAAATAAATTATTCAGTTCCCATATCTCTGATTATCAATTATTATTGTATTTTAAAAAATATATTTTTTTGTATTTTATTTATCATTTTTACTCCACCAAAAAATTAAATATATTACATTCAGATTACCAAAAAAATTGAGTTCTCATCACTTTTCAATTTTACTCATTAATTCAAGTAGTATAATCATTTGATATCTGTGACATGAAATTGGACTGAGGAATAATTAATTAAAAAAAAACTAAATTAAATCCAAACACCAATCAATTAATCAAAGATCATAAGAAAAGGCAGCCATAGATTCAAGTAAAAACATCCATTTTTATATTTGTCATGTTTCTACCATCATAGATTAGCATTCAAACATAGATTGAAATGCTATCTAAAGAGCAAAAGCAAATAAAGAAAACAAAAAAGGAGAATTTAGACAGAAAAAAAAAAAACAAAATTGTTTGATGGACCTTCTCCTCCTTTCTCTTGCCCACACACCTCTTCTTTAAAGATCAAAATCCACCTTTGTGAATTCCCAAAATACCCCCTTCCACAATTTTTCTTGCATCAGAAGCCCTCTAGAATTTGGAAACTGATCAACATCTTTTTTTTTTATGCCCCTTTATTTATTTTCTCCTTATTAGATCTTTTTTGGGAGGGGTATTTTAGGCCACAGCCACTGTGCCTGTTCTTACAGCTTTCTTGGTATCATATTCTTTTGTTGAATCTTTGTTCTGTCTAACTCCATTTGATCTCTTTGAAGAAAGTCTCAGTTTTTTCTCACTCGACTCATCCATTTCAATCTGCTCTTGTCTGCATTCTTGGCTACAAAATGGTGTGTTTCCCCTGAATAATTAAAAATATTAATATCAACCATCATTTTTTTTTTTAAATAGACAAAGATCCCATAAAAATATTAAGGATTAATTATTTTTTATAGCAATTTTTGTAATTAACCCAAAGAAAAAGAAAATTTTGACTAACCTGTACATGTAAATATCACTGTTTTGGCTCAGTTGTTTCTGGCAAAGAAAGCAAGAATCAAGAAAATGGGGTTGCTGGCTTTTTTGTTCACATCCATAGTAAGATCTCATTTTTTATGGGTATATAAATATGCAGGGATGGTTTCCCGGCGGTGGTTGCGGCGGCGCTACGGCGGCGGCGCGGTGGCTGAAGGAGAAATGGTTTGTGACTGTGGGAGGAGAGAGGGATGGTTTTATATAGTGGAGAGAGTGGGGAAAGGGTTTTTATTGGGTGGTGTGTGGACCACATAGACCCGGCGAGCGCAACTAATCAAATATTTTTCACAAGTTTGATGTGACGGGTTTTTATTGGTTGAGACCACTGCGGTTTAATGGCGGTTGGACCACAGGAATATGAATTAATTAATTAATTAATTAATTGATTAAGAAAAAAACCACTGGCAGTTTTCTTCTAAATCGTGTGGCAGAAGTAAGCAGTACATTGCATTTGTTTATTTTTGGGGATGTGTAAAAATAAATGAGTAATTAATTAAGTAAGTAGTAAGAAAAGGATTTTATTTTTTTAACAGTTTGACCCCTTGAGTTTTGAGGAATCTTTTGTAGGTGCATGAACTTTGTTGTTTTTATTTATTTATTTTGAATGATTTTTGCTTCGAGTTGGATTTTTCTGGAAACCAAAATCTATGATATTATTAATTTAAAATTTTGTGCACTTCGAGAGAACACATGCATTATTTTCAAATCATAATGCTTTTTTTTTTCTTCGACCTAAATTTAATGTGATGGATGCAGCCCAAAAGAAAGTGCCTCGTGTACAATATGCTATTTCTACCAAAATGCTAAAAAAAAAATAAGAATTTAAAGATGTTTATTGTCGGATAGATCGATTACCTTTAAACATAATCAAAATGTAGTAACAACAATTTCCGATCTAAATTTAGGTTTAAGAATAAATTAAGATGTTTGATACTTAATTTAAGGTCGATGTAATTTTTATTTTTTCTTTGTTTAGAATAACGAATTTTCATATGTCCTACTTACCAAAATAAAAGAAAATGTTGCTTTGACGCCAAAACCAAACATGAGATAGACCGTTACTTGGAAGAGGTTGATTTAAAGCTAAAGCACATTGTCAACTTGCCCTAGATATGTTGGGACTTGGATTGGGAGTGTGCAGTAATTTTAGTGTTTCTTGATTTCAACTTCTACTGTTGATTCTGTTTCATTTAATGGGGTTTGGAAAGTATGAAACTTGGGATGTATTTTCATTTTGAGATTTGTCATTCTTCTGGATAATTGTAAAAAAAAAAAAAAAAAAAAAAAAAAAAAGGCAAATAACTATGGATCTAAGAATGTGCAAATGATTATAGAAAGAAAATGTAACAACTAAAATTGATGTGATATAGTCAATTCAAAAATAAAAACAGAAACTCGATATTGTCTTACCATCTCATTAAAATTCGCTCTATGCAAAAAAATTTCAAAATCTCAAAACGGCTTTTTTTCTCTTTAATTGTCACCCTTATAAGGGGAAAAATTGGTAGTGCGATCAGATTCGTCGCCTTCCCTTCTTCCTTCCTTGTGTTTTCTTGTACACTTTTCTGATAGGTGATGGTGATGGATTGATCCGATCTATGGTGCTTCTAGTTTTTGGTCCTTTGGGCCGTTTGAATTGACGATATTTGTGCATTTGGCTTGAAGATGATGCTCAGATTGTCGGCCTTGGTGTGCTTCTCCGTGGGTGGATCTGCAGCAAGGATTTTGTTTCTCGTATTGTCGTGCCAGTGTTGCTGCACAGTGGGAGGAGCTAGACATGTAAATTCGATTATAGCCGGAGATTAAATTACCGGACGAACCTAAATCGTAACCGAATCAGCGGTGAATCGGTAAGGTTACGGTTAGGGTCGGTTAACCGGACCGGCGGTTAACCACCGGTATTTTTTTGTTTTTTTTTTGAAATTAAATTTAAAAACTTAAATAAATTTTGAATAATTGAGATGAATGAGAAACTTAAATGGAATTAGAATGAGATGAATAGATTAGAACTTAAAATAAAATTTGAATAATTGAGTTTTTGAAGTAAAAGTTTAAAAAAATAATAATTTTTTTTAAAGGACTTGATTTAATTCTAATATTAAAAAGTAAAAATTTTAATTTTTAATATTAAAATTAATTTATCTACGTATACTCATAAAGGAATTAAAGTCTACGTAGTTTGATTTTTATTTAAATAAGTTTAAAAAAAAAGACTTTATTTTAATTCTACTATTAAAAATTACAACTCTTAGACTAGCACTAGCCTTTTGCCATTATCGTGTGTTGTTGAACAATGGTCTTACATCAGAAGTGGTGGGGGAAGAAAGACACATTAACATCATTAGATTGATTGTAATCCTTCAAAATATGTATTAAATAATGTTTTGCTTGGTGAACAACACTAATATAGTTAGAAATTTCAATATTTGAAATTTGTAAAAAAAGGTCATAATGCTTCATAATAAACTTGAAGTAAACTTCCCAAACCCTCGACCCGATAATACGGGTCTAGAGTTTTTGCAATAAAAATAACATCGGATTGGACATAAAATATTTGACCCATTTACTCAACATATTAGCAGTACATTCACCTAATTCATGCGAATCGAGTAAAGAATTACTAATAAGTACAATTTGAATATATTGATCAATGATTAGTGTGGAGGTAGGATAATAAACATCGGATAAAGTCACGTTGGCGTCGTTAAAATTTTTTAAAAGGGACATCATATTGTAATAATCATCCCACGCATTGATAAATAAAACGAAATCGACATTTTGATTAGCAAAAAAAGCACACATAGCTTATTTATATTGAAAAGAATCATTATGCAATTTATATATAGAGTTCCAACGATTTGGCACATCAATTGAAAAAAAAATGGATGCAAACCACTATTTCGGCAAAATATTCGCCATTTTTTGCAACCGAATCATGTTTGATTATATGAGATACCGCACTTCTAATCGGAGCAATTTTAGATCTAAAAATAGTTAAACCATCTTGAACACGTAAATTCATAATATGACAAATGCATATGACATGAAAAAATTTACCGCCAATAGTAGGTTGACAATTTTTTTTAACAAATCTAAACTAACCGTATTAGTGACGGCATTCTCAAATAAAATTGAAAAAATTCTGTTACCTAAATGATACTCGGAGAAAGTATTGGATATTTTGCGCACAATTTTAACCGCGGTGTGCGCACTATTAAACTCTCTATTTGCAATTAAATATTTTTGCAAATTTCAAGAATTATCAATCAAATGGATATAATTCTCATATAATTATTACGATGATGGAATTCCGTCCAGATATTCGAACATATAGAGACACTTTGAGACAAATTATCAAATATTGAAATCAAATTCAACTTATACTCACCAACCATTTTTTCAATATCACGAGTAACTTTATTTCGTGAAATTCTAGTGCTAGATGGATTAAATGTACCTCTAGTGTAATCTTCATAATGACTATTATGCGCATGATTAAAAGGAAGACCCATACCGGAAACAAATCTTGCAAGAGCCGGCGGCCCCGGCGCCAGCAGTAAATGAAGATGAGAAGTTTATTTGTATTTGAGAGTTATCAACGCCATATTTGTCGGGATGCTTCTTCTCCATGTGGTATTTGAGCGACACGTGGCCTCTATTATTTTTAAAACCAAAGGCGTAGTGACTCTTGCAATAATTGCATTATGCCCGAGGTTCACCGTTGGCCGTCGTTCTTGTGAATTGCAATCAGGAGATGGGGAATTGATATTTCCTCAAAGCATATCACCCGTTTCCTCCTCGTCTTCACCTAAATTGACGTCGGCCGGCGGTTCTGATTCGTCGGAGGTGGGTAAATCCTAATCGAAATTGGTTTGATTATATTCGCCGAAGTTGATTTGATTATATAAGTTTTCAACTTCTTTCGTCATCATCTTATCTGAAACATAATCTCCAACAATGGCCAAAAGTTATCGTCGAGATCCACGACCTCGATCACGACGAGATTTTCGAATAGTATTGGTATTGATATTACAAAAAGAGCTTTCCATAATAATAATATAAAAGATAATTAAGTAAAACAAGATTAAGAAGAAGAAGAAGAATATTATTAATAGTATTTTTTGCACAAATTAGGAACTTGAAACTTGAGAATATAAGAGAAGAAGAAGAATAATAGAGATGAATTGGTGTGAGGATTGGTGTTTGAAAGGTGGGTATTTATAGGTGTCAAAATGGATTTAAAAAAAATGAAAACCAATCGTTGTTAACTGGCGGTTTCGGTTAACCAGCCGATTAACCTCCCAACGGCTAGTTTTTTTTTCGTTGATGATCAACGGCTATTTCATATGAGTCGTTGATTTCAAACGATCATTAACCGGGTGGTTTATCCGCCGACAATACTTTTTCTCCGGTTAACCGGCGGTTATAATCGGCAGTTTCGGCTAGCCGGTAACCTTAACCGAAAGTTTTAATCAAAATCGGCGGTCAACCGGTTACTAACCGCTGATTAACCGGACAGCCGTAACCGGAATGACACCTCTAGGAGGAGCCGCCATCCGAACCGGACCTTCAGCAAGTTTTGGGGGAGTGGACGAGGTTGCGAAATATAAGATAGGGAGGGGTTGTATTTATTATTATTTTTTATTAGGTTTTGTTTTTTGTGTCGTGTCTTTGGTCTCGATGATGGGTGTTTCTCCTAGGTAATTATTGGAATTGAGTTTGTAGATCTTACGCAAATTGATTATAGCGGGAGTTTATAACTCCTTAGCAACTTTTGCAGTTTGAGTTGGTTCGTGCCTGGATTAGAGATGCTTAGGGTGATGGTGGATTGAAGGTGATGGGGTTGTAGTTGAGTTTTTCAAGATGTGACAACAGGTGTGACTTTGTCAAGTCCCGTCGTGCGATGGCGTTTCAAGTTGCTCGTTCGTTGGGGTGGTGCACCTTTTGATTCGACTATTTTGTATTTTGTGTTTAATTGTTTGGTTTGTATTTTTTCGCCCGTTGGTAATCGATTGCTTCTTGAATTTTTGTTAAGTTTAATATAAATTATATCGTTTGAAAGAAAATTTGATGTGATATGAAAATAAAAATAATTATTGATATTTAAAAATATGTGAGTAATGAATGTTGAATTTTTTAAAAAGTACGTAGCAATAATTTGTTCATTATTGAAAAGCGTGATATTTGTGAGAGAAATAGTTGTAATGAATGAATATTGAGTGTTGTTATATTATCTTATTATTTTTTGAGAGCATAATATTTAATTATTTGTGTGCTAATAAGTTTATGTTAATATTTAAAATTGAATAAATTAATAGGTTAATATTACGTCATAAATTGTCTATATAAATAATGATTTAGATTATAATTTTAAGAATCCACTTTTCAGAAATGAAAATCCAAAAGTGAGATTTTAGGGTCTATTTGTATTAAAATTTGATAAGATTGTAAATCATGATATTCATAATTATGGTATATTGATAATTTTGTTTAAAATATTTATTTGTTGTAGAAATCGTAATTATTTATTTTTTACTGTAAATGTCAAATCGTGTCAGAAAATTGGATGATATTATATTACTTTATTGTATGTAAATTATGTTTGAGAATGAATGTAATGTATTAATTTATAGTATTTAACTATTTAAATGTAATGATAATAGGATAACTAAGAGGGGAGTGTGCGAATTGTAGTAATGTAGATATTAGGTGAACGGAATTATTATTTGAGTATTCAAGATTTGAGATTAGGACAAATTAGGGATTGAGATTCAAAATATGAGTTCTCGATTGAGAACCTACCACAAACAAGATCTTAGGCATAGAACGATCATGATTGAGCACGAGGGGTGTTGCGGCTATGTTTCGGTGGGTTACGAAAACCTACCGGATTTTTGTTCGTTTTGCAAAACGGTGGGACACCTTGTCGGGTCCTGTCCTGCTCGTAAAACTCGCGCCACCCCGAAGGTGGATAGCGACGATTGGCAGACGGTTAACACCAGACGCCCTCGTTGGCGTTCTAATTCTCGAGCTCCGACGGTCCGCACCCGTATGGAACACCGTCCGGTTTCAATCCCTACTACTACTTCTACGCTGATGACTTCCAACGCTTTTAAAGTATTACAGTCTGATCTCGAACCTGAGTCACCACCCATTGCCTCGGTGGTCCGTAACCGTACTGACTCTCGCCTGGATCCTTCGGCGCTTCCTACCTTGGAGCCTACTTCAGGGTCCGAGTCCGAACCGTTACCTCCCGCTCCCGTGACCACGGCTCCTAAAGCCACTGATACTCTTGTTACTCCTTCTGGATCGGAAACGGGTGAGATTGTTTGTGACACCTCTCGACACCTCGGATAAGGTCTCTCTTTCAGCGCCACATACTCCATTAGTTTGTCTTTCTCATGACGAAGGTATTATAGTGGACGAGTCGAACTTTGGCAGCCAACATCGCACCCCTATTTTTCGTAAACCTGCCCATGATCGGGAATTAATTGATATAATTAAAAAATTACAACAGGAGTCTTCTACTCCTTTCATTATCAATGATCCAAAATCCTCCCCTGCCCTACACCTTATGGATGTTTCTTCTGGACAATCTTGGGCGGATATGGCTGAAGACGAAGCTTCTACTCCTTTACGCAAAGTTTCAAAGAGTTCTCTTAAGCGATGATTTCTTATGAAGCGCTAGTTTCTTTATTTTCGTTTTCTTTTCATTATTTCTTATGTACTCGGACACTTTTCTCCTCTTTTAATAAAAGCTCCGCAACTTATTAAAAAAAAAAAGATCTTAGGCATAGAACATAGTCTAAGACCTATTTGGACTAGTTGAGGTTTAAATGGTAATATTCAAAATAATTGGTATCGAAAATACAGTAAAATACGATAAAAACTCGTGTTTGTTGTAGGCTGATAATTATTTACCTGCTATTGTAAATATTAAATTATATCTAAAAAATACAATATTTTATTGCTACATCATGTGTGGATGTCAAATTATATTAAATAATAAAAATAACTTAAAGAAAGATATTGTAAGTCATGATCAGTCTCGAATTAAATATTAGCATAAGTAAGTTGATTTGCAAAAACTAGAGAATCACAAATTGAGGGGGTGAAAAGTTGAAAACGAACCCCACCTACCCCTACCCCACCACCCCAAAACCCCAACATCATCATGACAGGACTCAATTTTTCATTATTTCATTAAGAGTCCCCACAACTTTTGTCCTTTCCCCATCCCTTCCTTGGAGCCGCGTCGGACAGGGACCCACCTCCCCCACACCACTGTGGGTCCCGCCTCCTTAATAAAACCAACTAAAAATCATGCAACGGTGGAGCCCACCGGATGGGGACCACTGGTGGTTCATGCGGGGCTCAGATTCCAAGGCCATTGTCTCCCCTCTGCCCGAAAGTCCCTGCCCGCTGCCCCTCGGGTAGATAGTAATTATTCCCAAACCTTCTCTATTTTATTCTTTTTTCGAAAAACAAATTTGGTTTTTTTGCTGGTAGAGATTGTGTGGCTATGGTACACGTGAGGCCTCAAAGATGCCACCAGCGAAGTAGGCAATAATTCCTTGGAGGGGACACGTGGCACCGCGGTTTGCGGTGGCGCTAGAACTACGTTGTGTGGAGATGTCCCTGTCCCTAGGTCAATGGAATCTGACGGCCGTGATCAGCCGGCGCATGATAGCGAGCGGGGATCATCTATTATTGGTGCAGAGTTTGCACCTTAGTCCAGCTGTGTTTGGCTAATACACGATTTAATTCAATAGGAATATGTGTGAAATTGAAATATTTATTTATGCTAAATTTACCAACTAAAATGAGAAAAATTAATAATAATGTGATCTATTTCTTTTAAACGGGATGGAGTAATTAGCAAGGGTAGCTAATAAAATAGAAATCACACACCATAACATTTGCACGAATTTTATCTCACTAATATGTCATTTTAATTATGTTTGAAGGTCACTAATCAAATAAAAAAAAAAACTTATTTAAGAAACCTTCGAGACGGTAGATAAAGTTTAGCTTGGTACATGGACCATATATTTAGATATGCTCAGAATAGATTTTACTTTTAAGATTGTAGAATTCACTAAGTGCTGGTCGGGGAACGCTTAAAAGTTTACTTTTAGTCTTTTGCTCTAATTTTAGTTTATAAAATTAATAAAAATGAAGCATCAAAATACATCAATCCATCAATCTATGAACAAACAAACTTGATAGTATGATTTTGATTTGATAATTTAATACCATCATTATTTTGTACTCCCTTCATTCAATATAATAGTCACGTGTTGATTTACACAAATTTAGAAATTAATAATTTATATAAATAAATCATTATTTTGGTTAATATTTTTCAGTTATACCCTTCTTAAATTAATTAATATCAATTAATACTCATAAAAATCGATATTAGAATTAATAAATATGTCACTGTAATAGTAAGATTTTGCATTGTAATTATCAATCATAAATATATCATTAAAAATTAGTATTTTAAAATTATTAATTAATGGTATGTGTGCAAATAAAAAATTAATAATATGTTAAATATGATAACTATACTATATTTATGGGACGAATAAAAATGAAATAATAAATTATTTTTGTGGAACGAAAAGAATAGTTTGATTACATCTTTACATGTCGATGGCATAAAAGTGTAAAACAAAAAATATTTCCTTAACATTTTATTTGGGGGAAAAATCGAAATAATATCGTTTGATATTAAAAATTAAAACCCCTAATTGCCTTGGCCAGATTAGGTGTCCGACTGGGTTTTTTTCGCCAATTAGGGTTTTCGGGTTGTTAGTGGTCACCTAGCGCCTAGGCGCCACATATGCTAATATCATCAACATTGCTTACTTTAGTCCTGACATGAATAGGCGATGATCTCGTATTTTACAGTCACTATCAAGTAATCTCATTGACGATCATCAGTGACTCAAGTTAAGACTTAAGGCTAGGGCTCGGATAAGATGCAAATCCTATGAAAACTTAGGATTTACTTTGGAAAAGTTTGAGTCAAAGTGTGATCGTGAGTTTATTTATGACAATCGTGTGAATTTATTAAAAAAAATAATTGAGAATCAGTAAAACATTATTTATAAAATACTATAATGCTCCTATAACTCATCCACATTTATAACACGACACGTTATCAGCTCGATACGGTCAATTTTGTGGAGCTCAGTTGGGTTTTACAAACATGACTAATCTTATAGTCCATCAATCAAACCTTATTTTTTTTAATGATTTCATTAGATACTAACCAAACAATTAGATGTTTTTGCAATCGATAAGGGCAAAATAGTGACTTAATTTGGGATTTTTTTTGTCCATTTAATGCCATGTTAAATTTTGATGTTCACTTCCCTTCGCAAGTACGTTTCAATTAATTAAAAGTGTCGTCACTTTTTTGCATAATAATATGGGGGAGACTCCATTGAGTTCTTCAAGAAAAACATATCATTTGTTGCAAGATTTTTTTTCATATATTAACTATCGAGTTGATGGCTCAAAAAAAGTTGCTGGAATGAGTCAAAAGCATGTTATCACGTGGGTTTGTGGCTATGTAAGTTCACAAATCAGTTAATTAAGTGTGCTTATGCCATCACCTTTTTTTTTTGGTGGTAATAAAATGATGGTGTTTCATAAAGGCCGAAAAAAAAAAGAAGTGAGGTAATATTAATGCTTCTTTTTATTTCTTCTATCTCATTTATAAAGTACATTTTGATTTTAATTTTGATAGCAATTTGAATTATATATTTGAGTTATTCAAATTAAATAGTGAATCATATATTTGAAATGATAAATAATTAACTGAGATTTAACAATGTATGACTCGTTGATTGAAACTCAATTTATAAAACTTGAAGAACAACTTATTCGACTAGACTGGATTTATTCCACCCTAATTTAAAACAAGATTTTCCAAGTGGGAAATAATTGAAAGTACTTTACAATTGCCGTGATGATTTGTCACATCATAATGGCGTTTATGCTTATTTTTAAAGATATTTGTGGAAGTAAGAATATTTTGATCATTATAATTATTTTATTAATAATATGTGTGAAATTGGTGAACACGCTATATATGAAAACGATACTAATAAGTCATCATTTGAAATTTCAAATGATTTTTTTATTGGTATCTTTGACACCAAAGAAAAATCTTCTCATGCCAATATCTAAGGGTAACAACAAAAGTTTAAAAGGACGTAAGGCGTCGCAAATCGGTGCCAAGTTTCGAGCCTTGAAAATTTAGGAATGGATAAGTAAAATTTAAACGTGAAAAACTATTTTTAAATATTTTTTTATTTTATTCATTATATTGTTATAATAAGTAAAAAAAATATATATGTTTTACAAATTTATCTATATATTTTTAAATATAATTAGTAAAATACTAATCATGCCTATATAAAATCAACGTACTATTCACGGTCTCATGTAAGATGATCATATTTTACGAATTATAAAATTATACTTTTAATTTATAAAATCATATTTTTCAAAATAACTATCAATATTTTTTTGAAAAGTATGAATTTTACAATAAAAATATGATCGTTTTCATAAGACACTCTAACAATAGTTTTTGTGAAATATTAATTATTTGATCCTTTTTTTGTGTCATTATAAATTTTGTAATATTTGGTTAAGTTAAAAAAAATCAGATTACTCATCTAAAAGGCACGCGCCTATGCGGTCAACAAAACAAGTTAACCACCTTTTTACAAACCTAAAAATTAGTCGAGACGTTTTTCTCACACCTCACGACTAGGCGTGCCTAGGTGCCGCCTTTTGCCAACTTTTAAAACATTGTTAACAACTGATCTGAAGTAATTATTAATTTATAACTCTATATATAATGTGAGAAATTAAGAAAAAGTTTATTAAAAACTTTATCGCCTTGGTCGCATTCACTTGGAGGGATGGGACAGGATATTGTGGAATATCCAACAACATCACACGTTTACTTTTAGGGACTAGGGCCCGGGATTGGAATCGAGGCTAGCGTCTTATCAGATGTTGGGATGATAACCTGTCCCACCAACTCAGGTCGGACTCGTTTATCCCACGATGCGCATCCGAAAAATCTACCATCCTACCCTAAAAGAGGTATGTGATTTGTCAACAATAGCCCTTGAACAACATGAAATTACAATGTTAAAACTACAAAGGCGAGAGAGATAGCATTTCCAAACCCTGGCGGGACATATCTGCTGGTAAAAGGTGAGTCCGTGGAACTGGCCAATTCTTCATCGATTCTATATTACTCTCGGTGCTTAAAATTTCTGGATTGGGCGAAATTGCTCACTTGTTCAACATTAAATCTATCATGTCATTAAGAATTTTTCCTTTCCCTTTTACTGAATTTATTTGCGTACGTTTTGTAGTGCACTGTTGCGGATGCTAATCTGATTGCGATTATAGTGCGATTTTTGAGGAGGAGTGTTGTATCAGGTAAGTTGTGAAATCTATGTGTACAAAATTGGAAGTTGAAAATGCTTATGATTGGGGCTACTAACTTATAAATATTCACAGGTGTTTGATTTGGGTATTAATCTTCGACCCAAAAACGTGTTTCCTTATAATTTTATAATATTTACATTATTTAGTACATATTTTGAATGTTGTGTTAATGTCTTTTGATTGTTATTGTGTTAGAGTTGCCCTCAACAGTCTTTCAAATTATGAATGATATGCGGGCAGTGAATCATTGTTTGATTACATCACTAGCTAATTATTTCTCATTTTGTATATTTCGGCCACGTGGTTTATGTGATGTTAAAATTGTAATTATAAATTTATGATAAGCAGGATTCATAATGTATTACGTTGTAGGTAGTTTAAGCCCCACCGAATTTTGGACTTAGTTGTTTACATTCATACCTGACTAGTTGTGTAATTTCAGTATCTGGATAGTTTTTTAATTTTGAGACCCTGATAACATCTACCTTCTTCCCGCCTCTTCCTTTTTATTTGTTGTGGTTTAGCACCCATCTTTATTTAATAGCGTACTACCTTGAAGAGCACCGATAGATTGTGTTGAGGTAGACGTCGAAATAGTACTTATAGTTGGCGAAGTAATGAATCTAACTAAACTCTTCTTCATGATGCCTACTTTTTACGAAACATATATCGTTATCGTTCGTCACCAACGTAGTTGCACATAACATGCACGTGTAAGATATCGTTTGTCCGATAGATTACCCGATCGGATTAAACACATGTGGGAACTAATTAGTATTAGTGATAAGGATTATATTGAACAATTACGAATGGATAGAAATACCTTTGGTAGGTTTTGTTATTTATTAGAGCACGTTGGTGGTCTAGTCCAAACCTGAAACGTGTTGTTGAATGAACAAGTTGCAGTTTTCTTAAGTGTGTTGGCTCATCATAAAAAGAACCATGTTGTGAGGCTTGATTTTAAAAGGTCCGGGTGCACTATTGGTAAGCACTTCAAACGATATTGCATGATGTCTTAAGACTCTATCCCATATTAGCGGTTTAACTTACTACAATTGATGACATGTGCATGGATGGTAACTGGAAATGGTGTAAGGTAAATCCCTATAATAATATTATTCTCCATTCATGCAAGAACAAATCACAATAAATTTTACTTATACCTGAATTTCATTCATAGTTACGAGTGGAGGCTTGAGAATTGTGTGTTTTCATAGGACTGCTTAGGCGCATTAGTTGGGACATACGAAAAACCAAGATATCGAAACCAAATAGGTGATATTTTTTGTGAACGTACTTGGCATTTGTGATTGAAGTCTCAATTATATCTTTGTTCTAAGTGGTTGGGAGGGATCAGCTGCTGATAGTCGTGCGCTGTGTGATGCTATTACTAGGCGAAATGAATTACGTGTACCTGCTGGTAACTTCAATAGACTCCATTAAACCACACACTCAAATTAGATTTGAACATGCACTAACCCTTTTTTAACTAATGTCTCCCAATCAAAGCATCTCACATAATTTCCTAAATCTTACAGGGAAATATTATCGTATGTATGGTATGGTTCTCAAGTGGATGATCAAGCCAGGTAAACATATTACATTTCTCTTCTTGCGAGCATACAATAAAATCATAAAAAATAGGTAAGTGAGGCGAGATTTATATGCTAAAACACATTCACTTGGTATTTATTCATTACCCCTCTCTTAGGACCCGCAATAAAACGACGACCGGTATTCCTTCTTTTTTTGCGATTTGAACCCTCATTTAGAGTAGACAATAACATACGCCAGGCAGGTCTTGATTACATGTTGGGCACTTGTACACAATAGAAGATTGTCGCTGAAAGCCTGAACTATATAGCATACTCATTGGACTAATTTTTTCCACGTAATGCATAAAGAGACCGTCATTGTAACGAAATAAATATTATAAAACCATATGTGTATAATTATATGAAATACGATCGAGTGCATGCACCATAAACATGTAAAACTTGTCTACAAAATAAACAGTATAGTTTAAACAGACATATTAAAAACATTATCCTATTAAACGATTTGGTGTCAATCATCTGTTATACGTGTTCATACTGGTTTCCCAAGGACAAGAGTATCTCACAACATTGAAAACAAATAAAATAACCAGCACCAGCACCAACAATATATTTATATACATACATGGATAGTGGGTAAAATTTGAGGATATTCATAGTTGGGTTCAATGTTCAACAATTCAAATTTAGAAACTGTTAAACCTTAAAATTGACCGACAAAATTATTTAAATTACTTATTTGGATGAGATACGTACCCGTCGACTCAAGCACGACAACGATGAAGGAACTTTCTTCAGCTCGTGGACAAACCTGATCAAATCTTGATCCACCAATTCGCGTCGAGTCGCACAACTCCCTCTTCTCACTCCTTCCTCTGCCAAGTTCAGAGCTCTCTGTCTTCAGGATGGGATAGTCGAGCTATGTACTCATATAAAGTAAGGGCAAAAACATCAATAACTTTTTTAATAAGGAATAATCTTTCTAAGTGAATGTAGGATATGATTCCCAGTCCTAATCCAACCACCCACACCGTCAATCAAAATAAACAAAAGATTATATATATATATATGTGTGTGTGTGTGTGTAAAGTAGCATCCAAAATATTGTAATACATTTATCCTATCCCATCACTCTAAGTGAACACAACCCTTGAGTTTCTCATAGACACCCATCGCGTAAAGTCGAACTGAGACAAAATATTATAAGACCAAAAGCAGGACGAACCAATAGTTTTAGTTAAAGTTGTACTGTTGTATAGGCTTTTGGTATTTGTTACACATACGACATACCCTTTTTTAAAATTTATTTTTTATTGTACAAAAATACCTTATAATAAGACTTCAAATTTTATTGCATATGTTATAATCTCACTTGCAAATTCTCTTTATGAACACGAAAACATCTTTATCGCATTCATTTTTTGGGGATGATATTTTATTATAGCTTGACTTTTATAATGGGTTGGATATTGACCTTTAAAAAAATAAGTAAGTTTACTATATGGATGAGAATACCTTAATATTATTCTTAAAATATTAAAATTTAGTTATATCAACTACATTAATTCCCTATTTTTCTCTCATTTAATATGTAATACCAAAAAAAACTTAATACGCACTGTGGGTAAAAGTAGTAAAATAACTTATTATCTCTTGAAAAATGTAAATACATCCCACAGTCAATATTACTTTGTATCAAAAGATATTTACAATATAAAAAATTCAAAGTTATTTTTTCAACTTGTGATTTGTATCGGTGTCTAGTTAATATTTTTAATTATTACTATTAATTCTGATATTTAGATTAAGTTCGTCAATAATTTGTTCATATACTTAGAGAATTTAGGGATGACATATTCTCAACTTGTGTTTAGTACCGTGTCTAATCACTATTTATTATTATTAATAAATTTTATATCTAAATATTTAGATTAAATTCGTTAATAATTTTAAATTACATATTTAGAATTATTTTTTTAAAAAAGTCAGATTATCTACCCCTGTCACACTGTACCGATAACTTATTTTAAAACTAAAATTTATTTTATTTCTTAAAAATACAACTTACTTAGATTATTTTCTTAAGTAACTTTTTTTTAATTGTATCTAAGATTATCATATATCTATTTTTTTATAATTAGAATAATTAATTTATATTTTTTAAATTATATTGATTAATTTATATTATTATATTAGAATAAAAGGAAAATACTAATAAAAGGAATAATATAAAATGAAAATATTGAATTAGTTAGATATTATGCTCGAATGAAACATAGGCAACCGAAACATCATACTCACTCGGTCCCATTCTATCTATCACAATTTGATTTTTTTTTTGGTATCGTTTTATTTGTCGTATTTACATTTTTTAAATATAATCATTGTTATTTTTTATTTTTACAACAAGAATTAAATATTATCTTACCACTTTTACCTCTACTTTTATTATTTCAAATAAAACGTGTTGGAGCAAAAAAGTCGATTTCTCTGGTTTAATTAAATAAATAATATAAATTAAAATCAGAATTAAAAAAATAAGGTAGTTTCAAAAATATTTAAAAAAATAGGGCGGGACGCGGTTGCCAAAACGTCCCGGACCCAATTTTCATCCCTCAAAGTTTTTGGGGCCAAAATGAAAAAAAAAATAACATGGGGGGTCGGGACGCTTTTGGCAATAGCGTCCTGGTAGATTTTGAAAAAAAAAAACCCCGGGGTCGGGACGTCTTTGGGAATGGCGTCCCGGGGCAGAAATGCAAAAAAAACAAACAACTCGGCGCATATAACCTAAAACGCCTAACGCCTAACGCCTAACACACGCACACACCCATTTCTTACCAGCAACAAGCAACAGCAATAGAGGGCAGGCGGCCAATTCTCACCTTTCATAGGTGAGTTTTAATTTCTTGTAATTTAATTTAATATATTGTTTAATTAGTTGTTAGTTTTAGTATTTAGGTATTATTTTATTATTGTTATTGGGTTTATTGTTATTTTTAATTTGAATAAATTGCAGTTAGATTTATTTTTAGTTTGTATTATATTAAATTTAGATGTTTTTGAGTTTTAACTATGAATATTTACGAAATTTTATTTGGTTTGTTAGAATTTTTTTGTTAATTGTTCATGAAAATTGTAAATCTTGTCAATATTTACGAAAATGTATTACGAAAATATATTAGGTTTGTTTGTGAATTGTTTCGTTAATTGTTAATTGTTCATGGAAATTGTAATTTTTTTTTTGTGAATTGTTCATGTAAATTGATTATGGAAATATTGACCTTAAATTATTAACTTCTATTTAATTGCTTGTGAATATTTACGAAATTGTAGTTATGAATATTTACGAAAATTTATTAGGTTTATTTGTGAATTGTTTTGTTAATTGTGAATTGTTTATGAAAATTGTTATTTTTTATGCAAATTGTTAATGTTAATTTTTTTGTGAATTGATCATGAAAATTGATTATGAAAAATATTGAATAAATATATAATGATTAAAGTAGATTATGGAAAATATTGTTACCTTCTGTTTAATTGCTTATGAAAAAACTATGTGAAAAATTGAATTTATTTGTTTGTGGTGTAGTTATCAATTATGTGAATATTTTGATTTTATTTGTTTTGTGGGAAATGACTAATTATGTGAATATTTTAATTTATGAGAAATTGTTAATTATGTGAATATATGAATTTATTTATATTTTTAGAAGTAAGCGCACATATGGCGAATATGTCTTCTGGCAATGAATATGACATGTATGCATCGATTCTACGAGACGAGAGTGGATATGCAAATGTAGAATCCACCGAGCATCATCCCCCACCGGTGATCCCGGACTACCCCGCCGATTGTTTCGGATCAGATGAAGGAAGCGATTTCGAAAATGGTTTAGACGAACTAGATGATGATGGTCATGAAACTGACGAGAAATTCTTTCAGTTGGGGGGTAGCGTACCAGATGAAGATCCTAACCTACCTTGAATGAACTTGTCCCTACAACCCATAAACGAGCGGATAGAGGCTCGGCACTGTACAAGAACATACCATTTTTCGATCGCGTATACGAAGACGTTCCTATTGATTCTATTGGTGTCCCTCAACCGGACTTGTACTACAATAAAGACGAAGGAGTGTTGAGAATAGGCATGATATTT
>BMAC01000233.1:650069-676076 GCA_014905375.1 Phtheirospermum japonicum
AGTCGTAGTCTTTTAGCTTATGTAGTCGTCGGCCTTCCTACACGCATGCGTCCGCCAGAATGCCTCCTTGGTTCGGGACGAAGCCAAGCCGATACCGTTCTTATTACAACGTTTGAAATTGTTTTATAATACAATATTTATGTTTCATGTGATGATTCTAATGAATTTCTAATTGATATAAAAATGAGATGTTTATTTATAGTGATTCACATTTTAGTATTACCAGTGGAGATTAATTCTATGAAATTCTAATTTTAAAAGGAATTCCTAGATAACTGCTTAAAAACATTCTATGATTCAAGTACAAGTCTACAAAAGAAATCCCGGAGTGCCTTGTTTTAGATGGAGATTGTTGAGATTTAAGTCATGTTATTCAAAATAAATCTAAATGAATAATAAAACCCTTGTTGTATATTAATACAAAATTCTTATTTATTTGCTTCATGCTTCGCTGACAAATAAAATTTTGATGTTTCGCTCGTTTATGTGTCAAGAATTTGTGTGCTTCGCTTGATTACGTGTAATGCGAATCTAGTATCTATCTAATTTAATATTTTATTATTTTATTTTACCTAATTTAATCTTTTTATTTTTATTATATTTTTTCTAATTTATTTTTTCAATTATATTTTACCTAATTCAATATTTTTCTTTTATTCTCCTTATATGGAAATACAAAAAATTCTTATATAATTAGTAGAAAAAATATAAATTAGTTATTTATTTAAAAGAGAAATTACATACAAAATAATTTTAATTACGAAAAAAACAATTAAATAAGTTTTATTTATAATAAAAGTTGAAGTAATTTTATTTTTAAAATTTTAAATATTCTATATAGGTGAATTATGGATTATTTGTAATAATCTAAGTATGTAACTAAATCTTAGTAATGAATTCAGTCTTTACATAAAGATATAAAATTATTTAATAATAATATTTAAATAATTAATTAATATTGATTAGACATTGGTACAATGCGACACGGGTTGTAAGTATGATATTTTTTGAATTTATCAAAGTATATAACTAATATAACTAATTTAATATAAATATTAAAATATAATTAATTAATAATAATAATAATTAATAAATAGAGATTAGGCATGTGTTGATGATGTGATATCTTTTGAGTTTTCTAAATATGTAAATAAAATTATTAATGAATTTAATTTAAATATTAAAATATAATTAATTATAATAATTAATAAATAGATTAGACATGTACAAAATATGGGTTGATAATATCTTTTTTTTTATTATTTGATTTAAAATTCTATTGTCATAAATTTTTTTATATTTATTTTTAAAATCCTATATAATATTCGGGTGTTAAACTGGTTTGTCTTATAAAACTCTCTCTGACATCTAAGTTTTACATGTTTGGAAAATTTGAAAAAAATAATATTTTTTATTTTTTAAATTAAATAAGTTAATAAGTGTGGTTTAGGATAAAAATTTGTTTCTTCCTTAAATCAAAATCCATCCGGATTGAAAAGCCCTCATTTTAAAGTGTCCATGCACCTAACCATTATTCTGAACAGCACAAAACCACCACGCTGTTGTGAACCTTGTTGATGTAGTAACATATAAACTACAATTATTGTTTACAGTTTGTCTAATAATTACTTGAAATAATTGATTATTGAAACAAATAATAAATAAAAAACTAAAATCAAATTGATAATAAGAATTATTTATAATTATAGTCAAAATTGAGATGCTTACAAGAAATATAATCACTAAGACAATAATTTATCAAGTTTAATGTATTAAACCCTATTTATTCCCGATCGTTGCATGGTTCTTTCTATTTTGGTTCATTTTATTCTCGAGTAAAACTCGAGTAACGAATTATTAGAAGTGCCGAATAATTCCGTATTAGTGTTTTGTTATTGAAACTTCATATTGATTTTTGGGTATTATGTTAATATTCATTATTTGTCATACTCATTATATCGTTTCTACATGGTCCCGGATCCATGAATGAAATTGCAATGGGTTTTGGCTTGGCAGCCGACTTGATAATTGGTTGGGTTACACGATTGTGGCTCGGCTCATCTTCCCATTTGGACTGAGAAGTACCTTAATCAATATATTTCAGACTTCTTTATATCGGGAATGTGGAACTTTAAGGAGGATTTCTTTGCCGCGCCCGTGGATATTGTTATCGACATTCTTTCTATCAATTGGTCCCGTATACCATTGACAAGCCATTCGAACAAGGGGTTCATGGATTTGGTCGTCCTATATTCCAGAAAAGAGGTCCCTTACGGTGTGGGGGGCCCTTTTTGATCGGTTCCCTTGATGTCATTCATCACATGGAGCTAACTGGTCATGCTTTTTGTTGCTTTTGCTATTCCACATCCAAAAATGTGGATCATTTTTTCAGTAATTTGCTAGAAATATTTGGTGTTATCTCAATGACAATTTTCATATGGACCTTCCTCTCGACGGAGGACTTAATAATCTTTGCCTCTTTGTGATGAGTTTGAAACTCAGCTCTCATGTTTGCTTTCTCTGGCGTACAACGTTCATTTCAACAATTTGGGTTATTTGTCATCTTAAGAATGTGCACGTTGGTGATTCTAAATTTCCAACCACAACGACTGCTAATATTCATATTGTGGCTTATGTTCGTGAGTGTTCGGCCCTCGACACCAGCTGCATGAGCAATACAGTGTCCGGCCAGATTTTTCTGCGAAAGCTTAGTGTGAAATGGTTGCCCCCTTCCTCGGGGTGAACTAAGGTGAATATGAATGGAAATGCTCTGGGTAGCTCGGGCGTTTGCATGTCTGCAGGGTCTATCGAACCTATCAGTGTTTTATTAAGGGGGGTTTTAATCGCTCCGTTGGCGTCGATTTTTCATTTGAGGCAATGTTACATGCAACAATCTTTGCAATTGAGGAGGTGCCTAAGAGGCTGGGATAAGGTGTGGCTTGATTCGTACTCGAGTTATGTGGTGGACCTCTTTGTGCGGCATTCGTACGATGTCCTTTGAACTCTTTTTGTCCCGGTGTAGTAGGGCTCTTTATCTTACAACGATGATGGAGTTCATGGTCTCACACATCTTTAGGGAGGGCGATCGTGTTGCAGATGCATTTATTAAGTCTGACTCATATAACTTTTGGTTCTAGCTCCCTCCGGAGGATATTTAATAGAGTTTGAATGACGACATTCTTAGTAGACAACATTTCCGAGCCACTCGGTAGTTATGTTCGGCTTCGTCTCTATGATATTTACCTCTCGACACGACAGTGGATTCTGAGGTTTCTGTCTATGGATCACTGTTGGGATTTAGTTTGTAATATAAATAATAATAATAATAATAATAATAATAATAATAATAATAATAATAATAAAAAGCCTTATAGAATAGATAAGAAATAATATTCTAATGGAAGTACACTACTGCCAACAAATATCGTCAACTCCTTGAAGGTTTCATATATACTCTAGTGACTGTTCAATGTATTGATAATATGAATTGCAACTATTATGTGAAGAGTCACGAATCATCTGGAGAGGTGTGTCTCAAATCGAAGAGTTGGGTCCATTCATGTATTCACGGCAAAAGGTGCGTGCAGACTATAAATAAGTGATCCGGCCAACATTGTAAAGACCAACATAAAAAATGCATTCTATTTCTTATTATAACAACCCAAATTTTTTCTATTTGATTGTTATTATTTTGTGTCTATTATATATTAGAAGTAATTTATCGTATACCCGATTAGCAAAATAGTGGGGCAAATAACACTTTAAGAAAAGTGATTCACGCCTTAAGATTTTGTTTGTTCTCTATGAATAATATATTCGTGTTCAATTTTTCTAGTCATTTCATTTGGTTCATCCCTATTCGTCTATATATTTCATATACAATATTTTACAAGTCTTCAAGTGTTATTTTGAGTGTCAATGAAATCCACCCAAGAATCGATGATCAAAGCGATGAATCAAGACTTCGTGAAGCTGGATAGGCTTGATGGCACAGTCACCAACTTAATCGTTGGTAGGACAAATTAATGCTCTTCCTCACTGCTTTGAAGGTTGCTTATGTCCTAAATCCAGATCTTCCAGACGTACCTCCGCCAAAAGATGATGAATTCAATGATGTGAAAAGACAACAAAAGAAACGCCAAGCAGATGAAGCTTTGTGCAAGGGTCATATTCTTAACACCCTTTCAAACACTTTGTACGATCCGTTACCGCTGTCAAAAGTTCGGGGGAAATCTGGACAACCTTGGAGCATTAATATGCATTTCAAAATCAAGGAGCAGATAAGTTTCTTATTAAAAAGTATCTTGAATTTAAATTAGATTCTTCTTCTCAGCTCATGGACCAAATTAATAAGCTTTAATTGATTGTTTCAAAACTTAAAGATTATGGGGTATAAATTTTTTGAATCTATGCAAGTAGAAGCAATAATCGCAAAATTACCATCTTTGTGGAATGATTATCAAAATAACTTGTTACATACTTCTGAAATCTTGACTATATCTAGTGTTTTGAAACATCTTAGAATTGAAGAAGGTGCTAGGATCCTTCATAAGAAAGAATTTGATAGTCTAAAGTGAATGTGGTTGATGAAAAGATATCGAATTATAAAAAGAGAAAGTCTCAAAACGCTGATTTTGCTATCAACAAAAAGAAAAATAGAGTTTGTTATAATTGTGGCAAGAAAGACCATTTCAAGGATGAGTGCAACAAGAAGCAAAAAACTAATAATGTTAATGCTTCAAGTGCTAATCTTGTTGAAGATGCTACAAAAATTATAGCAATGTTATCTCTAAGTACTGTGATTGATCTCCACTTGGGTACACCAACCTCTTTTAAGGATTGGTGGTATGATTCTGGTGTAATCATTCATGTGTGCAGTGACAAGAAACAATTTAAGAACTATAAAATTGTGAATGGTCATGAAGTTGTGGTAGCTTTTGGTGTAAGAGGTGGAATGCTTCAAAAAGGGAATGCTTGTTTGAACTTCACTTTTGGAAAGAAGTTGATTCTCACTGACGTGCTTCATGTTCATGATGTTGTAAAGAACCTTGTCTCTGCTGATATTCTTAATAAGAATGGTTTGAAGGCTATAATAGAATCGAATAGCATAGTCTTGACTAAGAATGGTGCATTTATGGGAAAGGAATATTCTTGTAATGGATTGTTTAAGTTAAGTATCAATAAAGTGAATGATGATAGTTACATTTTTCTAAAGTTGTAAGAAATACACAATTGCTTGATCTTGTGCATTCTGTGTGTGGACTTAATGATTTTCTAAATAGAGGTTGAAATAAATACTTTGTTACATTCATTGATGATTGATTTAGATTTGTGAATATTTATTTAATGAATATTAAGGATGAATTATTTGGTATGTTTAAATCATATAAATCTCTTTTGGAAGAAGATTATATTATTAAGGAGTGATAGAGGCGTTGAATACTTTTCTAATGAATTTCAAATTTCTGTGAAGATAATGGTATTATACACCAAACTAGTGCTCCTTATACACCAAAAAAAAAAAATGGTTTGGCTTAAAGAAAAAATAGATCATTACAAGAGATGGTGAATTCCATGCTCCTAAGTTCGAGTTTGCCAAATAATTTGGGGGGTGAAGCTTTGTTAGCGGCTTGTCATGTGCATAATCGAATTCCTTAGTTAAAGACTAAAGTGTCTCCATATGAATTATGGAAATGAGAAAATCAAACTTGTCTTATTTATAAGTTGGGATAAATATTTTTTGCAACCTGTACTATAGGCGTTTTCACGCTTTGCAACCTTATATTTTTTTCGTTGTTAATTGCAATCTGTACTACATTTTTACAACCGAGCATGAAAAAAAAAGTTTAGGTTGCAAAAGTGTAGTACAGGTTGCAATTGACAACGAAAAAAACATAATGTTGCAAAGCGTGAAAACGCCTATAGTACAGGTTGCAAAAAATATTTTTCTCTTATAAGTTTAGGGTTGTATATCTTATTCTAGAGTTCCAGATAATAAAAGAAGGGAAAAATATTTTTTTTCAACCTGTACTAAAGGCGTTTTCACGCTTTGCAACCTCATATTTTTTTCGTTGTCAATTGCAACCTAAACTTTTTTGTCACGCTTTATTTTTCATGCTCTAGGTTGCAAAAATGTAGTACAGGTTGCAATTGACAAAGAAAACATGAGGTTGCAAAGCGTGAAAACGCCTATAGTACAAGTTGTAAAAAATATTTTTCCCATAAAAGAACTAAACTGGGACCAAGAGCACTTAAAAGTGTGTTTGTTGGCTACGCTGAAAATTCTAAAGCTTATAGATTGCTTGATCTTGATTCTAAAGTAATAGTTGAATCAAGGGATGTTGAATTCTTTTAGGATAAATCTCTTAAGAATTCAATGGTGAACACAAATCCATCACAAGTACTTAGTTCATCACAAAATACAGTTTCTAATGAAATTAAAAGAAAAAAAAATGACACTCCCATGGGACTAAGGAGAAGTCTAAGACAAAAGAAAGAAAAACACCTTTATTATGATTTTATATCATTTCAAACTATAATTTTCCTTGTAGAGGAAATAAAAATAATGTACTTAATAAAATACCAATTTTATTTAGTGTAGAGGATGATCCTAAATATTTTAGTGAGGCTATGAAGTCTAGAGATGTTGCATTTTGGCAAGTAGTAATAAATGATGAGATGGACTCAATATTGTCTAATAATACTTGGATTCTGGTTGAGTTACCTCAAGGATCAAAACCAATAGGCTGTAAATTGGTATTTCGTAGAAAATATGCCAGTTGCTAGAATTTCGTAGCTAAAGGTTTTAAGAAAAAAAGGAGGAATCAATTACGTTGACACTTATGCGCCAGTTGCTAGAATCACCTCAATTAGAGTGTTTTTTGCTTTAGCTTCTATATTTTATTTATATGCACATCAAGTTGATGTAAAAATAACCGTTCTTAATGGTGATATAGATGAGGAGGTATACATGGAATAGCCAGAAGGTTTTGTACTACCTGTTAATAAACATAAAGTATGTAAGCTTGTTAAGTCTTTGTACGGTCTAAAATAAGTTCCTAAACAATGGCATGAAAAGTTTGAATTGGTGTTAATCTCTAATGGATTTAAGTATAATAATGCTGATAAGTGCATTTATTGTAAATCAAATAAAGAGTATATTGTGATTATTTGCCTTTATGTGGATGCCATGCTTATTATTAGTACTACTTTAAAAGGAGTAGAAGACAGTAAGAAGTTTCTTTCTTCTAAGTTCCAAAATGAAGGAACTTGGTGAAGTTAATACTATCTTAGGTATTAAAGTTGGAAAGCACAGCGGGGGGTTCTACTCTTTCTCAAGAACATTATGTTGATAAAAAATTGAAGAAATATCACCACTTGAATATACAGGAAGTTAGCACTCCTTTTGATTTTAATTTTAAGTTATGAGAAAATACTGGCAAACCCATAGCTCAGCTTGAATATGTTAGTGTAATTGGAAGATGTATGCAATGAGTTGCACAAGGCCGACATTTCATATTCGGTTTGTAAACTAGCTAGATACACTAAATATCCTAATGTGGATCATTGGAAACCGATGATTAGAGTTCTTGGGTATCTTAAAAGAATTAAAGATTTTGGGCTCTATTATAGTAATTTTCCAAATGTGCTCGAAGGTTATTCTGATGCTAATTGGATTACTAGCATAAGTAATCAAAACCTACTAGTGGTTGGATGTTTATGCTTGGTGGTAGTGTAGTGTCTTGGGCTTTAAAGAAATAAACAGTAATCACAATGGAAGCTGAATTTGTTGCTTTATCGTCAGCTTGTAAGGAGGCAGTATTACTTGAATATTTGTGGCCTCGCCCAATGACTAAACTAACTTTATATTGTGATAGTGAGGCTACTATGTCTAGAGAAATAATGATGTTGTTAGAGAAATGGTAAATCTATACATATAATTAATCCTAAGGCATTTATTTGTTAGAGAAATATTGAAAAATGATGTTATCACTATTGTGTTCGTAAGAACTTATAATAACTTAATGGATCCATTGACTAAACCTCTAGTGAGGGACTTAGTGGAGTCGATAATATTAGGAATGGGATTAAAATTCGTAATCTTTAATCACAAGTGATGGTAACCCAACATTCTTCTAGTTCTATCCCTAGATTGAAAGGTTTAAAGGGTAATAATATTTTGCTTAGCGATTGTGAGCACCTAAATATGTGTATACCATTCCAAGTATAAGGTGTGTATTTTGTTACTCTTAAGTGAGTAGGCTGAGTATTAACTCTTAATTAATTTATTTCACAGTGTTTTATTTAAATTTAAGTAAAACTTGAAGTAATTTTCACCTCTATGATCATAGAAGTGGTGCCTCTTCTAACAAAAGTTTTGATTAATCTTTTAGTACATGATCATGAAATAGGATGAGCACATGGCCGATAATAGTGCTAAAAAATATATGTGAATAAAAGAATGCAATTGATGGTTCATGTGTGAAATATTTCCAATCTAGTTTGAGGGTTGGTTTAAGCAACTAGCCACCAATTACTTAATTTAGAACTTCGAATTATTATCACTAAAAGAAAATTTAAAACTAACGTTACTTTTCTTGATGCATGATCTCTGTTGGTGCTAGTTTGAGATTATTGTATTACAAACTAAATTAGGAAATGTTGGGATTTAGTTTGTAATATAATAATAATAATAATAATAAAAGGCCTTATAGATATAGATAAGAAATAATATTCTAATGGAAGCATAGTGCTGCCAAGTGAATTTATTGATAATATGAATTGCAGCTATTATGTGAAAAATCATGTGTCTCAAATTGAAAAGTTGTGTCCTTCATGTATTCATTCTATTTTCTGATAACAATTTTAATATATTCGTATTCAATTTTTTTAGTCTTTCATTCGATTCATCCTTATTTGTTGATATATTTTATATATAATATATTCTACGACAATCGCAACAAGCTTGTTGAGGCGATGTTTTTAATTACATGGTCGGTAGTGTCCATTTTCAATTTCTTTCATTTCTTCGGTCTTTCTTGTTGTCGACGTTGAGATCCTTATGTCACCACACTTTTTTTTCTTCTCCTATTTATTCATTTCTAATTTAGTGGGCGAAAAAAGGAAAATGCAATGGGTTCGCTTTATTGCAAGTTAGCTGGGCCGGGGCCCAAAGCCCATCGCACGCACCTTCACTTCACATGCCAACGGCCTTTTCTCAATCTCTCCCTCGCTAATGCACTCCACTTTCTTCCAACAAAAGCACCCGTTCAAGTTCCTTTTCAAAAAAACCAAAAAAAATAAAATAATAATAATAAAATAAAAATTGAATTCCTCTAAAAATGGGTTCGGAAAGCGGCAATCTTGTTTCTTCAAGAAAGTTTTCTAGGTCCGGTGGTTCCATGGTCAACCGCGCCAAGCGCAAGATTTTTTCTCTGTTTTGTGGCGTTTTCACTTCAAAGTCAACCTTTCAGGTACTTTGATTGGTATCTGTTTTTTTGTTTTTTTTTAATAGTTATATTTGTTTGAAGGGGCTTGACTTTCGTAAGCTATCAAATAATTGATTCATGGATGTATTTTCCTATTGTATTGTCGTGATCGTCTTTTTTATGAACTGTTAATAAGTGAACTGCTGTGCCAAATTGTGCAAATTATGTTGTCAATTTCTGTTTTTTGACATAATAATTATTCACATTTATTATGTAATTTATTGAAACGTCGTCATTTTGTTTCCAGAAGCTGAATACTTTTCCAGAAAAATCATCCATTAGCCGTATAGAATACCTAAATACAGTTGATGAGCCTCAAAACCCTATCATAGAATTACAAACGAGCGATTCGAGAAACGAACATGAGGTAATGCATCACTGAATTATTGTTATTCATTTTATCGAGTCTAAACGAGTTTTACTCTAGCCGAACCCAAATTGAGCTCGAGTAATTTCATAATTTCATATTATTCTTTTTTTTTAATTCATAGTAATTGAGTTGTTAATAAATCAGGGTCAAACGAGCTGATCGATTTCGAGTAGCTTGATTTGTTTTTTTGTTTTTTTTTTTAAAACTGAAATTCAATGTGATTCGATGATTTATGACAGCCATCTCAAGAATCGGTTTCCCCAGTTGGTGATGATATAACCGGTCAGGCCGTGGAGCCCACCGTTTACAACACGGATGCTATTGCGGGCTACAATAGCTCGGGTTTGAGGTCTCTTTCTAACGTTTCTGATTCTTTGCCACGATTTCGAATTCCTGGGGATGATGACGTGTCGGCAGCTTCTGGTTCAGGGTTTTTTGTGTCTGATAGTGATCATCAGGATTTGGTGAGTATCTCTTCGAGCTTCTTATCCAATGATATAAATGAACGCGAAACGAGGAGAGACAGTGGGAGGGTATTTTGGGAAGCTTTATCGAGACGCAGATTTAGAGGGGGTGATGATGATGCGGGGCCTGGTGATCGGAGATGGCTATTGAGATCGGAGGTGAGATGATGTTGTGCTGTGCCATCTACTTTTTTTTTTAATTTTTTTTCTTCAATTTTTTTTTTTTTAAAATTAAAAAACCTTGGTGAGATATTTAGTTATGAGAACTTAGGATTTTAATTATTATTATTAACATTTGTGTGTCTAGGTCTCGGAAATATTAGGTGGCCAGCAAACGACATTTTGTGCATCTGGGCTCCACCTGGACGGTACGTGTTCTTGCGACTCGTTCTTTACGGCCGAAGAATCGAGTAGTCTCGCAAGTATTTCACGAATAATCATGCTTGCCGAGGCACTATTCGAGGTTAGATCCTTGAGACAAAGTTATGAAGCTTTATTTGTGTTCTTGACACCCCAAAAAAAAAAAAAGAACTTGAGGTTTAGTCAGATCACTAAAAACACGAGTCTCTTCCAAAATTACACGATTGATAATTGTTTCTATTTTACAAATCAAACCTTGAACAGGGATACTACTAGTGATGATATATACAGACCTTAAGGGGTTATTTTGTAATTTTTGAAATTACTATTTTTTATTATTGCATCAGGTTTTGGATGAAATTCACCATCAGTCCTCGATTTCAGTATCTAGTCTCTTGCTCCCTGCTCCAGGATCGTTTGTGGATACATTTCCTCTTAAGTATTATGAAAAAACTAAAAATGCTGAGAGTGATTTATGCGACGTTCAACAGTAAGTCTTCCTATAGTTCCATTTTTTTATTCGCACCTTTTCCTTTATTATCATTATTATTATTTTTTTCCTGTAAATTAGAGTAGTAATTTTAAAAAAAAAGGGAACAGGGAATAAGGAAGTGGGAAATTAAAAAAAATAAACTATTTTAATACTAGTATTCAAATTGAGAATTATGATATGAAAATATAAAAAGCTGCTTTGTGCAAAGTGATGAAAAAGCTATTGAATGAATTTTTATAGTAAAAATCAGTACATAAGTATTGAAATAATGATTGAATATGATCGATGATTGGAAATGTGATTAATATTGTAATTTGCAAAGATTATATCTCCAATGTTAATATTATTAACAACTGATTTTGATGTTTTCCTTTTGAAATGATGATCATGTGATCGGTTAAAAAATAAAAGTGAAACTGAATGAATAGTGTATTTTCTGAAAATTTTCATTACTAATCTTTTGATTTCTTGATGCTGAATATATTTAACAAGTTTCAATAATTATAACTAATCTGCATCGTTTAAAATTACTTCACAGGTGCTATATATGTTTAGCTGACTATGAAGAAGGGGACAAATTAAGGGTTCTTCCTTGCAACCACGAATATCACGTCCCTTGCATCGATAAATGGCTTAAAGGCGTAAATAGGTAAATATCCAAGGGTAATTTGGTCCGTTTCGCGTTTATTAGTTTTCTTCATCCCATCTGATATTGTTTTTTTTTTCACGAATTGTTATATGATTCGCCAGGGTTTGTCCAGTTTGTCGACACGATGTTTGTGAGGGGCCCGGCCCGGAGAATGTTACGTATGAAACATCGTCACTATAACGTTTTGAATGTAACTAATCGTTGTAAATGTTAATAACAAGCGAGAAAATGTGGCTAAATATACGTTTGTTTGTGAACGCTGTGGACATGAAACACTCAAATTTGATCTGGGTTTAGTTAATTCTATTTGGCTGCCCAATGCTTCTTAAAATAGTGTTCAAATTGAAATTTAGTTTTATGAAAAGACATTAATTGTCAAGATTCTAGGAGCAAATTGAGGGTCAAAGTCCCCACAAAACTTGGGTAATTAAGCTATGCCAAGTGGTATTGAAACGCAATTAGATTTTTATGTAATTAAGTTTAATGTCCTTAATCCTTATCATGGATAGATATGATTTCACAGTAGTTGTCCCACTAAATGGGATGCAGATCTTGCAAATATTTATTTTCATGAAGATCAATTTGCAATTATTTCTGCATAAAGATTCTTGTTAGAATTTTATGATGATAATTGACAGTTTGACACAAATCAATGTCTCAAACTTTGAGCAAAGGATCGATATTTTAATATATTCTATTTCTATCCATCTACTTTAGTAAAAGCCAAAGTGGGCTAGTCAAAATTGATAGCCTTTTTTATTTATTTATTTTTTGACTTATAGCTAATCTAGTTTGTAGTTAACTTCTCATGCACTTATTCTGCAAAAACTTGGTATTATAAATATGATGATATATGTGCATATGTATAAATAATATTAAAACAAGTAACAATAATATCAAAACAAAAAAAACATAAAAAAAGTTGTAATTCCGAGCTTGTGAATGACACAAAAAACAATGATAATATTACTTTGTGTTTTTCTACCCAATTGGATGATAAATACTTAATTTTTTAGATGCTTTTGTACGTGTCAACCATCCACTAATTGAATATGAAGTGTTAATACAAACTTTTGATCTCATGACGATGATGCTTATCTACTATCTAATGTAGTTAGATACTAAATGAAAAAACATTGTCTCCTTCATTTTCTTACCAGTGTCAAGTATGATGAAAAAGAAAGGCAATGATGCCAAGAAAACCCAAACCAAAATTCTTAAAGAGGAGACCCCACCACCATTTGGGACCAGATTTAGCTCTCTTATCGATTCCAATGTTGAATGCATGAGATTGATTGAATTAATTTATTTAGTTTGATTATGTTGATATTTTTAATCCAGCCCTGTTTCGATTAACCAGTTTTTTTTAATATAAATAAAAGTTAAAGTTATATATACATTAGAAATAGGTATAAATACAACAATTTAATGTTGATACATTTTGGAATAATGAAATGCAACTTATTACCAAATTTCGTTTAATTAAATTTATTAACAATCTAAAGTCTTAAATTCATCTCCTCGTTCTTTATTGTGTGTTATTATTCAAATAATAGAAACAGAACAGTAAATAGAAATTAAAACGATTCGCAAGAAGACTTTGGACGCCCTTTAGTTGCTAATCGATGACCTCATGTCACCGCAATACCCATCATGTTGAACTCCCTTCAAGTGCTGATCATGGTGCCCTATTGGCTATAAAAAAGTTGTGTAAGTTGTTTAAATAGTATCTCTCCTTGAACGGATGAAACTCATTGTAATTTGCTCGGCTGGAAGACTCAAACAAAATATAATACAAAGGGACATAAATTGTGTGTAAATATTGCACAAGAGACAAATATTTAAAGATCTAAAGGGCTAATGCATTTGTAAATATCTTCACATATCTTTCCTTGACTTGAAGGTTTGGCTTGAGATACTTAATTGATTACCATTACGATATTCCATTTAAAATCAATTAAATCAATCATCCTAAACCATGAACCATGATCAGATCAAATATGAAAAGTTAGTTGTTAATACAATATATTTAGAAACAATCAATCAACTTTCTTGTATTATACAAATCTATATATAAGTAAATCAAGCTTTTGAATAAGCTCTCTAATAAATTAACTTGTTCGACCAGACAAGGTTACATTAATAAATAATCAATAAACACTTGTGACAAATTTGTCAATTTATACGTAAAAATTTATCATAAAGAACGATTCACTCATCTAAATACTTAAAATGAAGTGAAATGAACTTACTTTTTAGACGCCTTCCGTAGCATGTTTTTTTTCTTTTTTTTTTAAAAATAATAACATGTGGGTACACGTTGGGTAAACAACACTCGAAAATCAGTTATGAATATCAAGGACTCATCCCATATAACTAAACCCCACAATTGAGACCATTTATAGTTTTATTTATTTTATACACGTGTATGCCCATTAACTGCAGATAAAATATTTCGTCAAACATTTGGATTAAAGAGTTGAACAAAACCTCAACAAAACACTTGAGAGGTCCCACAAAGGCTTCTTAGAAATATAATTACCATGATAACATCATCATAGTATTTTGTCAGGTAAACGACCACTCGTGCGAATCACGTGCCCAAAACTCATAATAATTACCCCCACCACCCCAACACCATCACCATCCCTCTCTCTCTAGAAAATGTTCTAAACCACACCACTCGCTCCTCTCTCTACACACATTTTTCACATAAAAATATGTCCGCCTCATATTCATATACTCCGCCGCCTCCACCCGCCGCCGTGGACGGCGGCTCCGCCGCTCACGGCACGTCTTCGTCCATAATCACGGTGATTATTATCATCGCCTCAGCCATTATCGTCTCCGCCTCAATTTACCTACTCCTCCGGTACCTCTCCAGGCGGCTCCGCCACCCATCCGACGCCGGCGCTGACATCGCCTTGCGACGCGACGCCTCCTCGAACCAGCCGCGAAGGCACGTGGCGGCGCGCGATGATTTGCTCGAATCGCTCCCGCTCTTCACCTTCCGCTCCGTCACCCCGAGCGTCGCCGGCGGAGACTGCGCCGTCTGCCTGTCGAGGTTCGAGCCGCACGATCAGCTCCGCCTGCTGCCGCTCTGCTGCCACGCGTTCCACGCCGCGTGCATCGACACGTGGATCGTCTCCAATCAGACGTGTCCCCTCTGCAGGTCCACCGTGCTCCCCTCTGGCGCCGAAGCACTCGATAAAATCCTACTCTCCGCCGAGAATCGCGGAAAAGTTAGTAACAACAGCTTGAGAGAAGGTAACGGTAACGGAGTTGAGAACGGAAACGGCAGGAGTTTTCGGATCGAGATCGGGAATATCAGCCGCCGCCGCGCCGGAGACTCGGATTCAGAGGCGGCGGACACATCGCGGCGGCGGTCGTACTCAGTAGGATCCTTTGACTACATTTTGAATGATGATGGGTACGAGGTTTCAGTGGGTTGCACAACTCACAGCAGACGGTTTTCCGACTTCGGTTCCAACGACAAGGAGCCGTCGGTGGGGATCCCGATGCCGCCGGCGCCGCCGGGGGAGTTTTGGCTGCGGAGGTTTCCGGCGGGAGGAACCGGCTGAGAGAATGTGTGGACAGGCTGGCGTCGGTTTCTAGCTCTTCACGTACGATGTCGTTTAGAAGCTCCAGCAGGTTTTTCTCCGGCAGCAGCCGCCGTAGCGAGGGGGTCATCGCCGCCGAGGACTTGGAGGCGTACAGGGCCGGAGAGGAGATTAGTGAAATATTTCGATGGCTATCTGGGGTTTAATTGTAAACTCTTTTTATACTCGAGGGATATGACGATAAATTTTGATTACCTAATTTCATTTTCATTTTTTTTTTCTATAAGAAGTAAAAACTCCTTATTAATTGATTTCGTTTTCGTAATAGGGGCCAAAGTAATACACAACATCATTAATTCACGCCCCTTTCTTCCGAATTCAGCAGTAATTAATTAGTAATCTCGGAGTGATTGGAGGAATTACTGCTCCACTAACAAGAAGCTTCTAATTACAAATGACCCAATTAACTTAATGAATTTGTAGTTAGGGACTTGTGAATGAAGTTGTGTTCTTCTTACGTTAGTAGGTTGAACCGATCCCAAAATGAAATGTATGAAAATGAAGTTTTGTTTTAATTATATATATTAATTGATAGTATTTAACAGAAAGATATCATTAGTTGAGTATTTAATTTTTAAACTTTAAAATAAATTAATATTCGAGTCGATCTAATATTTCGAATATTAGGTTAAACAAGCCACAAAGGTTTTGGGGGCATTGGGTTACAAAACTGGTGCAATGACAGCATAATGATATTTAGGCTACAGTGATATAAATGATAAAACACTATTTAAACAAGCCACAAAGTGAAAATTTCTTTTTCAAACTCGATTATAAAAGAAATGTCTCTTTCAATTGATTTTTTCTTCTCTTTTCTTACTAGTCAAGTTTTCGAATTAGGTTCGAATTACTCGGTTCAAATTTCTACAATATTATTTGTGCCTGGTGTTCTACGAGAGAAACATTATCTCCTTTGGTAAGTGTAAAAACGAGGGACATGAATGGACTTGGGAGCATAAAATTTTGATATTGTAAAAACTTTATTTTTTCCCAAACACATTAACCGGTAAAAATATATTCCCCACCCATTCTTCCAATCTATCGCAGTTTGGAAATTTTTTTATACCATTTTATTTATCACATTTATATTTTCAAGAGATAATAAGTTACTTTACTCTTTTTACCCTTACTTTTATTATTTTACATTTTTAATTATTTTAAACAAAAAATATTATAAACATTTCACACTTATAATTATAACATCAATTATATTTCTTAATCTCCGTGAAATAGTCAATTATGACAGATATTCAAGATTCAAACAAAAAGGTTTCAAACCCTCCAACTGAATTCACTTCGAGTTAGAAACAAAAATTTCAATTTGGGTTTTTAAATTGTTTGTTCAATAAATTTGATTCGAGAAATTTCGATATGACGAGCACCCCTAATTACAACAAGTTGACGACACTAAACGCGCGCAGCTTCGATTTCTAAATTGTCTCTCATACAAAGAGCAAAAAGAACGAACAACTGGGTACAAAAAATCTGTCTAATGCTTTTGCCTATGAGCATAAACATATGCAGGCCAAAAGTGAAAATCAACTTAGAAATCAAAGAGACGAAGCTCAATCATTCCCTCGTTTCGCTTAGGGGAATACCATGCTACCACCTTACCCGAACGCAGGACTCTCAGAGAGTAATTCAAGCTGCAAATAACATCTTCGAGATGCGGCCCACGTTTGCCAGACGAGGACGAGCCGATTGAAAACTTGGAATCGACCCGAAGCACGATCGGCCCAGCAACCTGCATCAACATAAGTAAATCTTGAATATAAGTTATTCATCATTATTTCCTTTTGACAGTATAATTTAAAAAAAAACAAACTTATTTTATCGGCAAATTAGGATGTTAGCAAAAAGACGGTTAATTACAAAATTTTGCCCTTGTGATTTAGTCCAATTGATAAAAATAAAAAATCTACAGAGAAGTTTAGTGGATGGAGTTCTTGCAAAACTTGAAAAATAATTGGGGGTTTTTGTAATTAGATTAAACCACAAGGGTAGTTTTGTCAATTTACAAATACAGTAGCTCACCTGTTGCTGAAAAATCAAATTGAGCCTCGGGGAGGCCAATTCGTTTAACGATCGATCACTTTGTGCGCTCGTGAAAAGATTAGAGATCTTTTTGGCCAAAGCTGAAGCGGAACCAATATCGAAACGAGCATCAATCCTTGTGAGGTCTCCAAACGTATTTCTGAATTTACCGTGTTGGTAAGAATAGCATAATGAACCAAATAAATCGGCGCCAAAACGACCTCTTCTATCCACTTTTGCACCATCTAACCATGCCTCGCAAGTACCCCCTACGAATTAAAAGACAATAATTCATTAAACAATTAAAGGACTTAAATCAAGAAATCAAAACAAAAATGCGGGTCTGGAAATTATTATATAACAGATGATGATAAATGTGAATTTTGAGGTTTACTGGTTAATTATCACCGGAACAAGTATTACTTTGGCTAAAAGCATTTAACTTTTTGAAAGTGCTATCAATTTTTACCCATAGAACCTAAAAAAATCGCTGTTTTAGAGTGTTTTGCAAACACTCCCTATATTATTCAAGAATATTTATAAAATTGATCCGACAGAGGAGCTGATAAAAAAGTATGATACAATGTGTGCATTGAGGTTAAGCTTAAGCCAACTACATAAAATTCAATTATCTATCAAAATTACAAATACTCCCTTGAAATTTGTTTTTATTTTACAAATTGCACCTTTAAGATGAATGAATTTGTTAGGTAAATGCAAACCTCAAGGGGGTACAATACTGTATTTGTAGTATTCAAATATAACTGGATTATTATTTTTTATTTATTTTGTAATTAAGCTAGGATGTAAATTTTGTAATCACCCCTTAAAATATTTAAGAAGATAAACTAGATAAAAGTAGCAAAAAGCATACACAAACAGAGAGAGTAAATCTTGATAATTTTAATACTCGATTAATTAATAAACTCGTTTAAACAATACTTTTGCCAGTCCCAACTTGGGTACATGTTAAATTAGTATCTTGATTATTTAATAACTCGCTAAATTTATATATGTGTGTGCATGTGTGTGTATAAAGAGGAAACCAAGCGCGCGTGTGTGTGTGTATAAAGAGGAAACCAAGAAATTACCCATAATTCCAGATATAGCTGCGTGAGGATCCTTGAGACGAACATCGTACGAGGGACGCCAAACTTCACCATTTTCCGTCTCGATTAAAACATCCTCCTTTGTTTCCTTTTCCCTCCACAAGTCCTTCGACTTCTCATAAGAAAAGGCGGCTTTTGCACATAGTCCAGGCAATAAGGCAACAGGCGTTTGAGAATCAACTGAATTAACAACCGCCTGTGGAAGGCCGCTGTTTTTATGTAACCCGAAACGGTATCTTAATCCCGATTCGGAGACTAGGGACGAACAGTCCAATGATATAGATTCTGGAACTTCCCAGTATTTTCCTCTACGGTCCACGAAAAGCTCGGGCCACGCGGCTTCTAAAGTAACATCATGATCTGGAAGCTGCATGTGACGAGAAAGGCAAAGAGAATAATTAAAAAAAAAAAAGATTTAATCGTTCGAAACATAATAATAATAATAATAATAATAATAATAATAATAATAATAATAATAATAATAATAATAATAATAATAATAATATTAATAATAATATTATTTATAATAAAGAGGGTATATTTGTAATTTTGAAAGATAACTGGGTTTTATTTTCTTTGGTAATCAGGCTAAATCTCAGGGTTATTTTTGTAAATAATGCTTAAAACAAACTCAAGTTGGGGACTTTGCCTTGTGAAAGAGCATGGCCTTGGTGCGTCGGCTTTTCTTCTCACCGTGCTTTTCAGTGCTCAAAAACAAAGACGATGAGGATGTTAATGCTATCTGTGAGCAAACGCCGAGTGCATAGAGTGATTTGTTCATGAAATGCTTTGCAGCATCTTTAATCAAAGGTAACTCCCATTCTTCTGCAGAAGAAACTTCAGATTTAATAGACGATATCAATTTCTTCGGACGAAATTGCCCCACTAATCCAACCCACCTACATATTTATTAAAAAAAGAAGAAGTTGTTATTCAAATTTAGTATTGATGACTGAAATACTAATTTAATGACGCTGAGAAAATTTGATGATAAGAGAACAATCTATAGACATAACTCATAATAAAAAAGAATAGAAGGTCTAATGAACAAAGCAACACTAAGTTCGATTAGATATGATTCTGATACTAAGCAATATGAATAACTCAAATTGTTATCTATCATCATAATTCAAACATATTATTATTTTTTTCAAAATGTATTTGGGTATGGGAAAATATGTGATGCAAGATGGGTTTTTCATAAAATTTATTTCTCAAACAAGTACGCTCTACTGAATCTTAAGAAAAGAGTGTATACAAGTACCTGAGCACACACTATAGTGTATACATGAATTACACCAAGTAAAGTCAAAACACATACACATTAACAACATACCATACAAATACATATAATCAATTTCTAACCCTAACTATCATTGTTTTCAACAATTTCAAACAAAATCCCAATAACACACACACACACACACAATCTAACAATTTTAATAAAACCCCATTATTCCAATAACACGTATTCACATAAATATAAACAACTAAGCAACATTTATCAACACCAGAAAAAAATAATAATAAATAATAAATACCAGTTTCCCACAGCAACTTTGCCAAGGAGCGATTGGAGCGCAAAAGAGCCCACGTCCTTTTGATTATACGAAGGGGAAAAAGATGGAATGATGCCCAAAGGAAACCCATTTCCCAACAGAGATATTTGCTGAACTCTGAGAGCTTTACTGGCTCGAGCGCCATCGAGGGGTATGGGATCCCCTGGAACAGCCCTAGCTACACCGTCAAGGGCTTGCGGAGATGAAATGTTTAGGTCCCAAAATGCTGCATCCATCGCCGTTCTTAAATTCGCCATTTTTCCGGCCAATTTTAGGCCGCCCAATGGCTGATTTTTTATTTTTATTTATTTATTTTTGCCTCGGATGATATATGAGGAAAGAGGGTTTTGTGTTTGATTCCTTATCTGGGAATTGGGATGAGAGGGGTTTTTGTTTGGGTTTAAACTTTTGGTAAATTGCTTTTGGACCCCTATATTCTTGTTTATTTCCTTCTTTTCTTTCCCCCCCTTTTTTTTTATTGTTTCTTTTTCTTACCAATATAATATAATTTTCACTGTTTACAATACAAAGTTGTAATTTCATGTAAGAGTATATCACTCCCACTATATGACATGAATATACACATTGTATTTAACATTTTATGGTAAGCTTGAGGAGTAACTTTCTTGGGTGGTTAGCGTTACCCATTCTTCCAACCACTCATTTATATATTATCACGAGTTCTCACTTCTCACCATCAACTAATAAATTTGTTCTCGTGGTTTTACTTTTGTACTCTAAATTCATTTGTTTTGCATTAGGCCAAAGTTTCAATTTGGTGCATCTTTCAAAAAAAAAAAAAAATCGCAATCGTCAGCAATATCCTCTTGAATTATTTCCATTTTCTATCTCAACTGCACACCCCAACCCATCACTACCCCCATCTCCCATATATAACCATCTCCCATCAAAAAGATCACGTATCACAGACAAGAAAAAAGAACCTTTAAAACAAAAAAACAAAACCCCCCAAAAAATAAAAAATTAAAAAATAAATAAAATGAACCTATTCTCTTCTTGCATCCCATTATCCATCTTCATCCCTTTCATACTCACAATCCATGCCGCAACAGCCCAAAACCTAATCATCTCCACTTGCAAAACCTCATCTCAAGTCGACCCAAACATCGACTACACCTTCTGCACAACGTCTCTCCAGTCCACCCCAGCCGCCAGCCAATGCACCACCCTCCAAGGGCTCGGCGCAATCTCCATCACACTAATCCGTCACAACTTAACCGACACGTGTAGCTACATCAAGCGTCTGATGAGATACAACGGGAAATGGAACCCTTATTCTAAGCAGTGTCTGAGCGATTGTTTCGATCTTTTCTCGGACGCGACCGATTATATCGAAGATGCCATGAATTATTACGACACTGAGAAGTTTGACGATGCGAACGAGCGGATAACCTCGGTTATGGATGGTGTGACGACGTGTGAGGATGGGTTCAAGGAGAGGCGAGGTGTGGTTTCGCCTTTGAGCAAGAGAAATGATGATGTGTTTCGGCTCTCGGCTGTGGCGCTTTCGGTTATGCGTATGGTTCAGACAGGATCAGGGTGATTTAGTCAGGTTTTTTCCCTTTTTTTTTTTAGTTAGATTTTTTTTTTCTTTGCTATTTTAAATGGAATTTAAGTTCTTGATATTTATTTGTGTTGTAACTTTAGTCTTTGTTGGTTGGGAAGTTTGTTGAGATGGAACTTCAAACAGGTGCAGATTCTTGTAATTGTTGGGTAGGACTAAAACTTTATGAAGGACATTTTATCCATATTTGCAAACTCTTTTAACAAAAATAAAATAAAGTGCTTCTCAGCTTCTAGATAGGAAAACATGAGAAAATATGAGTATTTTTCCTACCTAGAAGTGATTAAAACCTCTTTGTATGCACTCATATAGATAAATATAATTCTAAGAAACTTGATCATATAAAACTCAAATCATCATATGCTCAAAAAAAACATCTTAATAACCTTCACATACATTACATCACTTTTGCAACTTAACCCTGAAAAGGTAACTATCTTTTCTTGATCCTAATTTACTCATGTCAACTTCTATAGTGAAAAAAAATGACAGAGAAAGTGGAGCAACATGAAACTAACCAAAACTAACAGTAATAATTATTTCTCATCCATAATCAAGCAAAAGACAGAATGAAAATCCAAAACACAAAATCCCGCATATCTTAGCTAGCCATCGGATGGTTGTAAATATACTCAATCGCAAGGGGGCACGAATCGATTTTATCAGCCTCCTTATCAGGAATTTCGAGCTTAAACTCTTCTTCAAGAGCCATTACGATCTCCACAGTGTCTAAACTATCCAAACCCAAATCCTTCTGAAAATGGACATCAGGAGTCACCTGGAATAGATTTCAGAATAGCAAACGGTGAGATTTTTTCGCTACCAATTCATAGCTCGGTACAAATAGGATAAAAATGCAAAGACGAGCACAACACTGTGTTTACTAATTATCCAACGGAGAGATGAAATTCATACAACTATACCACGGTCTCTCTATTAATATTGTCATTTCAGAGAATTATCCATATGCATATAAATAAATATTAAATTTCATCACAAGTCAAATAGTTCAATATCTACATCAACACAGCTCTAGCTTATATATTTTTAGCAGATGATAAGAATTTCTAGAACAAAATTTTAATGCTTAAGAAAATCAACATTACAAGAACACCACTAAGAGAAAGCATTGTGATCAAAACTTAATAATAATAATAATAATAATAATAATAATAATAATAATAATAATAATAATAATAATAATAATAATAATAATAATAATAATAATAGTTAATTATACAATTTTGGTCAATTGTAAGCACACGATACAAATTGCTAATCATGCTTCTCATCTGCATTCAACCATAGATTTAACGCAAACATAACCATAATTTTAAATCACATAAATCGATTAACGTTCTAGAAACGGGAAATAAGGTTAATAACAATAATAATTTTAATAAAATAAAATAAGATAAGAAGAGAAAGGCATGAGAGTAGACCTTGGAGGGGTCGACTTTGGGGAAGCTCTTGACAACATCGAGAACTCGGCCAACTACTTCATGTTTGTCGAGGTGATCGTCGCCGTGGGATGACATTGATCGGACGGCGGTCAGTCGGGATCCATTTGAGGATGAGGATTGGGAAATAGGTACACGAATGTGGCGGAGTACGGTGGATCTGAAAGCCGACGCCATTTTTGCCACTTGCGATTATCTGAGAAATGCTGAACTTCTCGACTTACGGGTGGGGGCAATAAATCACTGACGTGTGAGGGTGTTTTGGGTATTTCATAGGGATGAGTGGGCACTTTTCATATGCTTTAATTAAATAAATTACTATTGACAAAATAAAATTGCATATTTTAAATTTTGATAATTTAGGGCTATAAAATGAATAGTGAGAATTTTTTAAGATTTAATCATCAAAAAAATACAGAAAAATGTTTTTACAATTCTACTTCCATCCCAACCTTTAAATTTTGCCATATATAATTATTACAGTGCCTTGCTTAGTTGAATTTTTCGAACCAGATTATAATTTAGAAAAACTACATTATAGTCACTTTATCATATTCATGTAAATCATTGATTAATACATCACCTTCTCTAAGAATTAATAAATAAGTTACTTTATGTTGGTTGGTAAATATCAAAATCACTTTATCATATTCATGTAAATCATTGATTAATACATCACCTTCTCTAAGAATTAATAAATAAATTACTTTAATAAGCTATCAATAATTTATTGGGCCAATAAACTCTTGCTGATAAGAAATTATTAATTGTAATTTTTTTAATCAAATAGTTGAGTGAGATAAAATTCTTTTTTATCAATTTTCTATTAAATAAATATTTTATGTACTTACGTATCGTTCCTATTATTATAGTTTTTTCTTAATTTACTTTTTATATTTTTTAGAAGTTTTTATTTATTATTATAACTTTATTATTATTATTTTATATTTATGTATATTTTCTATATTTATTAATCGTATTTGTATTGGTAAGTTTTGCATCATCTATTCCAATATTTAGTTAATGAAATAATATTTAAAATAAGTTATTAGCTATGTGTTATCAACTATTTGCTCTTGAATCAGCTCAACTAACCGGTGCCTAACTTTTATTATTATTATTATTTAATTATCAATTATAGAGAAAAACATGTATAGTATATAGAGATGATGAATTTATCAGATATATTTTCATTAATTACTAAGTACTATTTATAGAGAAACTTCTAAATGTGCAATCATAATTACATGATTTCAATATGGGTAAAATGGTAATTTAGATATAATTTAATATACCCTCACGCACCATCTCGTGCTCCATCGAGATTGTATAATCTTAAGAATGGTGTAAATCCACCTTTTGTAACACTCCCCCTTGGACGCGGCACTGATCCCAAATTATTTGCTCACACTGCCCCATTAAAAAACTTATCAGGAAAATTATATGGGAAAAAACTATAATAAGGTAAAAAGAGTATAGTCACGTGAGCTCCCCCCTCGAGCTGATAAGGGTAATCTTTTTGATAAATCTTGTAGGTATCGCATTTCAATATTGCGAACATGTTTTCTGAAGGTTGTGGCAGGAAACGTTTTTCCAAATAAATTTGATGCATTATCACATGATTGTACATATTAAACTTCAATTTCCTTATTCAAGTCATGAGTGTATGTGACTAGGCTTGGTGGAAGATGTTTAGTTCTGTCACTCTTAATATATCCTTCCTTGATTTTGGTAATACATGCATGGTTATCCCAACTGTAGTTTCTTGATAAAGATGCACGGACATAATTGATCATTTACATATTTTCAACAAAAACTCACTTAGGCAACTATACCACATACGCCATGTGTGTTTCAGTAATGACCTTTGTAGTTTAATCGCACACAATTCTAGGCAGGGACGAATGCATAGTTTTTAGGGATATGGGGGTTCGGGGGCGGTAGCCTCGGAGAATTTTTTTCGGATTTACTAATATTAACTTGAAAACAATAGAAAAATACTTATTTGAATGAAATAATATGAAAATAAATATTTTTTACCGGGTTTTATATCTTACTTATTGTACTTTTAGTTTTAGATTCTTACAAAAGAAATTTTCATTTAGTATAAAATGAATATATTTGAGTCAATGAGAAATAAAGAGATTTTAAGCCATAATAATAACATGGTTACAAAAGATCAATTGAAAATTAACAAATTATCTTTACGAAAAATTTATCATGTATATATGACATTATGAAAGACAAATAAAAGTTGGAAGGTAATTTATCTGGGGTGACAAAATATAATTATTTCGCATTTATACATATAATACTAGTGAAAAAACGATTAGAGGCGGTTCAAAACAGCCATTGGTAGCGGTTCTGGACCGCCTCTGATCGAGGCGACACTTAAAGTAAAAATCACACGGGCGGAGGTTCAAACCGCCACTTAAAAATAGAACCGGGTGACGATTCTTAGCTAATATTATCTTAAGGTACCGGTAGAAAGTGAGGGGGGTGACTGCCCGTGTCCATCTTTGATTCTATGAGAGATACCAGTTGTTGTCGGCGAGCAGACCTGGAGGGCTTGGCGGAAGGCGTGGGTGAGGCCAGAGGAGGTTGAGAGATCACTGAGGGCTAGCAGGATCAGGATGAGCGAGTCAGGGGGTGCTGGTACTGTAATATCTAAGCATAGAGGCGAATCGCATACGAGATAACATCGTAAGTTATATATATATATATATATATATATATATATATATATATATATATATATATATATATATATATATATATATATATATATATATATATATATATATATATATAAAATA
>BMAC01000233.1:676101-693951 GCA_014905375.1 Phtheirospermum japonicum
AATAATAATAATAATAATAATAATAATAATAAAATGGGCACCGCTGCGCCACCTGCCGCCGGAAAATTTTCCGGCGAGATTTTTTTTTTTGCCCAACAAATATAAAGTTAGCCGCCGGCCGCAAATTTTTTTCCGGTCACATTTTCTTTTCCTGATCATCTGAAAATATTTTCCGGCTGCCGGAATTTATTTTCGGCGTTTTTTTTTTTCTGCCAAAATTTCTTACTGTATGTCTGAATTTCTTACTACATGTCCATGGAGTCAGTGCAGTCAGTTTTTTTTTCAACCCAGTTATTTTTCTTACTATATGTCTGGATTTTTTACTATATGTATGTATTTCTTACTATATGTGCAAACATTTCTTACTATATGTCCAAATATTTTTTACTTAATGTCCAAAAAATAATTTCCGGTCACCGGAAATATTTCTTACTATATGTCCGAATTTCTTACTATATGTAACAAATTTTTTATTTAATGTCCAAAAATTCATACTTGATGACAAAAAGTAATTTTATTTGATTGCAAAAGTTTCTTGCTTTGATGTGCAAATGTTGTTATGTATTTTTTTTACTTATTACACACTTTTTTTTTTACTTATTACACACTTTTGTTTTGCCAAAAAAATTAGAAAAAAAAATTCTTGCTTAATAGCAAATTATTATTATGTATTTTCTTATTTAATACAAATTATATATTATTTATAGTGAAATTTCATACTTTATGTTCAAAAATTAATAAAGTTTCTTACTTTATATCCTTTAAAGTAAGAAAGTTTGTTATTTTATATTCGAAAAAGTAGGAAAAGTTCTTATTTTATAGTGAAATTTCTTACTTTATTTTCTAAAATAAATATATTTTTAATTTATGTTCAAAAATAAAAAGAAAAAATCTTACTTTATAGTGAAAATCTCATATTTTATGTATGAAAAAGTAAGAAAATTATTGTTAAGAATTTCTTACTTTACAGTTAGATTTCTAACTTTATATTTGCCGGGTAAAAAAAAAAAAATCTCGCCGAAAAATTTTCAGGTGGCCGGACGGCGGTGGGGGTGGCCGGCGGGAGGTGGTGGTGTATTGTTTTGTTGATATTATTATTATTATTAGAAGTAACCTTGTAATTGTATATTTATGGTTGGACTATTTGACATTTTGTATAATTAGTCATAGTATTTGACAAAAACAATTGCCCCATATATATATATATATATAATATATATATATATATATATATATATATGATAAAATAATAAATTAATTGTTACAACGGGAGGAGATGGATATGGAATCCACTGCGTACGAGCTTCTACTGAGTCTGCATCATAAAGGCAACGACTCATTTACGGACTCCAAATCTCAGTGGATAGCTATAAGTTTATTTAATTTCTAAACTCAAATTAATTGATATATTAACTTTGTTTTTGTCATTATTATGCATGAAAATAATTAACGATTTTATTATCAGACGGAGGTTTAGACTACTTTGGAGAGCAAACGTGCTTCATCACAAGAGTCTGGCACGTTTGTCGACCCGAATGGCGTTTACCTCTCCGTTGTCAGACCCAAGAAGGGTCAACGATTTGGGACGGGATCCCTCGCCAAGGAGTTCGATACAGGCTCTAGCTCTACGTCATCCAAGCATGTCGATCCTCGTCTGGTGCAGCTGGAGATGCAGTTTGAGAAGGCTGAGACGAGGCATCAAGAGGAGAGGGGTGTGCAAAATTCGACCAAAAACCGAACCGACCGAAAAAACCGACCGAATAGTATAATTCGGTTCGATTTTTCGACCGACGGTTCGGTTTTCGGTTCTCGGTCGTAAGAATTTCGGTCAATTCGGTCGGTTTTGGTTTGACCACCAAAAAACCAAAAAAACCAAAAAAATCGAACCGACCGAATATATATATATATATATATATATATATATATATATATATATAATATAATATATTATTTATATATTTTATTAATTTATTTTTCTGCTTTAGAAAATAAAGAAATTAAAAAATAATAAGAGGAAATCGGTTCGGCCCGAAATCGACCGAAACCGACCGAAATATTTCGGTTCGGTTTGGTTCGATTTTCCAATCTTTTTCGATCGGTTCGGTCCGACCAACGATCGAATTCGGTCAATTCGGTTTTGACAATTCGATCGGTTCGGTCGACCGAACCGACCGATGCACACCCCTAGTAGAGGATACGGATGGAGTCTCATGATGAGTTGCAGAGGATGCGCGAGGCACATGCGCAGTTTCAGATGGATTGCGAGCATCGACTCCAGTGACAGATAGAGAAGCGTATTAGGACTGCGATGGTCGCGATAGGAGCACATCCTTCTCCTCCTCCCCCTCATGCTGATTAGATTGATTTCGAGATGTTGGATTATTTTTGTAGAATTTATTTTGAATTATTATTGTCAAATTCATTTGATTTTGATTTTGATTCGAATTTATATTTATTTAATTTATTTTGTATTTGTGTTTTTTTTTTTATATATTTGTAAATAGGTGGATGAACAACAACAACAAAAAAACAGGTTCATTATTCCAATTAATAAAAATAATATTAAAAAAACTAAAAAATACATTTACTAACGGCTTTCATGTCCGTCGGTAAAATTAAATAGTATTTTATTTATTTGATTACCGATGGGCGCAAAATCCATCGACATTATTTTTTTAAATAATTATCGATGGGCGTAAAATTCATCGGTATTATTTATTTATATAATTAGAGACGGGCGTAAAATCCGTCAGTAAATCCAAAAAAAAAAATCTCGATGGCAGCTTACGTGTGGTAGTGTCCGTCGGTATTTGTTGACGGGTTAAGAAATCTGTCGGCAATTGAAATTATCGACAAAGGATTTGCCGACAGCCGTTATCCATCGGTAATCCGTCGATAAGTGATTTACCGACGGATATGGCCGTCAGCGAATCCGGTATTTTTTGTAGTGATTTCAGTGCTTCAGGCACTTTGAATCCTTCGGAGATTCTCATATGAATATTATTATCTAGTATCCGTACAAATAAGATGTTATAACATCTACTTATACTAGGGATGACAATGGGCCGGGTATTGGAGGACCCAGACCCGCCCCATCCACCCCACGGGTCGGGTCCGTTGTATTTACTTTTTATTATTTTTTAAATTTAAAATTAATTTAATATATACTATCATATATATTATTATAAAAATTAACTATAAGATGAAAAATTAATCAAAAACAATACTAAATGTAAAAACTTAATAATTCATATAAGATAAACATTTAAAACATATATAAAATACATTTAAAAATAAGGAATATACGGCGGGGCGGATATGGTACCCGGACTCGCCCCGCCATGGGTCACGGGGCGGGGCGGGCCATGATTGTCATCCCTATATTAGACGCATCTCGAGATTTTTCGATATTGATAGGCCTATCAGATATCTGAATGTTATACCATCCATCACAGGTGAGTATGTTTATTCATAATCAATTCCCGATTGGGAAAAACCTTGTAGAACAAGGCGTGCTTTGTATCTTACAATTTCATTTTTCTCATTTCGCTTTCGAACACAAATTCATTTGTATCCAATTGGTTTCACATCTCCAGGTGAGACAATGATAAATCCAAATACCTTTCGTTTATTCATCGAATCCAATTTAGTATGTATGGTATCTTTCCATTTTGACCAATCGTGTCTCCTTTGACATTCATATATGGATTTTGGTTTTGGATCCTCTGTTCCGTTTTCAATCTCTTGTAATACAAAATAACATAATATATCATCAAATACTTTTATTGATCCCATAACTTTCTATTATTAATGTAATTAATCAGTTCTGAATATTTATGAAATCTTTTCTCACGATATTGTTGTTAAAAGATCACGTTCAAAGCATGGAATGTGGAAAATGTTTTTCAAGCATATCAATATTGGTGATATCATTTCCATATAGTTTCAGTTTTGAACTGATTTGAAACATGGCCAAATAATATTTAAAATCCTGAAAGTGGAGTGTGTTTAAATCATTACGAGCTGTTGGGAGGATCACAATTTTTTGATGATCATATCGATCTTTCAGTGATTTCCAAAGATTTGCAAGATTTTTGATTATGAGGTACTCGATTTTCAATTCTTCATGGATATGGTAGAGTATAAAAACCATGGCTTTTGTCTTGTCTTGGATTGATGCTTCATTAAATTCTTTAATTGCCTCTCCGAGATTTTCGACATTCACATGGATCTCAACATCAAGAACACATGATAAAAAGTTATTGCCAATAATGTCGAGTGTCTCGAATTCAAGTTTCATGAGATTCGACATGCTGAGAAACTATTCAATTGGATAGGCGTGTTATTAATATTCCAAGATAAAAATATATGAGTTTTTTTTAATTAAAATCAAAGGGGTAAACATCCAAAATTACATGTTAGTACATATCAGAAGTGCTAATATATAATACATAAAATAAAGATCAATAATATGAAATGTAAATTCAACAATATTGTAATCTGCAGTAAAAGTTAGTATGGTAGATGCAATAATTACTATGATGGTAAGTATCAACATCAGGCTAAACATTTTGAAGAATTATATAAGAATTTAGAATTATGAGGAGATGAGAAAATGCGATTGTATTTTGTAGAGTAAAAAGAGAGTATTTATAGAATAAAAGTAGCCGTTAACTAGCCATCGTGAGAGAAAAAATATTTGAGTGATTTAAACTTTTGGTAGAGAAATTAAAGATAAAAAGATATCCCTTATAAGATAATTGATTACAAATAAAGCACATATTTTATGTTAAAATATATATGCATGTGGATGAGTGAACAAAATTATTCATACGACAAATGAATAATAGGAGACAGGGTCATTTATGTATATTAAATATATAACTTGGAGCGAATACATAATAGGTGGCGGAGCCATCCATGTATACTGAATATATAACTTGAAACAAATGAATAATAGGTGGTAGAGGCATCCATAATTATATGCAATTTATAGTTCGAGGTTATTCACTCAAGCGCGCGCGCGCGCGCACACACACACACACATACACACACACACACACACACACACACACATATATATATATATATATATATATATATATATATATATATGATTAGGTTCAAATGAGAACCTAGTCCTTATTTGCGAACCTGGGGACTAATCTGGACCATAGATTAAATAAGATCAAAGGCTAATATTAAAAGGATTTTTTACTTTATTTAAAGCAGATAGGGTTAAGATTGTCTTTTTAAAATCAATGCAATTAAGATATCCCATATAACGTATACTCAAATCCCATAATAACGTATGTTCCCTTTTTTACAATCTGAACCCTATTATTCGTATAAGGAATTAACCAATCCAGCATCAATCTCCATTATCGTCCTTCTCATCACATTCACAGATTATTCAGAATATGGAATCAACATCAACAGGTCGGCGTCCTCAATTTATCATCTTTTCTCGTTGCAATTAATCGATTTTTTTTCTCCACCGTTTCCATCATGTTATTTTACATTATCCACCCCAAACTCAATTTTGTTGAATATGTTAATCAAATTTCGAGGTGATCTTAATGTTTTACGGCAAAACCCAATTGCTTGAAGAAATATTGGAAAATCTTTTCATCAAGTTCTATAGGAAGCACCATCATATAACTTAAAAAACCACCGATATATATTGAAAAAGCACCAACAGTCATATGTCATGCCCAGAATTTTCTGTAGTTTTTTTAGAAAGTCATCTGCTATTTTTTCGTTGGATTACTAAAAGCACAATTGTACCATTGAAGAAGCACCGTTTAATTGTTCAGATTCTTTTTTTTCATTTCTACAAACAGTTCCATTTTTTTTTTGTATTTCAGGCAACAACAATGTCAGTGGCAGGACTGAGTTTCACGTCGAGATATCTCCTGGGCTAACGGAGTATTACATGCCATATTGTGAATTGAGTTTGAAGCCTTTCGAGGGTAAATTATTTAAGTCGTTAGAAGAAGGTATCAAGTTCTATAGAAATTATGCTTCCAAGTGTGGTTTCGATGTTCGTCTTGGATCGGAGAAAAGATTTCGCGACAACACTATCATGCTTAAATCTATTTTTTGTAATAGAGAGGGCGATAAGGAAGTTGCGCCCGATAATACAAATAGTGTCGTGTGTGAGAATGAAAACAATATCGTTACTCCTTTAAAAAAAATTACGGCGAATGTCGAAACGTTGTGGGTGCATGACACGTGTCAAGTTTAAGTTTTGTCCCGGTCAAGGTTACGTGATTAACGAGTTTATTGAACGTCATCGTCATATGTTAGTTTCCGATCTATACAAGGCGTGAGAATAGAAATCTAGACCCTTCTCATAAGCAATTCATGCTGAATTGTGCTAGGGCGAACATCGGTGCTACGAGATCGTATAGGATTTTTAAGGAAGTCGTGGGTGGGTATTCGAATATAGGTTGTACGAAAGTTGAATTTAAGAACTTTGCACGTGATTTGAAAGCATATGTCATTGGTTTTGATGCTCAAATGTTGTTGGAGAAGCTATTTACGGCATTCGTGTTTGACTATGCCGTTGACGAGCAGGAGAAGTTAACTCGGTTATTTTGGGCTGACCCTACGTGCAGGAGGAACTTTGCTACTTTCGGATATGTTGTGTCATTTGATGCAACCTATTCGACAAACAGGTTTTAATTTATTAGTTGATTTTTTGATAGTTCTCTGTAGTTTGCATATTTTTATAGATATCTTCTTTTTGTTTTTAGACCTACTGTGATTAAAAGAAGTAATAACAAAAACTAGTAATTAAAAATTAAAATTAATTGGTGCTTTTTTCAACCTTTGTTCACAGGAATATGTTTTTAATATCCTGTTGCATGTTTTATGTGTCAAAATTCGAAGCACTATAGATAAACTCAAACAAGCTTTTAATCTCATTTTTATTCATTTTCATAATAGGTATACTATGATATTCGCTCCGTTTACTGTGAAAGACAACCATGGTAAATGTGTTTCATTCGGCATTGGGTTGGTGTCAAGCGAAGATGTTGGCGCGTATGCATGGCTTTTCGAGAAATTTAAGGCTTGCATGGGTCGTAGTCCATCAATGATTATAACCGATCAAGATCCGGTGATGAAGATTACAATAGAGAAGGTAGTTGTTGGTACACGGCAACGCTTGTGTATGTGGCACATTATGAAGAAAGTTCCTGAAAAGGTGCCAACAAATCTGAAGCATGACCAATCATTCAAGGATAAACTGAATTCTATCGTGTGGTCCGATATTCTCGAGCCTCTGGAATTTGATGTGCAATGGAAGCAAGTCATGGTCGAATTTAATTTGGTGGATAACAACTGGTTCAAATCAATGTTTGATATACATGAAATGCGGATACATGCGTACTTCAGGGATGTCCTGATGAGTCGGCTATTTAGAACTACGTCTATGTCCGAGAGTGAAAACGGGTTCTTCGGCAGGTACACCAACCCTCGTGCTAACTTGTTGGAATTTTATTTGAATATCGAAAGTGCGTTAGATTCACAGAGACACGCGATTGATGCTATTAATAGTCAGGAAGAAACCAAAATTCCATATCAGGAAACACCTTTAGCAATTGAAAAACATGCTTCATCTATCTATACGGATCTTATATTTAGAGAAGTTTAATACGAGATTGTCGCTGCTTGTTTTGGTTGTCGTGTTGCCAGCATAAATGAAAATGATAATATGTTCTTATATGACATTGAAGATCGCAGTGGTTTGTTCAAGGTTGCGTACGACAAGAGTGATGAGTCTGTTGTGTGTAGTTGCAAGAAATTCGTGAGGTAAGGCTTATCGTGCTCTCATATTTTTTTCATATTCAAAGAATTGAGAATTGAGAAGGTGCCTGATAAGTACATCGTTAGCCGTTGGACTAAATCTGCATTCAAGAATACAAAGTATGATATGCAGGGTGTCAATCGTGGCCAAACGGATTGTATTGAGGAGAGTAAAACACTTATGAATCAAATCATGTCCGAGTTTTACAACTGTGTTGGCTTGGCCGAGGGAAAGGTAGAGAACATGTCATTGTTGTTAAGTGGTATTAGGGATCTGAAAATATCTCTTACGGCGGACGGGGTTCAACAGAATATATCTTCCGCGAAGCGCATATTATTTGATAATTTTTATGGTACATCAATTCCCGATGATATAACAGTGTTGCCACCATCAACCGTCAATAATAAAGGCTCCAGTAACCGTATGAAGTCAATTAAGGAGATGACGATTGAAAATAGGAACAAGCCATTGAGAATGTGTAGCCGCTGCAAACAGAAATCGAACCACGATGCTCAAAATTATCCAGTAGAATAGTAGCGAATGTGAGGGTTATATTTCCCCTAACCACAAAATCCTACATTTACTGTATTTAATGAACTTGGTTATTCAATAATAAGTTGCAACATTTTTTTTAAGAATACAGATGGGTTTTGTTCTCGATTTACATTAATTTTAATTTATTGGTTTACATTATTTCATTATGGTCCTGGAAGCTGATACATAGACTTTATTTACAAATAATGTGCATGTGCTTTATGATACATGTGTCATGATGGTTCATCCTAGTGAGACCCCTGATTCTACCGCAAAATTTGTAATATTAGTTACAAGTATCTAAGATGACCACATTATTTTAATATTAGTTACAAGCATGTAAGATGGCCACAACATTTATTAAGAAAATGATTGGTGCTTTGTTACGTTTTCTTTTAATAGTAAGGATTAGAGGACTTTGACACCTAATAGCACATTAAATAATGAATTTTATGCATGTAAAAAACCAGGAATGAAAATGCTTTCGACTGTATTATATATTGCTTTCTTCGAACAAACAGATGATCTTACAATGCTTCCTGTATTATATAATAGTGCTCCTACTATTAAATAATAATGCTTCGGTTACATATTAGTTCACTAATGAAGTGTTGGCTATGTAATAATACAGGAAATTATCATATCCATACTAAACAAACACAATAAAAAAACCAAAATAAAAAATAACAAGCAATACGTTGTCAATACCAAGCAAATATTGTCAAGTGAATCTTGAGGAGTTCAAATACTAAAACAACTAGTTCAACATAAAACAAACATTAAGTCCTAAGAAAGTTAAATAGTCTTTAATGCTGAAAATAAAAAATATAAAAAAAGTTTTCTTCAGGCTGTTAACATATCACTCAGTCGCACCGGCTTCAAATTCGGGAGGGGCACCACTTACTCCATTTATAAGGAGATCAACCACATCAATCTCGTAGTCTTCGCGGGAGCATCGATAGTAGTACGTAGTTGCGTCTGGATTACGGTCTTTGAAGACGTTATTCTTAGATGTTAGTATCTCCGCGCAATATTTGGCCCTCAGAAAATCCATTTGATTCGCCGACCTACTCCTCAATCCGTCATCCCATATTTGCCCTGTCCCCATATAGGTCTCCATGTGACGCATTGTATATATTGCACAATCGCACTTGTTGTCGTCATCTCTCCAAGGCATCTTCAACCTTGTTAGTGGGACTTTGCTAAGACCTGCTGCTTTATGGACTTGTCCGTTATGTTTTAAATATTCAACAAGCTTATCCTTCCGGGTGAAACAACAAAAAACCTCACAGTTAATGATGTAAACAAAGAAATTTTTGATTTATCAAGAAATCTGTGGTACATGTTCATCGACTGTCAAACAAAACTTTAGTTTATGTAGTTGTTCACACAAATGTATAAAATCAGTGCTCCAATTAAATTACATTTAAAAAAACATTAAACAAATAATCATAAAGCACTACTCACATAAATTACATTATATGAAAAACCTATAAAAAAAATCATGAAACAATAGTGTTATGCATTTACTTTACAAGCAATAAATTCAGGGAAAACAAGAATAAACTTCAAAAAATAATAAAAACACATAAGTAAGCACCCATATTTCTTCACAGTACATATAATATGAGTTACCGCACAATTCTACATCACTAATAAACAACATGGTTATGCATTAACTTACCAGCAATATTGGGGTATCACCGTATGCATCCTCTAATGCTTTTGAATCGACGATGACCGAGTTGTCGATGAGGTCAGCCCGGAACCTTCGGACATTGAAAGCCATTAAATAGAAATGCTCGGCATGGTAGATTGGAAAGAAAAACTGCAAACAACAGTTCTCAGATAATGTGAGGTTTTATTTTTTTATTAGATTTATGCCACTGTGTCCAATAGGATCTTACCATATCTATTTTGCCAATTACGACCCCATCGTCTTGTTTTAACTCCTGATCCAATTTCTCGAAGAACTTCTCTTCTCGTCTGCTCATATCCCAGCCTTTTGGTGGGTCAACCAGTGTGTAGCACTGCAAAAGGAAACAAAAATTCAAATAATGACACTAATACTAATTATTGAATAATTTTATTACTATTTTTTCAACGGATAGCGACGCACGCATGGGTCAGTTGTTGCAAAGAATCGGCACGGTGATGTTGCTGCCCGGTATTTCTCTTTATTGTTAAGAATCTGGCTCCACACATCAACAACAGCCGTACTGACATACGATGTCGACCGTTTGAAAAAAGAATTTTCTCTCTAAAAAATCATTTAATTAGTAGTGAAATCATTTCCTCTATAAACACATCGATGTATATAAAAAAAAGAAAAGAATTTTTTTTTAATTTATTCTGAAGAATTAATCAATATTCACAAAAACATTGAAGACAATTTGAACAAGCACGAATCAAATGTACCTGTCAGCATCCTCATTACACAACACCCAGTAAAACAAGTCCTTCTCCAACTTGTCCAATCTCTCTGACACAGTTACCGCTCTTTTTACGTAAGGTGATGCGAGAGATTCTGTTTTTTTAAATCTGCCTTCCAGTCCTACGGACCATCTTGTGTTGTTCCGGTTCAACATTTATCTGCATTTTTCAAGAATAGTATTGTTATTGTGCAAAACAATATATTTTCAATATAAAACAACCTTATAATTTCACAACATATGTGGAATAGGTACGCTGGCGGGTTGAAGGTGTATGACGCTCGGGCCAATATCTCCGATGGCCCCAGGTAATTCTTGGTTCGATCGACGGACAACGATCCTAATAGGCGAAGAATGAGCTGTACTATTTATCGATGCAAATCCCGCACCGAACGCGTCACTGTGTGTCGCATTCTTGCCAACTGCCACTTCACTGTCCAAAGCACAATCCAAATTTCTTTTTACTGGTTTGCGTTTTTTTAGTTCATCCGGCTTATCTGCACATTTTTATTATGTTACACTATCATAAAACAAATGTTGTACAATTCTTAAAAAAAAACACAGGAATACAAACTCATATACCAACAAGTCCTGCACAAATTATTCAATTCTTTGTCAAATACTGCTCCAATTTTTTCTTTTCTAAAAAACTTCATTAATTAAGCATCTCAAACAGAAACTAAAATTAATGTACACATTCAATTAGAGCAATACATACATACATTAAAACCAATACATACATTAATAAAAGAAAGAAAAATATTATTCACAAAAACATGACAACACCAATAATTATACAAATTCGGAGCACTTTCATATCTAAAGCATCATGATTGAAAGCACTTCACATATATATAGAAAAAAATTGTTCAGTGAAATTTATTTACACTATCATTATATTGTTAAAGCACTGTACATATAGAAGAAAATATTTACACACATAGAATGAAATGACTAGTGTAATATTAAAACACTGCAAACATATTCCAAAAAGCATTAACTTATAGAAACCATTATTTCAACAATCAATTCATATTAATCTACAAGGCACAAACAAACATGATTGAAAGCACTATAAACATATACTAAAACAACTGCTTCACAGAGATGACCACCAATACACAGACAAACTCAAAGCATTTTGTATATGCACCAAAAGCATTATACTTTATGAGTTTCTACTTTCTAGTGTTCCAATTAATTCACAAAAACACTAAAGCACTATAAATATATATCAAAACATTAGGTTCACAGTATGCTTTCAAGCACTATACATATAATCCAAAAGCACTATAAATTTGAAGCACTATACATATAATCCAAAAGCACTACAAATCCACCAACAAATCACTTCTGGAGTATGAAAGCAGTGCAAACATATTCCAAAATACCCTACTATATATAAATCCTTATTTCACCAATATTAAAAAAGTGTTCCATAACTATTGATAATAAACAACATTTTAAAACAGTTTACTAAAAAAAAATATTGCAAGCAATACAGTTACAAATGGACACTCAAACATTCAAAAAGCACTATAAAAAACAGCAACAAACATTATTAATGTCAACAAATCACTGTTCCGGCAAGATTAAAAAATATATATATAATAATAGTTAAATAAAGAAAGCAATATATTCATACATGCAGGCAATTCTTCCCAGAAAAAAAAATAAAATCACTCGCAATCAAAATTGGGTTCATGTATTCTAGCGGAATTAACTCGGCCAAGTGAAAAAGTGGATATTAAACTACTGGGTAACTTTGATTCAAGTTTATTACGATTTCTAGGGTTCTTATACAGACTATGATTTCACTACGTGCGGAAATTGTACCTGCTTCTCCAGCCAGGCCCATACGCCGATGACTCCTGGATCGCCGACCGTCGTTTTCCATCCTAAATCCTCAAACTTTTTTCTCCTATCTTCAAAATCGGAGTTTTTGACAGCCTATTATCACCTTTTCCCCAAAACTCTTGCGTGTTCTTGGATATATGAAACGGGAAGTTTTTATTTGCCTTTTGGTTTTCCAGAAATCTCGGCCTTAATTGAATGGCGGGATTTTCTATAATGTTTTTTTTGGCCAAAATTGCCCCTATCAATTTAATATACCGCCTGTTTTTTTTCATTTATCCCTTTTTTAAATACCAAATCTCAATGAATTATAACCATCGGATTTCATGAATATATGATCCAGATTAGTCCCTAGGTTCACAAATAAGGGTTGGTTTTCATTTGAACCCAACCACATATATATATAGGATTAGGTTCAAATAGAATCATTGATAAGCGAGAAATTGCATGATAATTAATGGTTTAATTCCTATATTTTTATGTTCTTAATATTCTTTTATATATTTATTTCTCGCATATTTATTATTATGAGTAGTCGAGCACCAATTGTATATTTATTTCTTATTTTACAGTAATTAGGTGCTAAATTGGTGAATTAAATATTGAAGGATGATCCATAGGAATTGCACGAAGAAACGAGACACAAAACAAGTGAATTGGTGAAAAAATGACAGTTTTGGGCCTTCTAGAAGGGTTGTCGCTGGCCCAACCGGTATAGAAAGCTGGGCTGGCAGCACCTCTTGATTCTGGGCCTTGTAGAAGGATCGTCTCTGGGCTCAACCGGTATGGAAAGTGCTGAACGTCCTAGAAGGGGCGAAAACCCTAATTTTGACCCCTTTTTCCAATCCACCTACACCTATAAATACCCCCACCCCTCACATTCGGAAGCACACACAAAAATCTAGGGTCTTACACCAAAAACCAAAGGTTTCAAGGCACCAAGAGGAGTCCAAGCTACCCAACTTCCAAGAGCTTGAAGATTGGGAGTCCAAGATCCAAGATTCAAGTTCTACATCTCTTTTCTTTCCCTTTCGCAAGGATTATGTTTGTTTTTCTTAAACTCTTCTTTTATTTTATGAACTCCATGAGTGAGTAGTTTTCTTATCCTACTTCTAGAGATGTTGAAACCCTCGTGAAACTATGTTCTAATTAATTAATGCAATATTATCTTTCGTTCTTCATATGCAATTGTTTGTGTTATTTTGTTTACTTTTCATGATAAATTCATGACATGATTATTTAATTCTTAATTTAGCTTGATCATCTAGATTAGGGATTTGTATTCAATTGCTAGAAATAGGATTGCTTCCCGTGTAATTGTCGTAATTCCTATTTCACTTGTAGCAACTAATGATCGCGTACCATTAGGGATAACACAACATAAGTTAAATAAACCGAGCTTGTGAGTTTATTGCTTAGATTTGCCTATTTACCTGATTCTTATTGCTGTTGATGGATTAATCTAGAGAGCTTATTTTAGGTTGTTCATTGATTAGGTTTAATTAAAGAGCTTGTTTTAATTAAATATACATAAGGGTAAATTCGAGTAACAGAGCTTGTTGTTACTTAGGGCTTTTAGTTGCATATGATGAATGGATTATGATATTATGGTTGATTAGATGAGTGGAACGAGGGTGGATACTGAACTAGAACTAGAGCTTTATTTTTGTTTAATTCTTCAACGTGTTTTCGTTTGCATGCTTTTAATTATTAATTAGTTTATTTATTTTGATGTTTAGTTCTTTTAATTATTAATTAATAAATTTTCACCCCATTTATTAGTTTAATAAAATACAAAAATATCACAATATAAACCACACTCCTCGTGGGATCGAACCTTACTTATCGCTACTACTAGTTGGTAGAGAGAAGTTGAGGAAAATAAATTATTAAATCTGACGCTTAACGACGAGCGGGTCAAATTTTGGCGCCGTTGCCGGGGAGTGACGCGTTAAATTGTGATTTTTTTTTAGTATTTTAATTTTATTTTTTATTTTTTGTTTTGGAACAATTTGAACTCTTGTTGATTGTTTTCTTAGGTGAATGAACTTGAGATCATCCGGGAAGAAAAATTTGCATTATTATTCGGGAATCAACAAGAGAGGTCGTGAGTTGAAGAAGAAGAAGAAGGAGGCTTCATGCTTGGAGCAGGTACTACCTAACTATATATCCGAGGAGTCTTCAAGCGAAAGCGAAGAACGAGAAAACGAGACGATGGCTATTCAAGCGGAACGAACATTGAAGGAGTTGGCAAACCCCGACCTCCCACAACAACCATTGTGCATCACTTTTCCAACGGTGAACGATGCTACATTCGAGTTACGACCCGGACTAATCCATCACCTACCTTTATTCCATGGACTCACTGGCGAGGATCCGCACAAACACTTGAAAGAGTTCCATGTCATTTGCACAAGCATGAAACCCGCTGGAGTCACGGACGAACAAATCAAGCTAAGGGCGTTCCCCTTTTCATTGAAAGACCTAGCCAAGGATTGGCTTTACCACCTACCTTCGGGATCCATCACTACGTGGGGGGCGATGGAGAAAACATTTTTGAAGAGGTACTTTCCCGCATCACGAGTGGCAAATCTTCGAAAGGATATTTGTGCGGCTAGGCAGATGCAAGGAGAAACATTGCACGAGTACTGGGAACGATTCAAGAGGCTCGTTGCAAGTTTCCCTCAACACCAAATGGGCGAGAAACTTTTAATTCAATACTTCTATGAGGGATTATGCCTTACTGATCGAAACATGATTGATGCTGCTAGTGGAGGCACCTTAATGGACAAGACACCGACAAAAGCAAAAGAACTAATATCGAACATGGCAGCCAACTCTCAGCAATTCGGCAGTCGTGATTCTTCATTGAAATCGGTGAATGAGCTGGGTATTGATTCACTACAAACCCAATTAAGTGAATTGAAGGCCATGATGAGTGCGGGAGGAGCTACAAAGGTTCGACCATGCGGCCTATGCAAAACATTGGAGCATATAACTGATGACTGCCCACATTTTTACACAGTACGCTAGGCACATGTGAACGCGTTGGGAACCGGAAATGGGAAAGGGAGAAAGTACGATTCGTACCCCCACACCTTCAATCCGAGATGGGGTGACCACCCCGGTTTTAGATGGAGGGATCAGCAAGGAAATATACAACAAGGGAATATACCTGGAAATCAAGATCAAGGGCCCTCTCAAGCTCAGCAAAAGGGACAAAATTTCCCGAATCAATATAACAACCAACAGCGGAACGAGAATGCATCCCCACAGTTGGATGAAATAGTGAGATCATTGGCAACAAGCGTAAAAGGCCTAAAGACCCAAATGAGTCAAATGGCGGAACACATAGTCAAACTAGAAGCACGAGGCAGTGGCCGACTACCTCCTCAAACCGAGGTGAATCCAAAAAATGTGAGCGCTGTTACGACATGAAGTGGCAAAAAGGTGGAAGGACCGGCCAATCCAATGCTAGAGCCGGAAAATGAAGACAAGACGGAGGAAGAAAACACGAAGCCAAAACATGCTGAAAAGGGTAATCCTAAACCTTCTAATAATTCTAATGATCCCGTTGTTTCTCCTCCTAGGACCGAGCCACTCCCATTTCCATCGAGAATCAAGCGCCAAGATAAGGAAGACACGGAGAGGCAAATACGAGATGTTTTCAAGAAGGTGGAGATCACTATTCCACTTGCCGATGCGATCAAGCAAATTCCTCGTTACGCCAAGTTCCTCAAGGACCTATGCACTAACAAGAGAAGGTTAAAGGGAGATGAAAAGGTCCTAATGGGAGCGAACGTGTCGGCTGTATTCCAAAGGAACTTGCCACAAAAGTGAAATGACCCGGGCATGTTTTTCATCCCATGCACGATTGGAGACATGCGAATCGAGCGAGCCATGCTAGATTTGGGGGCGTCAATAAATGTTATGCCACGCACCATTTTCGATTGTTTGAAGGTTGGACCGTTAAAGAAAACAGGGGTAGTAATCCAACTTGCCGACCGAAGCACTGCCTACCCTGATGGTGTAATTGAAGATGTTCTCGTAAAGGTGGACGAATTGATTTTCCCAGCCAACTTCTATGTGTTGAGCATGAGCGAGTCCGCATCAAAATCGCCACCTATCTTACTGGGGCGACCGTTTTTGAACACTGCTCAAACGAAAATCCACGTTACTCGAGGCACTCTAACAATGGAATTTGACGGTCATATTTGTCAATTTAATATTTTTGATGCTATGAGATTTCCTGACTGCGATAACTCCGTTTTTGCACTTGATTGTTTTGACTCTCTAGCGCGGGAATTTCTAGAAATGCACAAACAAAATGAGCTCGAGACGGCGATCACACGAAGTTTGGGGGAGGACTCGCTGCTCTTAAGTTATCCAATTACCAAGCCAAACTGGGAGAACGAAATACAAGAGATGGTCTCGGCATTGCAAACACTAGAGCCATTCACGGAGCCATACAATCGTACTGTGAACTTTATCAAGCTTCCCAAGTCAGACGAGAAGGCCGTACCATCTATCGTCAAGGAACCGGACCTCGAACTCAAGTCATTGCCTGAGCATTCGAAATACATCTTTTTGGGAGAAAACGAGACACTACCCGTGATCATTTCATCATGCTTAGATAACTCCCAAGAAGCATCACTGCGGCAAGTACTCAAGAATAATAAGCAAGCAATCGGATGGACCATAGCAGACTTGCGAGGAATAAGTCCATCCATGTGTATGCACCGGATTTTGCTCGAAGAGAATGTTGTGCCATCTAGGGAGCCCCAAAGGCGACTGAATCCACCAATGATGGAAGTGGTGAAAAAGGAGATTCTGAAGCTGCTGGATGTTGGAGTAATTTACCCCATTTCTGATAGTCGGTGGGTGAGCCCGACTCAAGTCGTTTCGAAGAAGTCGGGGGTAACGGTGGTCGAAAATCAAGAAGGCGAATTGGTTCCAACAAGGGTGCAAACGGGTTGGCGAGTTTGTATTGATTATCGTAAGCTAAACGCCATGACTCGCAAGGACCATTTTCCTCTTCCGTTCCTTGACCAAATGATTGAGAGATTGGCGGGCCATTCATACTACTGTTTTTTGGATGGTTACTCGGGATATTTCCAAATTCATATAGCACCCGAGGATCAAGAGAAGACTACCTTCACATGCCCTTTCGGCACATTTGCCTATCGCCGCATGCCATTCGGACTTTGCAATGCACCT
>BMAC01000233.1:703983-736500 GCA_014905375.1 Phtheirospermum japonicum
GAATCCAAACAGTTGCAAATCGTATATATTGTTAATATAAGTGGACAAGATTAATTTAACTTTCTAAATCCTAAAACCAAGAATAACCAAAAAAACAATAGAAAAAATCATTGAACCAAGTATTAAATGGGAAATACAAAAATAAAATACGTGATAATCGTACCATAGGAACCGAACCACCATGAAAGTGTAAGAAATCATTTCACGGATCCTTTGTTAGAATCTGGAAATAAAAATAAAACGCAATCAAAAGACAAAGCAAAACACAAAATTGTATATCAAGTCAAATAAAAAGGGCTTAACACAACTTCTAGCAAAAAAACAAAAACTTTGATAAACAATCATGATTTTAAGGATTGATTCGTGAATTTTTATAATATTCCAAATAACAAATTGTTTAGAATATATATAAAAATATAATACAGTGCATTCATTATCATGGAGCAATCAACTCATTAATGCACACAATCAACCTAAACAAATAAAAGTTATTTCTAAAATCCATTAAAAAGGATATACAACACAGATTAAAAGGGTTGACTCTATATTTTCAATTTTCCAAAATTACAGAATTCTAACCATAATCCATCAAAATTACGAAAAAAAAAGCATATCACATATTTTCAATTAGAATATGTCATTTTTTTTAATAGTTTGCAACTGTGAGTCTGATGCTTCTAATTAAATTCTGGAATTTGTAAAATTATTTGTTTTTCTAAAATCGAAAAGAAGAGACTGAGGTCTTTTAAAACGCATCATCAGAATCAATTAATTTTGTTCGATATGCAAAAAGTAAAAAAAGGACCTGGTACAGAGGTAGGTTTTTCTGACCGTGATTACTGCTGGAGAAGGTAGTCAGTCTAGGCCGTGCGGGACAGGCTATTCATGATAGATCGCGAAACCTGATGGGCGCATCTTTTACTCTGATTATTTGCAGAATCTGTCAATCGCCACCGTACGGGAGAGAAAGGATGGGCAACGAGAGGAATTGGTGCATTTGCCCTAATTTATATGAGTAGATCTATCACCTTATCCTCCGTGCATAACTCGTCTCCTCGCTGCGGATTTGGGCGATGATAGATGGTGATGGTGACGGCTTATGTCCATGCGTGATAGTTTGATCGCGCTGTTGGGAGCCGTCATGGCTGGTTTGGTAATAGTCGGTCGCCGGATCTGTGAGCAGACTAGGACGACGATAATTTCATATCTGCTCGGTAGCAATATAAAAAATATTAATATTTACCAAATTATCAGATAAATATGAGAAATTAAAAAAAATAAAACGATAACAAACCAACAGATCTACCAAAAGAACATTAATATTTCCCAAATTATCAACCAATGTTTCGAAACAACAAACTCAAATCAACCAACTTTTCATAAAACTGAAAGCACTTAAAGAAATTAAAAATCGAAATACTAACCATGGAATAATTAATAGGAAAAATAACAACTTTAAAAAAAAGTTGGTAGCAACATCTCAGATTCGCACCGAAAATATTTTTAGAAGGTAGAGAGGGAATAATTTGAGAGAGAGGAAGTTCGAACAAAAAGAGGCAAAAAAAACTGGAGAGCAAATGGACAGAAAAGGAGGAGGAGAAGAAAACCTAATTTTTTATAAAACTAATAATGAAAAAAAGTACTATTTTATACCTTGGAAAAAATTTGATAAAAGAAAGGATTTTATGTAAATTGATGTGAAAAAGCCATATTAAATTTACACAAAATAACACATGTTATTTGAATAAATATCAAGTTGACACCTAAAAAGGTTACAACAAATTTAACAAATAAGGATCACGATAAAATGTGTACATTATAAGAAAGTCGTCTGCTTATTCTTAATACAAATTATTAGAAATTTATATATTTTAGTGTGGTGGGAATAATGGTTTTTAATAATTTTTCTATTTTTTTAATGAGGGTGATTTGGTCATTGTATTTCGCCAAATCTCCATTTAATTTGTTTTTTAGCCTTTTCTCGAAAAATATAAAACCTACACACTCCATATTACTCGACTCAACACTCCTTTCAATTCGAACATACCTACGCGCAAACCTACAAATATCACCTCCGGCAGAATTCCCGTTCATTTCCGGCGAGATCCTGACTTTTCCCGTCGGAGAAACTGCACCGGATTCGAATTTGGAGATCCGATACCGTTTGCATCTCAGCCGGCCCAAATTTGACTGATGGCTCCGGTTTCGGCTCTCGCGAAGTATAAGTTAGTGTTCTTGGGAGATCAATCCGTTGGAAAAACGAGTATCATTACTCGCTTCATGTACGATAAATTCGACAACACTTATCAGGTGAGCATTCAGTTTTGGAATTTACGTTTAGTGTTTCGATTGTATTTGCTTCGAAGAAAAAAAAGGCTTTAGGAGTATGGATCTGATCCGTTTCATATCTGATCATTTGAATTTTCACGTTTCGAGAATTATTTTGTAAATTAGCTTCTGGTTTAGTTTCTGTCGTTAATCAGCTTGATTTCCTGGCGCAATTAGCTTTTGCAGTTTTATTTTCTGTCTGTGATCTAATGTTAGAGACTCTGTTCTTAGTTCTAAGTTAATGATGATCATATTGTGGTCTTGACTCTGTGATAGTGTGAAATGGAGTTTCAAGAATGATTTTTTTTTAATGGTAGTTTATATTATAATGATGGGGTAAAAAATATATACGAAGAAAATGCACAAAATTGTGAATGAGAACCTGACATCCCCTATTAATGTTTTCCTGTGATTTTCATTTGCAGGCTACTATTGGCATTGATTTCCTATCAAAAACTATGTACCTTGAAGATCGAACTGTACGGCTGCAGTTGTGGTAAGATGTGATTCTTGGTAGAAAGATGCTATATGATCAATTAAATTTGTAAACAGCCTTGTTGAAATGCATTTTGTCCATGTAGATCCTTTGCATATGGATTTTTTTTTAAGTGAGAAGATCACACAAGACATGAATTTGCTTTTCCTTTTTTTGCTAAGTTGTGATGTGGAATTACATACATTCACCTTCCTCATTCAATGCTGTGTTACGACCAGCAGATTATTTGTTCTGCGAATTCTGGACGAGGAGCATCTTTTGCTCTTTTCCAAATGCTCAGCTAAATTGTCTCCTTTTGCTTTGTTTACTTTTCTGATGAAATAATAATCCTTATTGTCTTGTATGTTTAGGGATACTGCTGGGCAAGAAAGATTTAGGAGTCTCATCCCGAGCTATATAAGGGACTCCTCTGTTGCAGTCATAGTATTTGATGTGGCAAGTATGGGGTTCTTCGTTGTAGTATATTTCAAGTTCACTTAACATTTTGAGAAATATTTGTTTGACTTCTTCTGTATGTATTTATAAATTTGTGTTTGATTCTTTCTGCATGCCCTCTGACTTGACTTGCATAGTATAAGGATTTTTTTAATCATTAATTTTATTTATCGACTATTAGGCAGACAAAGTTTTCTGAATACTTCAAAATGGATCGAGGAGGTTCGTACTGAGAGAGGCAGTGATGTTATTGTTGTGATGGTTGGGAACAAAACTGACCTGGTGGATAAGAGGTGTGGATTTTCATATTCTCTACTTTTATTCTCTTATCTATTTGTGGGTTTTCTTAAAAAGCTCACAATTGATTTTTCTGGTGTTCTTTGAGGTCTCAGTTCCAAATTTTAAGATCTATAATTGACCAAAAGAAAACTACTTGACAAGATCTATAATGTTATAAAAGGATGTTAAAGCTAGTTGGAAGAACCTACTGTATCTTCATAAACTAAACATTATCCCAAAACTACTGCTGTAAAAAATTATTGCCTCTTGACGGTAAAATTTAGGTGAGTTTGCTAGGGTAGCCAAATCCAGGTGAAAATGTTAGAATTATCGAGATAATAAAATCCAGTTGATACATAATTATGTGAAAGTGGTAAATGAGAATTATAGGATGATCCCTAAGAAAATCCACTTAATAGTTTATTCATAATAATGTGAAAGTGATTATAGCGTGTAATTCTTTGCCTCTTGTCCAGCTTGGACATGGTTACTACTAATCTTTTCAGTGGCATGAGTCATTTGCTATTGTAATGGAATGGATATGAAATAGGAGTTGGACTTAGAGCTAGCCTGCTAGACCGGAGGACTCTTCTAAAGAAGTTGCTGAACCAGGTGAATCATTATTTGTAACACAATAATTTGGTCTCACACATCCAAAATCATGTTTATGTTCAGGCAAGTCTCAATAGAGGAAGGAGAGGCCAAAGCTCGTGACCTTAATGTCATGTTCATAGAAACTAGTGCCAAGGCTGGCTTCAATATTAAGGTAACAAATTGCAATCCCTTCTCTTCTGTTTGATTATTATTTTAAATTTTTATTAACTTTAAGGTGTTAGATTATGATATTATTTTTGTTATTTGTGGGACCATGTCGAAATATTTTTATGTAAAAAGGTAAAAATATATAATGATAAAAATGGTCTGGAACCCATATATTTTGAAGTAGTCTTTTTTTTTTTTTTTTGGAATTTTGAAAATTATGAAAAGAAAACCAAACAATACAGGCCTTTCATAAAAAAGGCTAAAAAACACTTTGTGTTGTTTCAGCCACTATTTAGGAAAATTGCTGCAGCCTTGCCTGGAATGGAAACTCTATCATCAGCTAAGCAAGAGGATATGGTCGATGTCAATCTCAAATCGAGCAACGGAAATTCTTCCCAATCACAACAGCAAGCGGGCGGATGTGCCTGCTGATAATTCAAAAACTTTCATTTTGAGCGTCTTTATCATATTTTGGCCGGACCGTGTCTAAAAAGCATCTGTAAAGTTCGTCCTTGTCCTCTCGACAGTGTTGAATTTTGGTCGTTTGTCAAGAGTATTCCGAGATGGATTGCTGTATTCTGTTTTTTAAATCCATATCATCTGTATCAATTTGTGGGCCCTCTTTTAATTTTTTCCCCTCAATAGTTCATGGGAAATTTTCAGCAAAAGGCAGCAATGGACAATTAGATATTGGTCTACTTGCTTGATATGCAGGGTGCAATTTTCAGATTTATTTGGTTTTGATTTTTGAATATCTATGTTTTGATTCAAAAGGGTCGGTCACTATGATTTTGTTATTTTGTAGCGAATATAATACATCGCAGTTCCTAGAGCAAGTGGGTTTTAACAATGAAAATCTTAGATACATACATTACATATAGTAAGTTGGGTTTCATGTAATTTTTGACCTAAGGGCTTTAATTGGCTTAAACTAAACAATATTGTGCAAATTAATTAAGTAACAATCATTCCCCATTAGATCAATTTCCAACTACCCACGGGTAATGTAATTATGGACGCGCTCTACTATTGAATTGTCCGCGTGCGAATCCCCAACTAGGCATCTCCGGTTCATTCCATGCTACACTCAGTGGACTGTACTTAGTTCCCTTTTGCTTAAAATTATTTATTTTTTGTTATTTCACCCCATATTACAAATATCTAATATAATCTTAAAAAAGAAATAATTCATTAAGATCATATTAGACCCAATATGTTTTTGCATAAAATTAAATTATCTCTATAATTTTATATTTTTTTTGACCGGAAGATTACCGTCACTAGTTCGTTTACAGATGGCCTCAAACCGCCTAACTTTTATTTACAGAAATTGAGCTACAAGTTATCCGATTCCTTCAATAATTAATCAACACAACTTTGGTTCGTTTCCTACTCCTAACGTATGAGATATTTAATTTAAAGATAAAGTATTAAGCACACATGTTGGAACAGGGGCCTTTATTTTATTAAAAACTTAAAAAGTCAATTTATTACATCAGTAATCTTCTTTTGGGAGGATGAAACATTTTAACTTCTCATAGAGAAGGCTTTCGCTCGAAAACACGTACACTCGCTATTAACAAATATTACAACACACTCTTTTGTTTTTATTATTTTTCAACTCAAACTATATTATTATGAGAAAATACAAGGAGATGTGTGATGTCTTCTATTTTCTCCAACTCCTTAATTTATAGAAACCTCACGAACTTGAAATCCGTACTTCACATCTTTTGAAATTTTATTCACATCATTGCTTACATCAATTCTTGCATTATTGTCCTCCTGCTAGCTGGTAGATTTTTCTTTTCGCAGAAGTACGTTTTTTGGGGACCCGAAGATCACATGATCTCCTTAATATTGTCGGGGGCCTTTTATTTTTTTGGTTTGTTGTGCTGTCCCGGGCAAAATGCATTTTTTGTTATCCCCGACCACTTGTTTTGTTTGGATCTTGTACCAAACTCTGGCTCCATCTGGTTTGAGCATTCCAGACATATTTTATCCGTCCATTTCCAGACGTGGACCATTTTGCAGTATTTTCGATGAGTTTCTTTACTCCCCGGTAGCTTATTACTCCACAGAAAATGGATCTTCTATGAACCCTGTTGTATTTCATGTCATTGTATTTAACAAGAAAGACCTATTCACCGTATTTTGAAAGAATTTGAACGTGGACTTGAGTTTGTCCATCTCTGTGAGACAGGCTCAAAAATTCCACGCCCTTCTTGTGGACATATCATTCTCCGTGAGTGTTGTTACTAACGGAACTCCTTTAGACGATGGTACTTTGATTCTCTCTATTGCCTCTGTGTCTGGTCGTCTATGCTTGATGAAATTGAATACTTCATGCATTCTCTTATAGATCGGTTTTGGTGCTGTGCTAAAGAAATACAACTTTAGGACATCACTCCGTGCGAGATGAGAGTTATGTGCCCAGGTCTCGTGCACTACATCTTGTATTTATCTCGAAAGTTGTGATATTTTCGAGAAACTTGGTGATCTTGTATGAACCGATGCTAAGGATCAAAATTCATACCGACATTTAACGTCTTGTGGCTGAGATTTTTGCATCATCCACGCTCTAGGGTATCTTCCAGCCACATGTAATAGACATTTGGACAAATTATTTCATATCCTGGTTATTAACTTCTCTCATGTTTATTGATAAACCTGAAAATGAGAAGATTTCAAAATCTCGTAAGTATCGATCTTAGACTTGCCTGTCTGTGGCTTAAGATCGATCTTTCTCATTAACTTCTGAGGCGATGGGTTGGCTCGAAGACTTGGGATTTGACTCCGAAGTTTTGATTTTAGCTTGAGACAGTTCATCCGTATTCGTATATGATTCCATCTCAGCTCTCGTGATGGGTTATTCGAATCTGTAGATTTTAATCATCTTGAGAATCTTGAATTTACTTTTTTACAATGCTCGTGGTTACACATGAGATGTGAAAGTTGAAGTTCTCTATGAAGAGGTTTGTTTGTTGTTGTTTTTTCTCCTGTTTTTTTTATCGAGGATAAATCTTATAGTATCATCAAAGAACGGAATAGGGGGCCGAATGCCCTTCACAACCAAGTTCACCAGGACAAAATAAGAGGAACCCCAAGGTGAGGGGGTCCAACAAAAAATCATCGAATCATCTACATTTGACGTGGGGATAGTGCCTCTGATCTAGTCTAATAAGGCCAAGAAGAGGGCCTCGAATACAAGTAATGTCGTATATCAAGAAATTCTTGCACCCTTCATAGGCGAGGAAAATCACAGTCACATTTCCCTCACGAAAGATGTGTGTACACTGGATGTCCATAGAGACAGTCAGAGATCAGATCTTATGGATAATGTCACGTGCCCGCTAGTTGCCACTATATTGGGTGGAGATAAGAGAACTGGCAACTTCTGAGTCTACTTCAACCTAGATACAGTCGGTGCTCCGATCATGACAAAGGTCCAAGTGGTTAGTAATGAACTAGAGAGCTTAGGGGCTCTCTGAATCGCATGGAGCTTGGCGTAGGTGTTAGTCTTCTCCACCAAGAACTCGTGAAAGGCAAAAATCGGTCGTCATGAGTGGTCGCGAGCAAGCCACCTGCGGCTGCCTCTCCAGGGTTACCTTTTGAGGCATCTTCGGTGTTAATCTTAACAGTACCGATCAAGGGATTTCTCCATGATACAGCAAGAAGTCTGGCAGGCAATTTGCGGGCACAAGATTGAGAGGATATCACAAATCAGGGGGCTCCCATCCACGCCTTCGGCTTGAAGCTTTTGGATTCTTTAATGGTGCTGAGGTACTTCCAAACACGGTTACATACTTTTTCTCAGATGAAAGGGGTGTGCTTGACCCGTTTGTCAATGGTGGCAATAGAAGTGTTGACAATGGGTAAACCAGTTGGAAAAGGAGCTACTTGAGGGAAAAATGTGAAATTGGCACCTTTTATGTATTAAGAAAATCATTTTGCATCTAAAAACCTGGTTATGGTGTCAGAATATGAATTGATTTTTCTCACGTTGTAGGTCAGTGTTTGTTACATTGACAAACCGAAGAAGAATGGCAACATCTTTGACTCAAATATTGGAAAAGCAGTTCTTCACTTTTTGTGTATTTTGTCTCTTATTTTGCATGGTCTATTATGCTTTTTGTGTAATATTTATAAAATAAAAATAAAAATAAAATAAAAAGAATACACAAAAATTAAAAAAAAATAAACAATGTTACAATTTATGTGTATTTTTTTTTTTCATTTTCATTTTATTATTTTATAAATATTACTTTTTTACAAACCTCATGTAATATCCATGTTGTAATATATACAGTTTGTGATGTAAATTAAATTATATTTTTATTCATTTAGTATTTTGTATTATTAACTCTTAATCATTACTCTTAATTATCTTAATTATGATTACCTTATTTGTGAAAATAATTTAAATAAAATTCATTTTAGACTTTAAATAAATATAAACAAGTTACGAAAATATATAAATTAAAAGTTATTTTACTAGACAGTTTCAATAACACTTAGAAATTACTAAATTAAGCATGTGAATAAATTAACATTGGTATGACAGCACATCACACGCGATATAATATATCACACGTTGAAACTAGTATTTCAAAATAGTGATAATAATGGCACGACACCTGGTACAATCTAATGTCACAAATAGTTCAAATTTTTAATTCTTGAGATATTTATTTTGTTAAGAGATATCAATAAGATACAACATAAATTGAAAAAAATGACATTCACATTTTATTTGAATTACTTGTGATTCAAAATTTTATATTTTTATAATTATCGTTAATCCTTAAAAAATCTCGTTTAATTCTTGTTTATAACAAATATCGTTTATAACTATTGTGAATCCTTGAAATGACCATATTCTTATAACGCACTCTGTGTCGCATATTGATAGTTAAGAGTAAGAAATTGTTGGAAATTCGTTGTTGCGACGAGAATGACATAATTGTATTTCGTTTGTATGAATAATTCAAATTATCGAAATTTATATATATAATATATATATATATATATATTATATATATATATATATATATTATAATATATATATATATATATATATATTTCAAAATCCGCTTAACACCGCGGGGTTTTTCAATATTTAAATTGAATGACGTTGTAATTTAATAATACGATCGATTTCAATTTAATACATGTGACCGTTGATTCCTCAAATATTCGTGTAACACATGTCTTAAACCCTATATATATGTGTAAGACGAGAGAGAGAGGGGGGTGGGTGGGGGGGAAATTGGATACAATGGGTCCAATTATTAAAACGAGTAGGTAAGGCAAAATCTCAGTCACTCACTAGATTTAGAACCGATGGATTATTGGATGAATGATGGTTGACTAATAAACATATTTCATGTATTATTGTATACTTGTACTACTAACTATGCATCATCGGATATGTAAATGTGCATTAACAAATTATTAAATATGCAATAAAAATGTTGGAAATTGGCTCGGAGAAACATGACATATATTGCAAATATCATTGTCATTCTAATAATGCATCAATGTACTTTTAAATGTGCATGACATGCGTTTAAATGCGCAGTGAATTTCTATTTTTTATTATTTATTTTTTTTCAATAATTTCAATTAGAATTTTTAAATATACAAATTTATTGGGAAAATAGTATGGGTATTATTTCTTAGGTCGTAAGGAATAATATGGTGTAATTTAGTTTGTCAATGTTTATATTTTTCGAGACTTATAGAGAGATTTTAATAGATGAGAATTATTAATTGAGGAGAGAAAGACATATAAATGATGTAATTTATATTAGAATCGAATCACTTTTTCGAGAAATACAAGACATCTAAGTCATACAAGTAAAGAGATCTATTCATTGATAAGAAAAAGAAAAAACGTGAATATAATAATATTAATGTTCATTTCAATGTTACTTGATGCATATTTAAAATATATTGATGCATTTAGAAAGATATATTTGTCACACAAACTAACTTATATCCATTGAATCTAATGTATTGGATGATTGTGACTTGGTTACGGACTCATTATAGGAAATGGACATCTCTCTCTCTCTCTCTCTCTCTCTCTCTCTCTCTCTCTCTCTCTGTGTGTGTGTGTGTGTTCCACAAAGATAGTCCAGTTACCATATTTAACATATCATTAATTTTTCATTCCCACACATACCCTTAATTAATATTTATTGAAATCTCAATTAATCTATTGGCCAATGGAACATTGATGACAACAATGAAATTTTTTAATATTTCAATAAATTTAAGGGCGAAAATGGAAAATAATATTTAAATTAATATCTTAAATATATAACTACCAAATTCTTAATCTTGTGTAAAATTAATCGTAAAAATATTACTCCCTCTAGTTCAATATATAAGACGTTTAGGATCAAAACACACATATTAAGAAATTGATAAAGATGTCAAATATAATCCTCATTAATACATTGATTGTTAATTAATGTTAGTGGGAAAATAAAACTTCTTCATGCGGTTAGTGGAAAAGTAAAAACAACGGAACAATGTCTGGTGCAAACTGAACAACAGTAACCGACCCGAGATCTAAGATTAGTTAGTTTTCTTTTCTCTTCACCCAGTCCTTAGTAGCCTTTTCAAAGGTAAGCGGTTAGGTTGACTTTGAAAAGGTTCCTAGTTAACAATTTGTCGGATCCTCCCTATGTCCTGATCGATCTTGTGTAGGTAGATGTTGCCTAGTAGGGCCGATAGTAATACACTGTGTGGGACGGAGTAAGGGCCCTTCTCACCTCCTACGTCCATCTTGAATCTGAATATTATAACTTTTAACTACTAAAAACCAACTTCCGGTCTGAGCCCGCCAGAAACACAATTCGATTCCATTGCTTGATGTCCGAGAAGTTGGTTGCGTGTGTGAGGAGCTTCTTCCTTTCTTCTATTTAATAGCCTCTGCTAGGCACCGTGTGGAATGGGCGGGTAAATTTGGAATTAATGCCAATTAAATACCTAAAAACATAAAACTGTAAATGGAAAGTCATAAATGAAGAAACAGGAGAGACGGTAGAATTAGGATTCTCTTATTCATCAAAAACTCCCTTTATATAGGGTATCAAATACATGTTTTCATAATACATAAAGATAACAAATACCTAAATTATTCTTCATCATTTACTTACCTAAATTGTATTTTTCCTTCAACACTCCCCTTTGTGCTAATTCAAAGGGTTAAACGGTGTTTCATTGTTGCCTCGTTAAAACCTTGCCAAGTAACAAAATCCAATGGAAAAAACAAAACTTGGATTAAGCAAAAAGAGTACAACACACCTATGTTGAGTCTCCCATTAAAGTCCACACCTCTCTTTGATATGTACATCTATCAAGAGAATTTTGAAAGTCTCAACTTCCTCACTTGACTCTTGAGAAAGTGCATAATTGTTGGTTGTAAAAGGTTGTGGTGATATTACTCATATTATCACCTATTCTTCAGTGATAGAGTTCAAGCCACTATTCTCAGAGATATGAATGATCATAATATTTACCATTAATAATCACGAACTACTACATGTATGATAATGATCTCTTTACATGGATCGAATGAATAATCAACATCAATGATACAATTTGGTGTTTCACGGTAAGAAGTAAACTCAACATTTTCTTTAGGGGTTACAAGACCATCTGCTCTACATTTTCGATTATACTTATGAATGAGAAAAATAAACTTGCGTCAATGGTTTCTTTTAGGTATCAAAATACATTTTGATTCCATTCCAGTGACATTGCGCTTTCTTGAGTTAAATCAAGATAACAATTTTGATAAAGTAGCATTTGGTCAAGTGTATTAGCAATGGTACAATAATGCGCATATTGTACATAGGAAGGGAGTTTCAGCTCCTACTAGTTCTTCGTCATTTCGCTGACGAAATTTATCTTTCCTTATATCTTCACTTTGAACAATTATATGAGTGCTAGCATATTTCACTTATCCATATTTAATCGCCTGATCATCTTTTGGATACATGCAAACTGTAAAATTTATATTCCACAAACTCGGGTTTAGTTTAAAGCCTTAACATGACTGAGTTTTCTCATGATTCATTATCTCAAATTAAGAATTTCATATAACTAGCGACATCTCTTATTTCATTAAGAGTGGATATTATTTTCATATCATCGACATATACAACTATAATCGCAATTTTGAAACTTATTTTCTTTATAAATACGCAAGGGCATAAATTATCTTTTTCCAATCAAGTAGTCACTTAGACGTTATACCACATCCGTCTGGATTGTTTCAATCCATAAAGTGAGTGCTTTAATTTAATTGCAAATGCACTCCGTGGCTTAGAGTCACTTGCCTTGGTAAGGAAAGACCAACAAGCACTTTCGTATATATTTTTAAATCATGATCTCCATAGAGATATGATGTAACCACATGTATAAGCTGCATTCTCATTCTTTGGAATTATAACATCTATTATGGGAGAGTAAATATCCCCATATTCAATTACAGGGCGTTGTGAGAACTTTGTGCTTCAAGTCTAGATTTGCATCTCATGGCTTTATTTTTCTCGCTATACTTTCTGACAAAACTTTATTTATGTCTTACAGGCTTTACACCTGATGAGGTTTGCACTATCAGACCAAATATCTGTCTTGTTGTCAGTGAATTTAGTTCTACCTGGATTGATTCTTTATAATTAGGTCAATTTGCTCTATATTGACATTTCGATAGAGTGTGGTTCGATACTATCATACTCTATGATTCCTTGAGCAACAATGTATATATCATCAATGTGTGTGGAAGATATTTCCATCAACTCATATAAACTCTCATAATACATTGAGATTTCTTTATTCTTTGGAATCATATTAAACATCAGAGCGTCCTCCAGTAATGATTCATGGATATAAGTATAACCAGAGTTGATATCATGAGAGTAATTATCTTCATTGATGATCAATTGAAGTTGTGTCATACATGCCCTCTTATTCCTTGGGCGATTATTAACCCATAAACTATTACTCCCTCTAGCTCAATATATAAGACGTTAAGGATTAAAACACACATATTAAGAAGTTGATAAAGATGTCAAATATACCCCTCATTAATACATTTATTATTAATTAATGTTAGTGGGAAAATAAAACTTCTTCATGCGGTTAGTGGAAAAGTAAAAACAACGGAACAATGTCTGGTGCAAATTCAACAACAGTAACCGACCCGAGATCTAAGATTAGTTAGTTTTCTTTTCTTTTCACCCGGTCCTTAGTAACATTTACAAAGGTAAGCAGTTAGGTCGACTTTGAAAAGGTTCCTAGTAAACAATCTGTCGGATCCTCCCTATGTCCTGATGGAGCTTGTGTATGTAGATGTTGCCTGGTAAGACCGATAGTAATACTGATGGAGCTTGTGTATGTAGATGTTGCCTGGTAAGACCGATAGTAATACACTGTGTGGGACGGAGTAAGGGCCCTTCTCACCTCCTACGTCTGTCTTAAGTCTGGATATTATAACTTTTAGCTGCTAAAAACTAATTGACGGTTTAAGCCCGCCAGAAACCCAATTCGATTCCATTGCTTCATGTTCGAGAAGTTGATTGCGCATGGGAGGAGCTTCTTCCTTTCTTCTATTTAATAGCCTCTGACAGCGTGTGGACTGGACGGGTAAATTTGGAATTAATGCCAATAAATTACATAAAAAAACATAAAACTTACTTATATTTTATAAAAATTGAAGGCACCCAAAATATCATATAATTTGAACAAAAGGGAGTAATATGGAACGTAGAAAATACTATATTACTCATAAAAGGACCAAGGACCAGGGTCGTTGGGAATATATGGCCGAAAGTAGAAATAATTGAATAAGCCAATGTTTCAATAACTTCATTCAGTAAGCATTATCATATAAGACAAGTTAAATGAGTAATGTAATCCAGGAGTTAAATTAATAAAAAGTCAAAGCAGCTTTTTTAAATGAGTTTCACCTAATGCGGTACTATTATTTTAAAATGGACATTTTTGAAAAGACACTTAGATAAAATGGGAAAAAATGGACTTTTACTACAGAACTACTGCTCATAAAATATCTAATTTAAACAACATTAATATATAATTATGTACTATTAAATATGTGGATGTATATATATAGACTGTGTACTATCAGTGTATCTATGTTATAATTATCGCTTTTCTATTTTTTTTTATACAAGATATAGATGAACTGAATCTCTATACAAAGCCAAATACCATTTCAGCACAATTTCTTTTTTTTTATTCCCATTATTATTTCAAGGTAGATTTTGGTTCAAATACTAAACTTTTGGAGCTGAAATAATTTTGAGTGAGTTATTAGGGGTAACATAGATTTTTTTCGCCAAATTTGCGGCAAGAAATATTCATAATTTGAGTTTGACCATCTATTCGTTGACTTTTTTTTTTTTTTGCGCATATTAAATTCCCTTTTTATATTTTGTTATGACTTTGCAACTTATTGTAACTTATTAACAAAACTAATTCGCTACCTTTTGTTTGCCTTAATAGCTGTTTTGTTTTACTTAAACAAAATTGTGAGGTAACAATTGTTATATCCTAAACTTGAGTACATAATTCAATATAGAACCGTAATATACAAGAAAATGGTGATGAATATGATAAATTTCATTTTTTTGCAATATGATTTTACCCAAATTATTTGACATCCAACTGTGTGGCCGTGGGGCTTAATTCCCTACCTTTGATAATACGAAAGAAGGGAAATAGACATAAGGTGAAAACCTTGAAAGAACCAATAAATGGTCAATTGTGTTCGAGTTCAAAGAACTTGCATTCCAATAATTATCAATAATTAGATATAATGAAAGGCTTAAAATTGACAAGACATGCATAAGAGTTGTAAAGAAGGAGAGCTACATCCACTATGCTTCATTTTCTTGTGCTCCTTGAAAACTTTTTATTATATTTTATAAAGTATATATAAATATTTCCTTTTAACTTTGTATAATATGGTAGATAATTAGTCTTATGGAGTTTCGTGTTTTTATTGAATTTGGGACGACATAATCTTAAATCTTTTATTTGAATTTGACATAGCCAAAAATAATAAAAATAATAACAATAATAATAAGATTGACATAGCCAAAAATAATAAAAATAATAATAAGAAGAAGTTTAAGAAATTGTAAATCTCAGCATGATTCAAATTATAGTGGCACTAGTGAAAACTGATGATCCATCTTCAGTGGTGTGCACTATTTAAAAATATCAAGGTATCGCACTAAAAATGTTGAATATGGACATCTTTGCATATCGTCTATCTTGATATTGAACAAGATTGAATTGTGGAATAAACCAAATTAAAATCAAAATTAGTTTTGAATAATTATCAAATTAAACACTAAAGTAAACACGTAATATAATTTTATGTGTAGTATTTTAAATCTCTTTACTTTTATTTATTTATTATTATTATCAAATTAAACACTAAATTAGTTTAAAAAGTTATCACATTTAAATAATTCAAATTTGAAAAACTAATAAAAATAAATATTACTATTAATTTACTAAATAATAATACTTTTGAGTTTATAGTATTATAAAATTATACATTATACATTATTCAAAAAATCAATTATGTACAATTGAATTATGTTAATATTAAAATCTATAATAGTAACTGAAAATAAAAAAAGATATTGCAATGTTTATAACTAATAAAAAATATACATTATATTTAAGTAAAAAGAAAAAATAGTGCAAAGAATAGTGTCCCGCTAAATCTAGCGCAAAATCGTAAAAAAATAGAAAATTAGCGCAAAATATGGTGTATTGCTGGAGAACCAATTTTGATGTAATATACAATAGGCTACATCAAATAGTTTGAGGATAAGATCAATAATTTTAATTCTAAATGATATGTTTTAAATTCATTGAATTTGTTTATTGTACAGAAAACCAATTGTCAGTCATTAACAAGTAGGACATATATACCATGAATATTTCAGTATTAATTGATTTTTTAAATCCAAAATGCATAACCAAAAACAGTTTTAAAGAGTATGAAAACAGCAAAATTACCAAACCTTTATTGTTGTTACCCATTTGGACAAATTCTTTTTCATTCTCAAGTCTTTTCCTTGGAAACAAGGTGTAGACGTTTCCATGTCCAGTTATCATCTTCTTGGGTTGGAAAATAAATTTTAAGAAAAAATTGAAAATATATATGTTTAGACATCTGAATCTATATTTAAAAATGAACACATGCTTTGTTATTGTCTCTTGATTTGACGTAGATTTGCAGGATTGTTGTGAAATTTTGTCTAGTTATTTCCACCAAACAAACCTAAACCTATTTTATTCGATTTTTTATTTTTATTGTTATTATTTTTTTTACTTCTTGAGAGTTTCTTCCGAAATAGTAGTAAATGAAAATTGGAATTTGTAAACACAACCTATGCAGGGAATTTGAAAACACAATCTAAATGCACAACAAAATTAAGTATATATATATATATACTTAACTCTCTTAAAAGAATGTAATAATGAGTTTAATTCTGATCATCATAATTGAAAGTACATGATTTATTAAACAATTACTATTAGCTCTTAGTTTTTTTTGTTTTTTTTTTTGAATTTCTCTCTTTATTTCGACTCAACATTTCCAAATACTTATTTATGACACAACCAATAATTAACAGGAATTTGTATTCATAATTAAAAAAAAAAATTGAATTACTTTTAACTTCTTTTTCATCCTTCCTTTGAAAAAAAAATAAATGAACAAACAAACAATAAATAAAAAGTAAGAGAAGGAAGAAGAAAGAAAGTAGCAACGTTAGATTTCGTGACCAACTTATTTTTTCTTTTTTCTGACCGTTAAAAACCTTTTTATTGAAGAGTACTCGAGGTCCCTCCCACCTACGAAAGATTATTTAATTCTTTGAATAAATTTTAATCTTTAAAGTGATGTTGTTGTTGTAAAGTAATCACACCTTGTAGCATCTATGAGAATTCAAATCTACGAGCTTTTATTATTTCCATCTTAGAGCATCTTCAATGCATACTATGAATTGAGGTTGATGTGGCAAATAAATAGATGATTATTAATTAAATAAACAGTACAATCCAAGAGTAACTCTCCAATGAGACTTTATATAATTTTATTAATTCTAATTACATGGCATTTATCTTATTTAGATTAAATAATAATATAATCAATCTACTCATAAATTACAAATATGAAGGCACGGCAAAAATCTTGGAGAAAAAAAAGGAATTGCTGAGTCATACTGTCTCACAGAGCCTCTATATGTAGAAAGAGCACCCCACATCTTCTATTTTTTTTAATGCCACGTTAGCTTAATATCATACCTCACATAGTGCATTGGAAAAGTATTTTTACTAGACATTGTCTATTTGCTGATGTGTCATATTTTTTTTCTCAATTCATAGTATGCATTGGAGATACTCTTATGTTTTACTACTGCATTATGCCTCATTGCCAATAATTCTATCACCTTATAAATTGGGACTAAGCACGACCTTATATTAACTCAAGTAAGATTTTATTCAAACAAAATAATAATTGAGTTTAATAATCAAAAAATATATATAATAATATTTGTACATGAAGTAAGAAGTTTTTACAATTAAATAAGAATCTTTTTACTATTAAGTATGATAATTTTTGCCATTAAATAAAAAACTTTTGCACATTAATTAAGAAATTTTCAAACATATATTAATATATTATTTTGGCATAAAAAAAAATATAACCAGGCGATAGTGGTGGCAATAAGATTATCCATCCTGCTGCCAATATTATATTAATAATAGTAGTAGTACTATTATTATATTATTATCTTAATTATTTTTCATAGTAAAAGTGTTGTGATCTATAATAAATATGGATTAATTAACAAAATTGATGGATTGTTTGATGTAATATGAAATTTTAAGACTAATTAACAAGTGAATCTCTGTTTGGATTGTTTACAAATAATTGCTTCCATTTGAACAACCATGGGGATGATCCGAGTCATAAAAACTAAAGTGATTCAAAAAATAAAATAAAAACAATACACAAGTTTAGTGATGGAACGATCATTTGAATGATGTGATTGATGTTGCATGTGGATGAACATATCAAAATTTGACTAGAATTTGGACATTGATGCACGTCCCTTTTCGATTCGTTCTTTATGTAATTGAACAAGGGGAAAGGACTTAAACTAACTAACAAATTTCTCGTCACTTGAGATTTGAGAAAGAAGAAAAATACTAACATTAGCAACCATGTACTGCACACTTCTTCGTTTTTGGCACATTATAAATTATAATGTGCGAGTTATTTCCCTATAAAATTAGCTTTTTTAGCCCATCCGTCCCGATCCTTTCTTTTACTAATGTTCAAATATATTAAGTTAATATATATTAATCCGTGTTAATGATTAATGTAATCAAAGAGATTGCCATATCAAGAAAGAGGTTGGATAATCTCGAATTGCTTCGAACATGAACGACCTGCAAAAAAATCTAAATCGAACAGTTATGTTGTGACTCTCCGATTCTTAAGTAAGTAAACTTATAAATTGTATTAAAAAAAAAAGCGGGAATAAGGCCTACTTATCTTATTTAAACAACATAAACTCATAATATTAGAATAATTACTTTCATTCTTTCCCTTTAGTTATTCTATTATCCATAAACTTGTTTATATTTCTTAAAATAAGCAGGAATAAAACTTGAATAAAGTGGTAAACTATTCTAAAACGACACTTAATTTGTAATAAAATTGAATCTTTAAAACGACACTTATTTTAAAACAGATGAAGTACTATATTATTCACCTATTAAGGCCTACTTATCTTATTTCGCGATCTGTTATCGCGACCTAACCTATTTTAGGCAACAGGGCTTCTAAGAGCCCATGCAACCTGATTTTATCAATTTTCTTATTATATATAGGCAAGTTGATTTTTGATATCGTTTCAATGATACTACTATGTACACCTATTATTGACTGATAGTGATAATACAAAAATGAAACACAACGTATTCCCCTGTGAAAATGGATCCTTTCACCCAGCCCCTCCCAATACTCTCTTTTTGGTGTTTTATATATTTTACAAATTTACTGAATTACTATTGCGTGTTAATGATATTATTTTCATATATGGGTCGTTTACAAATGAATAAAATGAACATCATGGAGGAGCAACAACAAAAGTAAGAAGACATTTACCCCACTACGTGGGGTTAACACTTAGCTCTATGAAGCATTTAGTCAACAAAGCCTTAACTTGTGAATAATTTGGTCAAATGTCATATATTAAAACCTCTATAAATAAATAGTATTGAAACCGTTTAAGATTTAATAGTATATATCAAGTAATAAATAAATTAGTAAGTTATTAATTTATAAATCTTCGTGCAAATATAATTAGAAAATGCTTTCTTTATTCATGCATAAAACGTATTGACGGACGTTCATATGATCACGATTAAGTTGATTGACGTGAAGATAATACTTCTAATATAGACCTCACTTCTTGAAAAAAAAAAATATCAATGCAATACTAATATCGAATGTATAAATTTGAGTAGCGATAAAAACACATTTTACCACATAAACAGAAGATAGATGGGATTTATGGTGACATCAATTTCAACGAGAATTTAACATATATAGAATAGTCATATTTATATTTGAAATTATCAAAATTAATTATAAATGTATTGGGTCGACACAAACTTGATTACAAGTTTCGAACCATCAAACTGATCAATCAACTTGTACTACACAATGTGGCACGAGTTTATGACGCTCTCAAGGGCTATAGAATTCCTAACAAATTTTTGACCCATTATTTAGTAAAATATTCTACCTATTGGCGTATAACATTAGAACAAAATTAAATATGATTTTACAATATACATGATCCACGATTCATATACTAATTCCAAGTATCCCGAGGTCATTATAAATTATGAACCCTTAAAAATACAAGAAACGAGTAAAAAAAATATAGGAGATAAATGATGAATATGAATCAGAATTATCATATACATAATTGTCTATAGTATTGTAATTATCACTCATGGTGAATATACAAGGGATGAATAATAAATATATAAAAAACGAGTAGTGTTGAATATCCATTTATTAAGTTCATGATACATTACGGATCTAAGTTCACAATTTAAATTGCCCGCTCTTTCAAGCTACTTGAAAAGATGGATTGAACCCGCTAACCACTGACCATAAAAACCTACCAAATGCTCAATAACATTTTTGTTCAAAATAACATAACAAGGCCTTAGAACAAGAAACCAAACACAAGGGAACAACAACTTCATTCCTGATTAAACGTTTTGATACAAGGACAAGAAGCTATGTCACATTTTAGGATTTGTTTTTCTCAATAGGGATGATTTCGGGGTAGGGCTTTATACCGGGCCAACCGGACTTTATACCGGGCCAACGGAGAATAATACTTATAATTTGACATAAATATAAGTTATTGTTTGTTTGAAATTCTTTACGACTCTCAAGTAGATGTTATGAGCTCGTGCTATATTTTAGTTGATGCGGGCAGTTCACAGTTCTCAAATTTGAACCACCAAATTTAATTATAAGTATGGTAAATTTCTATTGAGGTAAATCGAGCTCGGTCGTGACACAAACTTATGCCGCCAATGGATCGGAGAAGGAGAAGTGGAGATGCGATGGTTGGAGAAGCAAATTCAAATGAAAGAGAAAGGGAGGGACATGTTGTTTATTTATATGATAGTGGCACATATTATTTCACTTTTAATCCCATTAAAATAGTCAACCCATAGGCATCATTACACATTTTACCCACCACACTACCTCATCAATCATCACAATACCAAGTCCACCAAACTCCAAACACTCAAAAAGTGTAATCCTAATGGGAAGCAATTGCTTCATCCCACTAAATTTAAACCACCTCCACAAAAATAGTCGTTGAGCCTATGACAAAGAAAGTAGGGGCACATGTGTAATTTCAGTGGCCATTTATGTAAACTCATTACTATTGCATTACAATCAAAATCCCCGAAATTTTAATATCTATGTCTGTGTATATATATTTATATATATGTTCTCTTAATTTCCCCTGTTTTCTTTTTCCTTTTTAAACTAAAAATGGAAAAAAAGATTTACATACAAAGAAAAAAAAAAAAGAAGAAGCTTAATAGGACGAGCAGGGTAAAACCGTCATTGAGGCCAGGCATGGTCAAAAAGTCAATGGTCGTCTAGATCATCAATTGGTTGGGATCTTAATTGTATCTCCCGAAATCCGCGAGCTTTCGGGACCGGTTTTTACAAAACGACGCCGCTGCGGAGAGGTATGGCTTCGCCGGAACCCTGGACTCGCCGGCGACCACCATTTCGGAGGTCAGTCCCTTCTGATTCCAGTGACGGCCCGGGCTGGCCCGGACTAAAGGACTCAAACAGAACTTCAGGCTCGACACATTTTTGCTCTGCGCCGCCGCCTTTCCTCCACATCGCCGTACCGACGCCGGCGTCCGCCGTGGGGTCTGCTTCCAGCCGTGGGAGGACTCCGACGAGTACCCGCTTGACCCGCCTTGGTCCTCATCATCGGAGCATCTCGCCGGAGACATTCCCCTGTCGCGATCCTTACCGATTCTCCGCTGCTGTGCGCCGCTCTTGCCTTCGCCGATCGAGAACGTCCAACTCTTCTTTTTCCGGCGTCCTGCGATGAAATTGGTAGAAAACCAAGAAGGAGAAGAAACCGAGCAAGAACTGACCGAAACCCCGTGGTCGGGGATCGGGCCGGGGCCCGAACCGGATTTGTCCGATTTCGATCTGAAAAGCCCGAAGAACAGGGAAGAAAGCCCCCCTCCCTTTCGCTTCCTATCCCCGTCAATTTCAACCGTGATCGAGCCAGAGGGTCCCACCTGGGGAGTGCTGAAGAATCGCTGGTGGTGAACCTGGGGCCGCCACGTGGCGGCGGTGTCTGACTTCCGCCGTGAAATATACGGCGAGACCGACCGGGGGAATGAAAGCGGCGGCTCGGGTTCGGATTTACGGCAGTCTTGTTGGGCCTGGGCCTGTTTTAGGGCCTGCGCTTGGGCTTGGGCCGCGATGATGGCGTAGAGCCGCTGGCGGAGGCAGGAGGCGCAGACGCCGACGCTGCTACTTACGTCGGCGGGGTGTTTCTTGCACCTCATTTGTACCGTGTAATTTGCCAGTGCGTGATTATCGGAGAATCTTGATGAGAATTACTATTAAAAGTTGTAGAGAGAGAATATAGAGAGAGGAAGAAGAAGAAGAAGATGATGACGCAGAAGGAGAGCAAATGGGTGTGTGAGCTTTTAAAAGAGAGAGTAACACTTGTGTGAACTTTAGTTTTCCTTATTAAAGAATATATAAATATATATAAAATATAATTATAGTTGGTATATTGAGCTATTTTGTGGTGGAATTGTTCTTTATAGGTAGATCAGTTCATTAATATAGCAACACAATAGGCTGATCGTTAAATTTTACTATTTTTTTTAAAAGGTCCCTTTTTAACACCCTATTTAAATTTCTCATAAGAACACAATATTTAGTTATTCTTAATTTCAGTATTAATCCTATCAAATATTGGAAAATCACTATTAATCAGTGAATCATATCATATCACCAATACTCTATCCAGTCTTTCTTATTCAAATCACAAACTATATACAGATCACTATTTTCATTAAAAAAAAAAAAGTCAATTAAATATCGTCGTCAGATTTTCAAAACCCGTTATTGATTTAAAAAAATGAATCACATTCTTTGTTTTTCTAAATAGAAAGCAACCGAACGAAAGGTCAAGTTCGATCATATATACACACGAGCATTTGTCACTTCAAATAAAAATCAATAAACTCACAGGTGTATGAAATCAAATTTAAATGTGAATCGTACTGTTTTTATCACCAGATATATTATAGGAGTTGAGTAGATTATCAAATTGATTGAAGATTGATTTTGTTTTTAGACTTAGATAGTTAAGGACTAAAATTAAACTTTTTACCCCATTAATAAGCCATTCAAATAATTATGTGGGTGGGTGTATATAAATAATAGCTTACTGTAATCAAGTTTTCTTATAATTTAAAAAAATAATAATAATAATCGAGTGACAAAAGAAAAGTTAGCTGGCCCCAATACTTGAATATCCAACGTATAATCAAATACTACACGCACAAAGAAAAACAAAAAATGGTTGATTTATTTACACACAAACTGTGAATGATTATAATTTGCTGGATTCAACTAATTGAGCAAAATAACATAAATGCACAGCTATAAGTACGCACCAATTTTCTTTTTAGAATATCAATAAGATCTTATTAATGAAAATTAACATCAAAGGGTTGTTTTGATTATCCGGAGATATAGCGCTGACCTAAAATTATTTGTTTCAAAGGCTATAGAAAAACTTATCCTTCGGCGCTTTAACTATTTAAATATTTTCTCAGGGGCTTTAACTATCATATTATCATTATCCCCTCAATCAAGGCGGTAAAACTGAATTTTAACCAGTTTGAATCTTTTCTTAATTATGATATGATACATAATATATATGCATAATATACGATGTATTTCAAATAATTATTGATATTATATACCCACATATTATAAAAAGAACCTAAAATGATTATCAGCGTGGAGTTTAGAATAATTGAGCGGAGTTGAACACGGTATAGTACAGAACCTGAAATGATTATTAGCGTGGAGTTTAGAATAATCGAGTGGAGTTGAACACGGTATAGTACAAAACTTGAAATGATTGATCGGTAATACATATTTTCTATTTTTTTTTCGATTTTTTATTCTTTTTTAATTAAAAAAAGCGAGTGGAACTAATTCCAAAACAATCAGAAAAATATGTATTTTCTATTTTTTTTTTTCAATTTTTTCGATTTTTTTTAATCTAAAAAATCGAGGGGAACTAATTCCCTCGAGAAATTACCGAAAGTAAGTAATTGCCTTCGGTAATTATCGAAGGTTTTTTTCGAGGGCATTACTGCCCTCGGTCCCGTTTATTAGCGGGACAGCCCCCGCTGCTCACTCTGCAACCAAAGCAAGCAAAAAAAAAAAACAAAAAAAAACTAGATCTCTGCAGCCCTCCGTTGCCGTCACCATTGTCGTCGCTATCCACTCCACAGTCGCCCTCCGGCGCAGCAACCCAACAACAGCCGTCGCAGCCGCCATCTTCTCCAGCCACCACCGCCAACCAAGGTAAGCCCGCATCCCTTTTTTTTTTTTTGTAATTTATATAATTTTAGGGTTAGTTTTAGGGTTGAATTTAGGAATTATTGTATAATTAGAGTTGAATTTTGAGATTATTATATAATTAGGGTTGAATTTAGGGATTATGTTTTAGGAATAATTATATAATTAGGGTTTAATTTAGGAATAATTATATAATTAGGATTTAATTTAGGAATAATTATATAATTAGAGTTTAATTTAGGACTAATTATATAATTAGTGTTGAATTTATGGGTAATATATAATTAGGGTTTAATTTAAAAATAATTATATAATTATAGTTCAATTTAGGAATAATTGTATAATTAGGATTGAATTTAGGGATAATTATATAATTATGATTGAATTTAGGAATAATTATATAGTTAGGGTTGAATTTAGGATTAGTTTTATAATTAGGGTTTAATATAAAAATAATTCAATTTAGTTATAGGGTTCAACTTATGAATAATTATATAATTATGGTTGAATTTAGTAATATTTTATAATTAGGTTTTAATTTAGAAATAATTATATAATTAGGATTTAATTAAGGAATAATTATATACATAAGTTCAATTTAGGGATAATTATAATTAGAGTTCAATTTAGGGATAATTATATAATTAGGCTTCTTTGGTTTAAATAGGGTTCGTTAGTGTTCATTAAGGGTTCAATTATGCAATTATTTTTTAAAGTGTATGCATTGGTGGTTTTTAAATGTCACGGTGATCGGTTATTTTTAATTTAATGTATGTTATGATTTGTTGTTATGGTTTAATTGTGATTGATTGATGTTGTGATTGATTGGGAACACGTCGGTAATGACGTGGTGTACGGCGCCATCCGGGAGGTTTTGTCCCTCTAATAACGGTTCTCAAAATTATTTTTAAAAATGATGGTGGTTTTAAAATATTTTAAATTGTTGGTGATGGTGGTTTTGAAATACCGTGGTGATCGGTACATGGATGTTGTGTTTAACATATATGTTATTTGTAGATATTATTTATATGATGTGATTTATTGATTGATGTATACGTCTGTGATGACATGGTTTACGGCGCCGGCCGAAAGGTTTCGTCCCTCCAACAACGGGGTTTAAAATAATTTAGATCCACAATATAATCTTTTTTATCTACACTCAAACAATATAACTTAGACTCGTTTGGGATTTAGCATCAAATAGAAAATTCGGTACTAAATTCTGAATTGTCCACTTCTTTGGACAGTTTGAGAGCATGATTGTAATATGGCTTATCTTATCTAGCACGAATCTAACAAAACAACATCGAGCAGTGGAGTATGCATTGAAGGGTCAAACTATGGAGCAACCGAGTATAACTATTACGGTCGTCTCATAGAAATTGTGCAGCTCGAATACACTGGCTGGATGGAGAAAAATACACTATTGTTCAAGTGCGACTGGTTTAATCCAACTCCTACAGGCACAAAATTTCATCCACGTTATAAGCTTGTCGATATCTATCATAAGTGTAGGTTCAATCGATATGAACCTATCGTACTTGCTGCCCAAGTTGTACAAGATACTATTGTGCGTACCCAGTTTTGAAACGAGACAAGTTGGATTGGTGGGCAACATGAAAATCAAGGCGAGATCAAATGTATGTTTATCGAGCCTCTACTAGAGCAATCATTTCAAGAGAAAGTTGTAGATACCGCAATCCAATTCAACTTGACGATGTCAATTTCCAGTTGCACGACCCCAAAGATAACAATGTTGATGATCTTGGTGGCGAGGCAGATAATGTAGAAGAAGAGTTAATCACTGATCAAGATACATATAAAGATACAGACGAAGATGAGTTTGGTGATAACTGTAATGGTGAAAGTGTAGGTTCAGATGATTAGTTTGGTTGAAATATATGTAAATTACTCATATTGTAAAACTTTTTTTTGTAACTAATTTATTTTATTTATGGATTTATTAAGGTAGATATTAGATATTTGTTTCGGGGTAATTTTAGTTTTTAATATTGAAATATAATAAATACTGGTATTTTGTAAAATACTCGTATTATTTGATAATTTTATAAGATGTCGAGAGGTCGTGGACGCGAATCCAGCAGTCTAGGTTGATTGGATATGGGGACGACTAATCATTTAGTTGATTTCGATGATGATTACGTGGTCTTGGTACTGATCATTTAGCACCGACCACAGATACCACCACACCGACACCGACACGCGATACCTTATTTTTATCACCGGGAAGAAGTAAGTAAATTAATAAATTTAAAGTTTTAATCATCATCATTATTATATTATATTTGTAACCACAAACACAATTACAAGTTACATAGCAGGGACGTCAGACTGACCAATATATTTCGGGAGATCATGGAGAAGGAACTCCATCCCGTCGGGTGGCAGTTTAAGGCAGTTTTTGAGGAGACTCGTCGATTCTGGTGGGACATGTTTCATGTAATTTTTATTTTGTTTCCAAGTTTATTAATCTTTATTGTAACTTAAGAATCATGTATCGATTGAATTGTAATTATTATTTTATTTTGTAGGAGATTTGTTATTGGGACACGAACCTGTATAATGTACATAAAATACACACAATATTTCTCCATACGATGTAGGACAAGTATGAGAAGTAGCTGAACAAGTATAAGTAGTATTGTGATTCTCATGGTGGTCAGCCAAATGCGTTGACGAGGGGTCTGGAGGTAAATGATCCTGTTATGTTTTCTTATTAAATTAATTATTTTATTATAGATAATTTATATTTTATATATCATGCATTTCAACTGGGGCTTGGACTGTTGACTAGAATAAGCACGAGAATAGGAGGAGGTCCGATCAGTGCAGCAAGAAACAGGAGGTGCGAGCCTGTTCGGGTACTGGAATGTTGAAGCATGGGGGGGGGGGGGGGGGGGGGGAGTTCTAAATCTACGGTCGATTATTCTTATGATATCGTAAGTAATTTAAGAATATAATATATTATTTATTTGCTTATTCTTAATGTTAATTATTTGATAATTTTATTTGGACACTGGAGTGGAGACGGGTGCGCCGCCCACTACGTACCAGGTTTTTGTACGTACGCACAAGAAGGACGAGGGCAGTGGATTGATGCGAGATCCAGTAATACCAATGTGAGTCCCTTTCTTTTTTTTTAACTCGTTCTTTGGTTTTAATGTAGAATTTACTAACGAGTTGTATTTTAGGAGGAGTACGAGCGACGTTTGGATGACGCACGTGCTTCTTCACAGTATTCGGATAACGAGGTTGACCATGATCTTGTTTATCTCGACGTCGTCGGATTGGGTAAGGGCCGACATTACGACACCAATTTGTTCGGGAAGTTGGTGGCTGCTGCGAAGGGTTTCCGAGGCAACTCTTTTTCCTCCTCCTTAGGGATGACAATCCCGGCCTGCCCCAACCTGGCCCGTGCCATTTGGGGCATCATGTCTGTCAAGTACTGAAAATCCCCGTAATTCTACCTATTCCACTAGATGCTCAAACAACTCGAACTCTGAACTCGAAGAAGAACGAGGAGAAAGCCATAAAAAGGGCCCCGCCCCATGCCCCGCGGCGGGGTGAGGCGGGTCTGGATACCACCTCCGCCCCACGGGTACCGGCCCAGCCCCGACCCGTACAATATTTATATATTTTTAATTTTATATATATATATATATATATATATATAATTTATATGATTATTTATATTCTTATGCACTTCATATTATATTTAACATTTATACATTAATAATGATGTTTTTTTTAAATAATACACATTAATAAAATAAAATAAATGATAAATAAGCTAATAAATATATAATGAATTTATGTTTGTTGGTTTATTGTTGTTTTTATTATTTTTGTAGTCTTATGTTTAATTTTATAATAATATATTTGATTTTTTTTGTTAATAATAATTAATATTTTATAATTATAAATAAAAAATTATTTAGCCGGGTCGTCCTGACCCGCCATCCCTACTCCTCCCAGCAGGATATGACCCACGTGAGAGAGTTCGAGGCGCAACTCCAGGCGCAGAGGGAAGAGTTAGAGGACACGAGACGAGCTCAGCAGGCGATAGCGATACAAAGAGTTTGAGCTACTACGTGAGCAGTAGTGACGGGAGTCTGAGCTACTACATGAGTAGCAGCGCCAGGAGCAGCAACAATTTCAGGCGCAGATGAACGCCCAGATAGCCGTGTTGTTAGCTCGTTTCCAGCTGTACCCCTCGCCACAGCCTCCCTCGTCATATGATTGTTTTTTATTTTTATAAATCTTTTTACTAAACACTTTTGTTCAACAAATTTAATAATTATAAATTTCCAGATATTTATATAATAAATAGTTTATTTACTTGTCTGTTTATTAATGATTTTTTTAAAAAAAATTTTTGGGGTATTTTAATAAATAAACAAGAATTAAAATTAATAATTAAAAATAAAAAAGGAAAAAATCGAGAGGAAGGCAACCCCCTCGGAAGCACTGACGGCCAGAATGTCGTCGCTTTTTTTTTTTTTAAATATTATTTTTTAATATTTTTCGAGGGGGTTTTGCCATCGGTTTTTCTGATGGCGAATATCACCTCGGTTTTTTCGAGGGCATATATATTCAGGCCCAAATATATTATTGAAAAAAGAAATTTTCGGTAATTCCCTCGAAAATATTTATTGTGGGCAACGTTCCCCTCGTAAATATTTATCGAGTAGGGTTTTATCGAGGGAAACTTTCCCTCGATAAATTGATTAACGAGGGGTTTTGACTTACTACCAAGGGATTTTCCCCTCAGTAAAATCCTATTTTTATTGTAGTGATTCGATTTTTATGTTTTATCTAACAAAAGAATATGTTCAAGTTCAAACGAGTTAAAACAACCCTTCAATGTCTCTGAGTATTTTTCTTAACCCATATCATTGGGAGTTCGTTCAAAATCGAATTGTGAACCGTTGCATAGATAATGAGTACCGTATTATCTTTTAGTTACCCGCAAAATAAAGTCAGATTGACCAGGTACCCAACCGATCCTTTTGAATTAATATATTTCTATACAATAAAAAATAGAACACAAAAAGTTACAGAATATTATTAAATACCAATAATATAAATATCTCGTATAATTTCGAACTTGAATTATATCTCCAAATATTCATTTTCCCACAACCAGAACACATACTGGGTAATTATAATCTAATACGTGAATTTATAAAAGAATCCCTCACAATGAATTTATTTTGGAATTTGACGAAGCAGTAGTATGACAGAAAAAAGAAATTTGAATTATAGTATACAAACGAGTAATATGTTTATTATGAAATTTGAAGAATCACTATGATGTTTAACAAATTAGTATAAAATTTGACTGGCGTCAATGACCGATGATAATGATCGGAGCTGGTGGCATATCCCCAAATAACCAATAAACTAGTTTGATAACCTGCGTGTTACGCGGGCATAACGAACAAAAAGCATAAATACGTATAATTTATTAAATTTTTTATTAATTTCATAAAGTGAATTATTAATACAACGAAAAAATAGTGATTATTTAAATTTTGGAAAATTTTCTTTTAGACTACAGTATTTTATTCACATTGATAATATCATCGTCGCATCATAGAATTTTCAACCCTTCGCGATTCTTAACTCGAAAAATTGCGACATAAAGCTGATCGTGGTTCAACAATGAATTTTTGGAATTTTGTATTTGAATATGTTATTAAATAAAACAAGTGTAACACCCGTGATTTGTACACAAATATAATTATGAAAATTGTTTAGATGTCATACTTTTCAAATATTTTATTTGATATAACTTTATTGATATTAAAGGGTCATTATTTGATTAATCATCGAATGTGTACCTACTTTATCTGAAGTTCTTATGCTGCTAAGAGCTTATTTGCAAAGAGAGATGTTACTTTCATTTCTATTGTGTTATTCTTGCGAAGTTATTTGGAACTTCACATGCAGTATATGATTTTTTGCAGTCTTGCGAGGACTTAGTTATTTGAATAGTTTATGTCATATGTTTGCTTAAGTTAATTGCAATTTATCTTCCTAAACCTAATCTTAATAAGAATTCATTCTTAGTCTGAATTCTTGTGCATTACGCTATATATAGTGGCTCATATCGAATCAAAAGATCAGTTTCTCAGAGAACCAACCATTTGAAGAGGAGTTAAGAAATTGTATAATGCATTCCAGTTGGCATAAATCCCCTTTGGTACTAGCATACCTTTTAGTTATATTAAAATATTGTAGTTTTTTAATTCGACTGGTTATTTTTCTTTTGCCCTTTTCGCATTAGCCGATTTTATGTTTTCTCTTCAGATTGCTATAAATATAAACATAATTATAAGGGAGTTGGGGCTTGAAGAAGTTGGCCAAATAGAGCAGGATCTTATTTTTTGAGATGCAAAAATAAAGGACCATATTGTCTTTCTTAGAGTAAAAGAGGTGATTCTTCTTTTTTTCTGTTATATCACAACATGGAATAATTATTTATCCATATTTAAATTATCATATTTAAATATTGATTGATTTACTTCCATTTTACACACTAATCATATATGATTGGTGAAATCAATTTGCATATTTAAATGTCTATTGGAAATTAATGTCAGTTTAGTTCACTGGTTTTAATTAATTAAAACCATGAAATTTGGAACTTTTAAATTATACTTTTCATATCGATTTTTTTATTAATACACACCCCTATATATAAAATTTGGATGAAATAAACTCATGTATACATGGTCATAAACTTTTTTTATAAGTTCAAGTTACTTAGATTTGTATATTTTAAAGTTTTAGGCATTTATGTTTATAATGTAATGTGAATAATTATTGTTAGAATGCCTTTTTTATTTGAAGATGCGTTTTGATCCCAATACGATTTAAATATAATGATAAGAATAATCTATTTGAAAGGATAATTTAAATATAATAAATATTATAGTTTATAAATAAGTTTTCATATGTTTGGTGCATTGCGATTTATTTGTTATTCGTGTTTTTTTTTTTTTTTCATAATTATATTTGTGTACAAATCACGGGTGTTACACTTGTTTTATTTAATAACATATTCAAATACAAAATTCCAAAAATTCATTGTTGAACCACGATCAGCTTTATGTCGCAATTTTTCGAGTTAAGAATCGCGAAGGGTTGAAAATTCTATGATGCGACGATGATATTATCAATGTGAATAAAATACTGTAGTCTAAAAGAAAATTTTCCAAAATTTAAATAATCACTATTTTTTCGTTGTATTAATAATTCACTTTATGAAATTAATAAAAAATTTAATAAATTATACGTATTTAATGCTTTTTGTTCGTTATGCCCGCGTAACACGCAGGTTATCAAACTAGTTTATTGGTTATTTGGGGATATGCCACCAGCCTCCGATCATTATCATCGGTCATTGACGCCAGTCAAATTTTATACTAATTTGTTAAACATCATAGTGATTCTTCAAATTTCATAATAAACATATTACTCGTTTGTATACTATAATTCAAATTTCTTTTTTCTGTCATACTACTGCTTCGTCAAATTCCAAAATAAATTCATTGTGAGGGATTCTTTTATAAATTCACGTATTAGATTATAATTACCCAGTATGTGTTCTGGTTGTGGGAAAATGAATATTTGGAGATATAATTCAAGTTCGAAATTATACGAGATATTTATATTATTGGTATTTAATAATATTCTGTAACTTTTTGTGTTCTATTTTTTATTGTATAGAAATATATTAATTCAAAAGGATCGGTTGGGTACCTGGTCAATCTGACTTTATTTTGCGGGTAACTAAAAGATAATACGGTACTCATTATCTATGCAACGGTTTCACAATTCGATTTTGAACGAACTCCCAATGATATGGGTTAAGAAAAATACTCAGAGACATTGAAGGGTTGTTTTAACTCGTTTGAACTTGAACATATTC
>BMAC01000233.1:763185-784530 GCA_014905375.1 Phtheirospermum japonicum
ATATAAAATGGAAATAACCAATATTACTACAAGCAATCGAAACTCAAAAAGTATAATTCATAAACTTGAAATAATTAAGTTTCGGTTCTTTTTAATAAATTTCAATGATTAAGCTCTTATAAAGTTTGCGTCCAACTAGACTTGAACGACTTGATTCATCCTTCACAATCAATCAAAATTTTCTTTTAATTAGCCGAGATTTTACACCTCTTTTGTCTTTCAAATCGTAGTGGCTGACTTGAAGAGGCTTCAATTAAGTGCTAGAGATGGTCCATCTGATCCCTACAGTTTGGCCAAGTGGCGCATTCTGAACCGTTTGCACGATAGAAATGAGACAATGTATTATAAGGTCAGTGATCGAGTCCTTTTTCATCCCATAATAAGCAGTTTTTTCATATCCTACAGTTTTTAATGGGGTTGCTTGCATATTAAGTTTTTAGTCTCTCTCTCTCATTTTGATACTATTTTACAGGTTCTTATTGACAATATCGAGGAATATGCACCAATAGTCTATACTCCTACTGCTGGTCTCGTATGCCAGAAGTACAGTGGCTTATTTAGGCGACCTAGGGGGAATGTATTTTAGTGCTCAAGATCGTGGAGAAATGATGTCAATGGTTTATAATTGGCCAGCAGATCAGGTTTGTCATACTTGTCGACGGTTTGCTTTTGGTGGTATTGGACATTAGTTTGTTCAACTTTTGCTGCGTGTTCTTTCCATTCATATTTCTCTGTCATTCCAGGCATCTGCTTATAATATTTTGACTATGAGCAATTTCTTGGTTTCAATTGTTGAAGTTGCATGGCTAAATTTTTAAGTCGCAAACTCTCTAATTTTTTTTTGGGTCTATGTACTCACCAAGATTGAACCAAATCCTCTAGTTTCACGTGCATTAATATTAAAACTACTGGCATTGAAGTTACTAATATGGCCAACTAGGATTAGATCTAGTGTTTTTGTTGAAATAATAATTTCAAAGTTTGTCTCGTCTGTAAGTTAACTGCTTGGTGTCTAAACTTTTTTACCTTGTAGGTTGATATGATTGTTGTAACTGATGGAAGCAGAATATTGGGTCTTGGTGATCTTGGAGTTCAGGGAATCGGAATCGCAATTGGGAAGTTGGATCTTTATGTCGCCGCTGCAGGGATCAACCCACAAAGAGTACTCTCTAGTTCTTCTTACAAGTTAAATTGCATGAATATCCTTTATGGCATAAAGTTGAACCGTAGGATTCTGCCAAGTTTGCCAATAGTTTTTCTATCAAGTCAGAAACACAGAAATCAAAGATTTCTTTTGAAATATATGAGTGATATGTTTCAAGGAGCTAAACCATCAAATATTTAATGGGGCCCCCTGTCTTGAGTTTTCTAAAAAGCAAGTCATTAAAAGAAGGCTGAACGTATTTTGGAGAATTTTTTGGCAGTTTCGCAAAAAGGATTCAAATATAGGTTAAATAAGTATTTTGTTTCCTTTTCTCAATTGATGTTGGATTTTTCTTATGCAAATCTATTGGATGGGCATACTCATTAACTGATGGATGCCTCTGTGCTCTGTTGTTCCATTTTGGGGATTTTATTCTTTCAGCCATGTCCTAATAATCCATGATAAATTTTTATCTATTTTTGTAGGTACTCCCTGTCATGATTGACGTCGGAACCAACAACGAGAAGCTTCTGGAAGACCCCTTGTGTAAGTGTCGTACGATCATGTAAATTATGTAACAGGAAAATATTATAAATTGTTACTTCTTTTTATATCTTCATTACCTTTTGTTTTAACATTATCGAACTGAGTGCACCCAGAGAATTCGTTCAGATTTTATCGTTATTATTACTCCCTCCGTCCATGAAGATAGGCCACGCTACTAATTTGGGTGTCCCACAAAGATAGGCTCATTACTATATTTAGTTTGTCATTAATTTTTCATTTGAATGTATTCCACTTTTTCATTATTTTAAAATCACACTACTCCAGCTACCTAGACTAGCATTTTACGGAAAATGCAATAAATTAACTATATAACCAACATTTTCTTAATCTGTGAAAAATAAGTATAGGCCTATCTTTGTGGGACGGAAGGAGTATTCTTGTTTCTCAAGGACCTGACATTCTGGCTCAGTTGTTTGACCGAACGTAGGAGGTTTTAATTGCTGATATCCTTGCTTTAAAATTGTATTGATGAAGTTGTACAGTGTTGTTATGCACTTATGGTGATACTTATTAATATTAATAATTATGTATGTGCTGTTTTTCACGACGCATTCATAAATTAATGCCATGCTATTCAATTGTCATAACATTCGTATCTGTTAGATTTTTTTAAAAGATTGTAAGAAGTCACCTTCATCTAATAGGGACTTCAACACCCTCCAATGTCTATCGAGCCCTTTTGAAATCAAATTTCAATTTATTGTAGGTGGTTGCTAGGTCTTTTTTTTCATTTGCTCTTAAGATTCATGACAATGACCTTCTCTCTCTCTCTCTCCACTCTCTCCAGATTTGGGTTTGCAACAGCATCGTCTTGATGGGGATGAGTATATTTCAGTTATAGACGAATTCATGGAAGCAGTTTTTACCCGTTGGCCTCATGTGATTGTCCAGGTTCGTATTTGGCTTGCATCATTATCTTCGGACTGTAGTGTGCCTTCTCGGTTCATTTCTAACTCCTAAAAAAGCTCATTTTCTCTAAAATTTTAATACGAATAGGTTTTGTGCAGTTTGAAGATTTTCAAAGTAAGTGGGCCTTCAAGTTGTTGCAGCGTTATAGGAACAACTACAGAATGTTCAATGATGATGTTCAGGTGAGTAAATGGTATAAATCATTGTCTTTTCGCTGTCTTCACAAGTGTTAATCATATTATGTGTGTGGTTCCGTGCCAATACACCTATCAGGGAACAGCAGGTGTTGCTCTTGCTGGTCTTTTAGGAGCAGTCAGAGCACAAGGAAGAGCAATGATAGACTTTCCAAAGATGAAGATTGTAGTTGCTGGTGCTGGAAGGTATTTATCTTTGTTATATTTTCGTGTCCTCTTTTTGTTCAACATACAAGTCATTAAAACTGTGACTGCAGTGCCGGAATAGGTGTTCTCAATGCTGCAAGGAAAACAATGGCGAGAATGCTAGGAGACACTGAAATTGCTTTTGAAAGTGCTAGGAGTCAGTTTTGGGTAGTTGATGCTAATGTGAGTAATCAATCTACTGGAAGTTTGCTTGTTTATGTTAGTTTCGATTACTTTGAGATGTAAAATGAGAGAACTTAACTGTACCTGGTCACTATTTAAGCCGGCTCATCTTGCGCAATTTGTTGTTCCATCTTCATTCAATCTAAAATATTATTCTACAGCTGCGAGTACTGAACGTCTACTACTTATGTGATTCAGGGACTTATTACTGAGGCTCGTGAAAACATTGATCCAGATGCTCGCCCATTTGCTAGGAAAGCGAAAGAAACTGAACGCCAAGGACTGACCGAAGGGGCAAATCTCGTGGATGTGGTCAGTATATTAAACTTCTTATGTTTCTTAAATATTGTTCTGCTCTAGCAAACCTGTCTGAAACAATCCGCAGGCTAACACTGAGTTGGGCCAAGAGCTATCTCCTAAGTTAGTTAGTTTTAAGTAGATAATATCCATATACGCTGTTGTAATGTGATGGCTATTAAGGAATAAAGCTATATTCCAAAAATGAATATTTCAAACACGGAATTACTAATTGGTGGTATTTTTGAATTTCATGGCACTGCCTGATTCTGAAACTACTTCTAGGTTAAAGGGAGATGTGATTTATTCAAAATATATTTGAATCTTTTCGGTGATTCAAAGGGCGAATTTGCCAGATTTTTCTTATTTTGAATCCTCATGTTATTCTGTCATAGATAAACAACACCCTTTTAAATTGTGTATATCATATTACAATTACTTGATTCTTATAGCCAAACAAGTTGTCCTTTTCCATACCACTTTTCCAAAGAAATCTAAAATAATTGTTTGACTACACTTTCACAGCCATGTTGGCGGGCCCTTTTCAATCTACTCCAATTTCACTTCATAATATGGCAATGATATATGTTAGAGAATTAATGTGTATATCTCTAGCTTATTAATATGATATAAGGAATCTAAGAAGCTGTTTGTCTGCTAGCTTAAGTGTCCTAACTGGTATATGTGCAACTGAATTTGTCGTAGAGCTTTTGTTCGTACATCTGTCCCCTTATCGTCATTCATAACTTTTTTATCTGCAAGTGGGTGTAATTTTCCGGTTCTCAGTCATGCGTATGCTTTAATTTAGAAGCAAGAGTTTTTTTTTTTGGCATGTAGTGTTTGTCTATGAATATGGTTGGAAGTATATTTTTGGGTTTATAATGATTGATATCTTTATGCTTATTAATCATTTGGTTTATATCTGACCAGGTACGGCAAGTAAAGCCCGATGTGCTTCTTGGATTGTCTGCTGTAGGAGGTTTGTTTTCCAAAGAGGTATGCAATTCATTTGCATCCATTTTTATTTTATGGAAATTCATTCATCTCCCAATATGTTATGCCCACTCTTTCTGAATTTATCCCCTTTCCTTCTTTCCGATTCCTTGGTTGTCAGTAGCAAAATTTGAAAGATGATGTAGTTTGATGTAGAACCAAAATGCTTTCCAATTGTCAGGTATTAGAAGCTCTGAAAGGTTCAACTTCTACAAGACCAGCAATTTTTGCCATGTCTAACCCCACAAAAAATGGTACTATATGTATTTATTATATATGTTACTTGAAACATCTCTGTTTAACTGTTTTATTGAGAAAATCTCTGGGACTTTGTTAGCTGAGTGCACCCCAGAGGAAGCTTTTTCCATAGTTGGTGACAACATCATATTTGGAAGTGGAAGCCCATTTGGCAATGTTGATCTTGGTACGTTTTGTGACTTGCTTATTGTGCTGCCTGATTTTCATCTTCCTTTAATTTTCTGTCACCTGCAAGTAAAAACCTTCTAGGGATTTACTGCTGATGATAGAGACTTTAGAGTAGACAGGAAATATGAAGATATTTTTTTTCCAGGCAGAACACATCTGTATATATGGATCTGCTCAAAGATTAATTACAATAATTATATTGTTTTCTAAAAATGCACAGGAAATGGTCATGTTGGCCACTGCAACCAGGCGAATAACATGTTCCTTTTTCCGGGGTAAGATTCTGAAAACGAAAATTCTAATCCATTGTGAAAATATTCTGTTTAGCATTCGGCCCTTTGTTTAATGAATTTTGGCCGCAAATGCAGAATTGGACTTGAATACTTCTATCTGGATCGAAGATCGTGTCCGATGGAATGCTACAGGCAGCAGCTGAATGGTACTTTATGGTCCAACTTTTAAGCATAGTATTATTGTAATTGGATTGTCAAATCTCTTAAGGCATAGGCTTTTACACTTCGTGTAACAAGTTGAGCCTAAACAAACTAAGAGTTAATTACAAAAATATCCTCGAGATTTAATTTAATTTATAGAATCCAACTATCTTTTAAAATTACAACTACCCTTGGTTTTATTTTACAAATCGCACTCTTCAGAGTGATATTTGTTAATTAAATAAAAACCTCAAAGGTCTGCATGAAAGATAATTGTTTTTTTTTTTTTTTTTTNTTTTTTTTAAATCAGGCAGGGTAGAATTTAGGGGTGTATTTTGTAATTCACCAACAAACTTATATATCTGTATGACCTTTGCTGAGTTCTAATTTAATCCGAGTAACATAAAATATTGTATTTTCCAGAATACTTGCAAATCTTTTTTGTCTCAATAATGTGAAACTCCGTGATTTTGAGGCCACTTGGCCGCCATTTTTATAATGGGTTTCAATGTTTCATATTTTCATGAAAGCATGTATATAATATAGAAATCTTGTGAAATTGCAAATATCTTTTTCGTTCATCAATTTTAAAACTCAGGTCATCGATCACTAAACTCTTTATAACTACAGCCTAGCTGCATATATGACTGAGGAAGAAGTACTTCATGGGGTTATTTACCCATCAATATCCAGGTATTCAATGAACTTCATCTGGACCTATAAATACAGAAATTTTACTTCCTCCGATGTTAGATATATTTTCTTAAAATGTTGAAACTTGCGAGCAGAATACGTGATATAACAAAGGAAGTAGCTGCAGCCGTCATTACAGAAGCCATAGAGGAGGATCTGGCCGAGGGATACCGCGAGATGGATGCCCGAGAATTGCACAAACTGAATCAGGTATTTGAATTTATGTGGAACATTAGAATTACGCGCCATCAATTTTTCCCTTCTTTTTTTACCACTTTCATTTTCAATGTGATGTAAGATTTTGAATTCAGGCCTGGAAGAATGCTATATAGGCTTATGGAGTTTTTGCAAAAACCAAGAAGTGGTTTATTGTAGTAGAAGCTAAACCTAATTAAGCATCAGAAGTCGGTAGTGTTGCAAATAGAAGCTCAAAGTTGAATTAAGTATATTGCAGTATCAGAAATTTGAGACAAAAACTAGTGTGCACCCAGGGCCCAAATTTTAGTATTTTAGGGTTATTTTTTAATTTAGTTTAGTTTTTCTTAGGGGTTTTAGCAGTTTTTTAGTTTTTTTTGTTAGTTTAGTTTAGGGTTTTCGATTTTGTAAACCCTGTTCGTTTATATGTTCCATAGTAGTCCATCACAGACTCGATTAGTTATTTGCACTCACGTGAAACAATGTTTGTTCTTGGGTACATCATCTGTGTGAAACCCATTACTTAGTTCTGGGTCTGATATTCAAGATTTACTCACACAAGTATTGTATTATTTGCATCGCAGGACGAAATTAGAGCGTACGTACTGAACAACATGTGGTGTCCCGAATATCCGACAGTGGTTTACAGGAAGGATTGAAGTTTGCTTCGAACAAATGAAGAACTGTTTCTCTTAAAAGTAAAAATAGTTTCACACTTTGTATGCAATGATTTTATAGCACAGATATTGTTTACCATGATGAACTCTTTGCAAGGGAAATTGACCTGTATTTATTTATCCTTCATTGTTTTCGCCAATATTTAAGTAGGTGATTGATTTTTCATGATATACTTCAAATTGCTAATTTTTGTATGTAAACTGCGAAAGTTTCTGTATTACATGTCCAATAAGGCTTTTCCTCGGTGAAATTAATTGTATCAGTATTAATGAACGGAATATTTTCATTTTCTTGACTATTTAAGATTTTGGATATTGCTTATTCATATTTTTCATATTCATTTGCAAACCTACTAATATTTCGTGCCTTTTTATGCACCTAAAGAACTTGTTTTCAAATTTTCGCATATTTATATTCTTTCATGCAAAAAGCAATATAAACTAAATATACTTTAATCATCAAGTTTATTTCATGTGTATGAAAATGTTAACTACATCTGAACATATTTTAATTTTAGGCAGAACCCCAATGTAACAGTGATGCTAAAATATTATGTTTTATGGTGATATATTTTCAATCTTTGCTTTGTAACATCCAAACACAAAAAATTTGTTTGTTCAGTATTCACATGATGTATGAAATATAAGAAAAAATGAAGTGCTGTTTTTTTTTTCTTTTCAAAAAACGCGTCAGCTCATCCATGGAATTACGACTTAATTTTTGGTAAACAATTAGTATGAATTATATAGTAAGCTACATTTGAAATTGAATCATTTCGTTCTTTTAATTTTTACGTATGTTTTCTTATTATTTGTCAAAGTATAATCAAAACACGGCGACTTAGCATCTGGCTCCATAGCATTAACCAACTTTTATTATATAATAATAATAATAATATTTATTTTATTTCCATTGCGTCCTGTGGGATTTTTGTCCGTTGAGGTGGTCCTTGGCCCCACCACCGTCAGGCGCCGGCCACACCCACACATCTACTTCTGCTTTGCCCCACTTCCCATTTCAAATTTCAAAATTTCCAAACGTTACCCTAAAATAAAATAATTTAAATTTTGTACAACCACACACAAAAAAAATAAAAATATAAAATATAAAACAATAAGAATATTTCCAAAGGGAAATGCAACACCCAACAATGGTCTTAATCTTAACCCGACCTCATAAGTTGACTCAAACCACCCAAAACTAGGGTCGATGGTTTCTAGTTCTAGTCTAATTCGAATCAAATTTGAAATTATTAATAAATACGAGTCACAAAATTTAGGGGATGAAACACAATTTCGAGAAACACGGAAGATGAAACAATTTTATTAATTTGTTATGAAATATAGATGGGATATATATTTTACTTAATAATTAGTGCATTTTGAGTATAATTTACCAAAACAAAACACAAACCGTGCCCAAAAAATTGGGGACACCAAGTGTTCACACTCCACCAGTAGACCAACACCGCGCACCTGACTTGCCGCAGTATATCCCTAAATCACCGCCCCTTATTTCAATACCAATTTGAAAAAAAAAACAAAACATCACTCCAATTTCAACTCATTCTCCTCCGATTCTCTCTCTAAAATCCCCGTCCATTTCAAGTCCAAACAGTTGATCTTCAACTGTCTGTAACTGCAATTCCAATTCCAAATTTCTTTAATTCTCGGTCTTGACATAGATCTGCTGTTACTCTCGAATATCCAAGGGGAAAACGAAGATGGCGACAATGGAGAGCTTGATTGGACTGGTGAACAGAATACAGAGGGCTTGCACCGCCCTCGGTGATTACGGCGGCGGCGACCAGGCATTTTCCTCTCTCTGGGATGCCCTCCCCTCCGTCGCCGTTGTCGGTGGCCAGGTCAGCGTCTTAGTTGCATTTTGTTTTTGAAAAAAAATCTATTTATTAGCTCAGAGAATGGATGATTTTAGTTTTTGTTGGTGAGAATTATTTGAGAAATTAGCAGATCCACGCAGATTATGTAGCGGAATTTAAGAATTTTTAGTGTACAGAGGATTCTTTGTTGATTCAGTTTTGCGATGAGTGAATGGCAGGGAGAGTTTTTTTTTTTTGAGTAATTGTTTGTGGTTTATTTACTAATTATTTATTTTTGTGTGTTTTGGGCTGAATACAGAGTTCAGGAAAGTCATCGGTGTTGGAGAGCATAGTTGGACGTGATTTTCTTCCTCGAGGCTCTGGTTAGTATCAATTTTGATTTTACAATCAAGATTTTTCTATTTGGGCATTATTTATGATTTATTTGATCATGTGCAATGTTTGGTGCTTTAACTTTTTCTGGATTGTTTACTTTAGGAATCGTTACTAGGCGGCCGTTGGTGTTACAGCTGCAGAGAATCGAAGATGGGCAGCAGGAATATGCAGAATTTGGACATATGCCTCGGAGACGATTCAGTGATTTCGGTACGTGTGAAATATGCCACTTTACTGCTAAGATAATGTATGATTGTGTAACCTTACACTCTCGACTTTCTGATACATTTTTGTATTTCATTATGCAACTAGACTGAATGTTCTTTCTTCTATTTTGATGCAGCCTTGGTTCGCAAGGAAATTGCAGATGAAACTGATAGAATCACGGGAAAGACGAAGCAAATTTCTCCTGTTCCTATTCACTTGAGTATCTATTCGCCGCACGGTATGCTATATTTGGACCTAATTTCTAACGAAATTTCAAATTTCAGAATTTGTTCTTGCACATATAAAGAGTTTTCTGCTGCTGATTTTTTCGAGTTTTTTCATTTGCAGTTGTCAACTTAACTCTGATTGATCTTCCTGGTTTGACAAAAGTTGCTGTCGGTAAGTTTGTATATGTTTTCATTTAACAATTTGTTAAATTCTTAACTGATTTGAAGTTTGAACCTTATACAATGCAAAATACAATTAATTTCTGCAGAGGGGCAACCAGAATCTATAGTCCAAGATATTGAAACAATGGTTCGCTCATATGTTGAGAAGGTAAACATAAATCATTTGTTGTTTTTAACTTGTTATGTCTAATCAATAACCTTTTTTATTACAATTTTCTTCCATACGCAGCCCAACTCCATCATACTGGCAATATCTCCGGCAAACCAAGATATTGCAACATCCGATGCTATTAAACTTGCTAGGGAAGTGGATCCGTCAGGTAAGAACCTATTGTTGATAAATTGAGAGCCTGACTAGGAAAAAAAGATATGTTATGAACTTCCTATTGCCATTTTATGACTTTTGTGCCATTCATGAAGGCGAACGCACGTTTGGGGTGCTTACAAAACTTGATCTGATGGACAAAGGAACTAATGCGCTGGATGTAATCTCTCTCTCCTCAAACACACACACACACGCACAAAAAAATAAATAAATTAATAAGGATAATTATCACTTGATTTTTGGAAGGCTGAGGACAAAACTTTATATGTCCCATGGATTATTATTATTATTCCAAAGTTTAACATATTCTTAAGCTGTTGATCATTCTTGGTAATCAAAGTGAACTATGTTTGGTGAATTGGGAATATTTTTTGATAATGCTAAATATAGCAGTTAAATTATGTATTTACGTCAAGTGAGTTTTAATTTGTTTTCTTCTTCCAACTAAGAATGGTAATCTACCACATTTTTGTTTGTTGGCCCCTCCCAGTTTTTTCATTCCCTTCCCCCCCACCCCCCATCCCCACTACATCTTCTGACATGAAGATTAGAAGCACTTGAACTGATATTCTAGCTATTTACTACTTCTGATAGGTACTAGAAGGAAGATCCTATCGCTTGCAACATCCATGGGTGGGTATCGTGAATCGTTCTCAAGCAGATATCAACAAAAGCGTTGATATGATTTCTGCTAGGCGAAGGGAGCGTGAGTATTTTGCTACAAGTCCCGACTATTCACACTTGTCTAGTAAAATGGGTTCTGAATATCTTGCTAAGCTGCTCTCGAGGGTACTCCCTCTCTCAAGTGTAATTGATGTACTTGCTGCAATTTAAGATGTAAACTTATATTGTTGACTGTTTGTCTTTTCAGCACTTAGAGTCTGTAATTAAGGCAAGAATACCAAGTATAACCTCATTGATTAACAAAAGCATTGATGAACTTGAATCTGAGCTGGACCACCTCGGAAGGCCTATTGCTGTTGATGCTGGGGTAAGCTTCTTGTTCTCGTCTCCTAATCATGATATTGATTTGTATTTTGTAATCTTGTTGGTAACTGATGGCTTGTCTCTCAGGCTCAATTATACACCATCTTGGAACTTTGCCGAGCTTTTGACAAGATATTCAAGGAGCATCTGGATGGAGGGTATGCTTGTTTTTATGCTTCCTCCCGTTTTCGCTCTATCTTCCTCATAATTTCCCAGTCCAAATTGATTATCAAATATCTCATTTTTCTAATACACTAAACCCCTTTCTTTCACTTGCTCTATTTACTCCCAATTTGCCGCATATTATTTCTCCCTTACTTATTCATCAACAAGTTCAGGATTTGACCTAACATCAGATGGAACCCCACTTGAAGTGGCAAATGACATTTAGTTTGGCACTATTCTCAACGAATAACTCTTCCAATCAACCCCTTATCAAAATATCATTTCTCTATTTCGTTTGAATAATTATCTTATGCAACAGTAATTATGAAATCATCGACAAGTTCATGATTTGACCTTAACATCTGATTGACCCTACCTGAAATGGCCAATCACACCAAATTTGATACTATTTAATAAGTAAATCCATTTTCAATAAAGAATTCCTCCAAACCAATTTTGTTCTCAAATGAAAACTGGAACTTAAGATTAATTTATTTTAACCCAAGAACATTTGGGTTGGAGAAATTATAATCTGGCTCTCACTTTGGACCCTCAACTGCTTGTGGTCTCATTTTGCATTTACCTTTATTAGGCGTGCTTGTGGTTAGATTCTAATCAGATGCATAATTATTTCAGCCGACCCGGAGGTGATCGGATTTATGGAGTTTTCGACAATCAGCTGCCAGCTGCATTGAGAAAGCTTCCGTTTGATCGACATCTTTCGGTGCAGAATGTCAGAAAAATTGTTTCAGAAGCTGATGGTTATCAACCACACTTGATTGCCCCTGAGCAAGGTTATCGCCGCCTTATTGAAGGCTCTTTGAATTATTTTAGGGGCCCTGCTGAAGCTTCAGTGGATGCTGTGAGTATCCTGTTATTGGAGACAATGTTGTTGTTGTTGTTGTTGTTGTTGTTGTTGTTTATTAGTATTAGTATTAGTACTGGTACTAGTAGTAGTAGTAGTACTAGTACTAGTATTAATTTTATGTTTTAATTTCTTCGCTATACATCCATAAGTGACCGTCAATTTTTTTAAATCCAGGTCCACTTTGTACTGAAGGAACTTGTCAGGAAGTCAATTGGGGAATGTCAGGTGATTTTTTTGTGATTTTTTTTTAAAATTTAAATTTAATTTTTATTTTATTTCTGTGTGTATAATTTTACTGGTGGAACAGGAATTGAAACGTTTTCCAACTCTGCAATCAACTATAGCTGGGGCTTCGAACGAGTCTCTGGAGAGGTTTCGTGAGGAGAGCAAGAAAACGGTCGTCAGATTGGTCGATATGGAATCTTCATATCTGACTGTTGATTTCTTCCGGAAGCTTCCTCAGGAAGTTGAGAAAGTGGGACCCCCGGGGGGAAACCCACGGGAAAACTCACCAGCCGCTTCGAATGTTGATCGTTATGCAGAAACTCACTTCAGAAGGATCGGTTCAAATGTCTCGTCTTACATAAATATGGTCTCCGACTCTATGAGGAACACAATTCCCAAGGCAGTGGTTCACTGCCAGGTTAAGGAGGCCAAACAGAATTTACTCAATTACTTTTATACGCAGATTGGAAAGAGAGAGGTAATTGCTCGGGCCCTGCTTTTCAATTTTGGTGGTAGATTTTAAAAATACCCATGAAGTTTGATCTAATTATGAAAAAGCCCAACTAACATCCTCAATTACCAAAATACCCCCTCGGAAGTAAAAAAAAAAAAATCAAAATCCCCTTCTCGTTTATAAAAATATTTCAGCTATAACAAATCAAACTCCAGGGGTATTTTTGTAATTTTGGAAAAGTTGAGCCTTCTTTTGTTGTAATTAAGTCAACCTCAAGGGTACTTTTTGTAATTATCCCAAAATAGATGTATTGAAATCCTCTCCTTCAATTACTCAGAGATAGTTGCAAACACTACCTCTGATGATCTTTTAAATTTACAGAAAATCTCCTTTCTAAATATTTTTCACTTACATCTCAACTTTTCTAGACATTACAATATTCTCCACCTTTTCGTCCGACTATTTCTGATATTTAGAAAAGTTGGGGCATGTAATTGTAAAGCATAAGATACAAGTTGGGTTTATTTGTAATATTTTAGAAAAGTTTAGGGATGCAATTGTAAAAATAAGATGTAAATGTAAAGCGAATGTAAACCTCTTATTTGTTGTTGTAATTAGGCCAAACTTCAAGGGTAGTTTTTGTAATTATCCCAAAATATAATTTCCAAACCTCAATTGTCAACTAAATCATAGATTTCCAAAGGGAAAAGAAAAAAAAAAGAAAGTTGAAACATATGTCAAGGTGGTAATTGTAATTTTGAAAGATAACTGGGTATTTTTATAATCACCCCAAATAGTGTCGTTTTGTATTCGTTGAACTAAATATCTGGGCATTTTACTGTTGCAGGGTAAGCAACTTGCGGAGTTATTGGATGAGGACCCGGCATTGATGGAGAGGAGACAGCAATGCGCCAAAAGGCTTGAACTGTACAAGAAAGCAAGGGATGAGATTGATTCTGTATCTTGGATTCGATGAACTTGATGAATGGTTGGGATCTTTTTGTATTATGTTAATATAGTGTCACTATTGCAGTGATTGTTGAATCTTGGATTTCTTTGATTGAAACCAGGGATATGTTTGTGGAACCGTTTTATGACTCAGTTCTTATATTTCACATTATTTGGTTTGTTGTGAAGTTTTTGTTTTTTAATATTTTTCTTGTAACCTATGTTACCGTTTGCTTGTGCATTTTTGTGAATGATAAAAACTACCCTAAAGGTTTAGCCTTATTGCCCAACAAATCAGTATCTTTGAACTATAAAACTCCAAAAGCTGGAGGAGCTAACTGTAATTAAATGGTAATTATTTGTCTATTTATAATAATAATAATAATAATAATAATAATAAGTTAAGTGATTGTGAGTAACAATTATTTATCCAATGTATCACCGGAGCTACACGTTCCGATGCTCGTGGTATCTAGTTATACTCACATTTATTCAATCAAAGTAAAAGGCATTTTAGGTCAATTAACCTGACCTGTTTGTCATTCGTGTTCTTTGGATTTAACCAATTACGATTCTAACGAGTCAAACCCAATCTTTGTACCGCTTATAATTATCCCTCCTCTATCTATCACGCCAGAGCGATATCCATTCAAAGCATAAGCAAGTACTGCAAAATAGATAAAGAGAAAAAGTCAAGTACTCATTGAATAGAGGTATTAATATCAGTTCTGATTAATTGAAAAATTGTCGGTTTTGATTTTGATCAATAGTTTGTTTGATTAATTGTTGACCATCGATTTCGATTAGAACCGAAACAGTGAACCGCTTTACGGGGGTTTGGTTTCAGAAACCGTTAACTAGAAAGAAAAAAAACTGCGGTTAAACCGGTCGGTTTGTGGCGGCTTGGATGACAGAGCCATTATCAACGGTCACAAAACTAGCCGTTGGAATTCGAATCGGCGGTTTTCAAAACTTTTTTTAAGAAATCCATTTATACACCTATGAATACCTCCATTTTTGACACAAATTCTCACACTAATTTATATCTAATTTTCTTCTTCCTCTATTATATTTTCAAGTTTGATATTATTAATTTGTGCAAAAATACTATCAATAATTTTCTTCTTCTTCTTGTTTTAATTATCTTTTTTTAAATAATATTATTATAACAAGCTTCTTTCGGAATATTAATACTAATACTATTCAAGATCTTGTCGAGTTCGAGATTCTCGACGATGACCTTCAACCGTTGCCGAAAACTATGCTTCCGATGAGATGACGGCGGAAGAAATTGATATTTTATATAATCAAATCAATTTCGGTGAGTATAATCAAACCAATTTTTGTGAGGATTTTCCCACCTCCAACGAATTCGAACTGCCGGTCCACATCAATTTTGATGAAGATGAGGAAGTAGGAGATGATAATCGTGATATGCCACCGCTTCGAAGAAAATCGAATTCGAAGACGAAGTCGGCGAGTGAATACCAATCTCTCATCTAGCTCATATATGAGGTTGACTGAGAATACTAAACGAAAACGGCAAAAGACTAGTACTAGTTGAACAATGGAATTAGAAACTTATTTAGGGCATTTGAATTGAGAAGTATCCCAAAAAAGTTTGATGACACTAACGATCTTATGCAGTTTTGATCGAAAGTGGCTACTGTTTTTCCTACATTCTCTAAGATTGCAAAGAAGGTTCTCGTCGTTCATGTTTTTCAACGATTTTTGTTGAACAGGCCTTTAGCGCGTGAGGATTTGTGTTAAATGATCGATGTTTGAATTTATTGCTTAAAAATCTTGAAAATCAAATGTTAATGGATGATTTGGTCAAAGTTGAAAAACAAGAATAAGAATTACAATTAGAATGAAGGTGAAGAGAGACCATTGCGATATCACTTCGGGAAGTAACGGTAATGATAACAACGAATGAACTAAGACGAGTCTCCTCCATTATCCACGTAAGTAAGGTAAGTATAAAAATTACGTGAACTTTGATTCCTTTATGAGAATACATAGCTAAGTTAATTCCAATATTAAAAGTTGAAATTTTAAATTTTAATTTCGAATGTTAGAATTAAAACCAAGTCATTTACTTTAAAACTGAACCTGAAACCGACCAAAATTGGACCCGAAATCAATTTTTCGCCGGTTTGGTTCCAGTTAGGGAGTAACTGATTTTTTTTACCAGAAGATAGAAAACCGCCGATTCGAATCGATTTTACATTCTACTTGTAACATTAATTTTGTATTGTATTTTCATGTTGTATCATAGATTGTTATTAACAATACGCTAAATCCCATCACGAAAATTACTTGAATTTCGACTGCAAATCCCAAATGAACAAATGCGGTGCCATCAAGTGGCAGATATTCTGATATGGAGAATACTATTCCTCTACAAACACCACAAAATGGCTTAATGAATCGTAGCAAAGGAATTAGATTCTTAACAATCAGTCTTATTATCCAGATTCCTATTTTGAAAAATTCTTCTTAAAACTTGCTCAATTTCAATTTACTTAATTATTAAATAAACGTACATGACGATATCAAATAAATAGACCCATTTCTTTGAAACTATTATTAAGTTTAAAATTATTTCTAAGTGTATAAAAATTTAATTGTCTAAAGGAGTGATTATTCGCATGAAAGGGTTTATACAAATAGTTTTTAAACTATTTGAAGTGAAGAGGTTTGTTAGAACAGACGGGTTGTTTCACCTTTGGCAATATACAAATAAGCCCTTGAATGATCATTAAGAACACATCATTAGTACACAATTGTAAACACCATTGAATACATCAAATAGAATTACATTAAGCAAATTGTCTTAGTCTTTTCCTTCTAAAACTTGAAAGTTTCTAAAACAGTTCCGTTCGTTAAAGGTTCTAAGTATTGATATGCTACTTAGTTAAGATCGTAAATCGTTTAATATTAAAAGCGATTTTCATTAACCATGAACATCATAATTCGTTTTTAGGAAAGAGTGCCCAACACCCCGACTCGATTTAAACCTTACATCAATATTTTTCGCATTTCTAAGAAAATCACACAGTTTTTTACCAACAATCTCATTTTATATTATTGGGAAAATAACCAATAAATACTCACTAGAAAATATTTTGTGCTCACTAGAACACACATCTCTTTTTTTTTTTTGTCCATTAGATATATTTGTCCAATTATTTTTTCTCATCAATTGTTTTAACCCAAAATAGAACAACTTGTCCTCAACCCTTGATCATTTGTTCAGTCCATTTTTCTAGTTCCATGACATAAAATGGAAATCGACGAGCCATTGTAGCGGTCGGGCCCCTCCACTGTTATTATCCATGGGTTAACATTATTAGTTAAGTTTTTTAACAGTTTGAAAATTGGAGAAGTTTGATTCCTGTTGTAGATTAAACTATTAATATACAATTAAGTAATGTAGTATTGTGATGAATCTTTTTGCGTCATTTGTAAATAAGTCACTCTCTCGATCAGTTTATGTAATTTATATCTGTCATAACATATTCATACTTTTCTTGGTACATAACTTGTTATCACGGTGAATGAGTGAATTACACAAATTTGCGTAATGTGGTTAAAAAAGATTCTTGTAAATTACTTTTGTAATTTTGAAGTATTTCTTCGTTGGATGATTCATTTGTAAGTAGGATAGTGTTATTATCATTACTGATTTGTGATAATTCAGTTGTTTCAGTATTGGTGATTCATTCTAATCTTACTTGTTGAACTGATTTTGTAATTCAAATGGTTTTCCCTTTTTGAGGGGTTCTATGAACATGATTTTCTACAATGTTTGAACTTGTTACACATATTACTAGTTTTTGATAATATTATTACATGTGCTTATAATTATTTTTCACACTAGTATTTTAGGATCATGTTACTAATAATATATCTTCTTGATATGTCAATATGCAAACAAGTTTATTGAGATTTTATGACTTAGTATAATCATTATGCACATTATGCAGCCACAAACACCATAATTCAGTGATAAGAAATATTATTACTGATTGTGGTAATTATATGACCCAAATTAAGTCTTAAATGCATCTTTTTAAAACAACAATGTCTCAAACATTATCATGCAGGATCTTAAAATATAATTATTGATCGTGATAATAAAATTATCACAACTAATATTACTAAAATTACTACATACGTTGATGAGATTACTTCAATCAATAATAGGATACAAATAATAATAAGATTCCCACATACAATAATAATAATATTATCACATCCAATAATCCTCACAACTAAGGCATCGAAATTGTTTTCGACCACCAATTCAAAGTAAAATTTTCTGTTTTGTGTGTGCAATACACCCATGCTTTTAATTGTAGTCAACTCAACTCAACTATTTTTTTGTAACTCAATAATTATCGTAGTGCGCATATTTCATAACAGTTATGCTTTCAAGAATTACACAATAAAAGATACAATTAATACAACCAATAATACTAAGATTACATCATCCAGTAATGAAATTCAAACATTCAGTAATCTTTGAAGATTGTTTTAAATAATAATAAGACCACCACATCCATTAATTCTTATTTTTAATGACCAACATCTATTATTATTATTATTATTATTATTATTATTATTATTATTATTATATATATATATTTTTTTTGCAATTCAACCATGTTTTTAAGGGATTTTTTTTGCCTACTAAAGTATCGCGAAATTTTGACTTTACCTCTTAGTTTTTTTTTTATAATAAGTTTCCTCCTAAAGTTTTTTTTTTGAGTTTGCCTCATGAAGTACAATTCAAGCAAAAAACTTGCTGAACGTCGTTCACGTGACTTACACGCGAGGCCAAAAACATCTTTTCAGTCATACTTCTTGTTGAATTTTTTCACCTCCTCAACTATCTCATTTTTCTGACTCTGCCTCATAAAGTATTTTTCTATTGAATTGCCTCCTAGATTATGAGTTTTTTTTTAACTTGCCTCCTCAGGCCAATTTTCGACCGAAAAAAAAAATCACATAAAGATAGAAATTATCTAATAATGATACCCTAGATAAATAATAGTAATAATATATATTACTAATATTTTTTTAAATATAAATAATATAATTTTTAATACATATAATATAATTATAATACATTTTTAAATACTACTACTACTAACAATAATAATATATAATTATAATATAATATTTATGAATATAATTTATAACATTAACTGCTATATCTAACAAATATAAATATATAATGCGAATTTTTTTGAAATAACAATAGCAAGTTTTGTAACTTATTTCTCATTTCTTAATTTTTGTTGAAATATAATATAACTTGTAATATGTATTTTAATTTAAATTATATATAATAAAATTATAATACACTTTCAAATAATAATTATTATAATATAATACAAGTAACATTATATTATAATATTTAAAAATATATTATAATTATATGTATAATTATATAATATAACAAAAAATAAATCTCAATTTTTAATAGTTGTCGACCCAACTAACCTATTTTCATAACAAAATAACCATATTATACGTTTTGTAGTACTTATGTTTTTAAGAATTACACATATTTGTATAAGATTTCCACAATAATTAATAAGATTGTCATATATAACATATAAACAATTTTAATATTGCAAGAAATGTTTTCATTTAAAAGTAGTGCAACACACCACCACTGTTGCCCAATTGGTGGATAGATGCACCATTACATTAATAAGTTGTTCAACCTAATAGAATCGTCCCACCTAGTAATAGAATTATTAGAAACAATAAGGAATTAAAGTTAACAATTGTCGTGGATCTACAGTTTCCGGTCACTCATCTATAATAATGGCATCTGACGGCGAGACCAGTATCAACCGACTTGAAAGGATAACAGGAACTCAATGAGACATATTTTAAGATAAATAAACGTCGGAGCTGGTCGGAGTTGACACTAGAAGTTATTGATTTTATGTGTAAAAAAAATGTGAAAATCAAAACTTTGACCGACGAGTTAAGGGGTAAACGAGCTTCGATTGACTTGAGAATTTGCAGGCCAACTCGACAAAATGTGGCAGAGCTTATGGTCATGGAGGTGTGTCACATGACTAGCGTGAACATGTTAGCGTGTGGGAGAGAGGGGAGAAAATATTGAAGTTAGGAGAGAGGGAGGTGACATGTGGGGATGAGAGATATTGATTAAGGTATTATGGTCACTTTTGCAAAGATGTGTTACTTGAGAGAGAAAGAGAGATGAATGACTTAGTGAGGATAAAAGTCTATAATTTATATTTATTATTCATTAATTTTTTTTATGATCTAATTTCCAGTTTAAGTGATAAAATTCGACACTATTTGGTGAATATAGATCTTATAACATGTTTTGTTTCACTTCTATGAGTGATAATATTGATTCGAGTATGAGTGCGGAGAACTCCCCACCAATATTCAAAATCCACGACCAAAATTATCATTTAATCATGAGTCTTCTTCTAGAGCAAGATTCTACCTCCGCAATGGTCAATACCTGGCTTTGATTCTAAAACTCGCATAACTTTATATATATGACACTGAAAACTAAGTTCAGAATTGAATTAATTTGGTTAGGTATACATTTATGTACATCCCAATAACTTCAACTTCATTGAAATATTTATATTTTATTTAGTATATCTGCTCACTATGCAGAGGAAACAATGAAAATAACTCTCTACATACCGAAGTTGTATCAGACCTACAATCAATGCTAAATAGTGAAAACAATTTGGTCAAGTCTTTTAGAATGGCCAAACAAGACTTTGAAGAGGATGGTGTTATTGAAGTGAAATTGCGTCTACTTGGGATATGAGGCAAGGATGGAAGAATGCACAATCTATCAAAGATGAACTTGCTCTATTAGTTAATTGTCGATCTTGATTTTCAAAGTGGTAATAAGGATATTGTAGTAGAAAAGAGATCTGTTAAATTGAAACGTATCAACGAGTTACATCCTTCGTACCTTGCTCTACAATATCCATTGCTATTTCCTTATAAGGAAGACAACTACAGGGAAGATATATATAATATATATATATATATATATATATATATATATATATATATATATATATATATATAATATATATATATATATATGATTGGGTTCAAATGAGAACCCCGTCATTATATGTGAACCTAGGGACTGATCCTGGCCTTAGATCTAATATTGCACAGTGCAATTATATGTCCAGGTTCATTGTGCTTTTTACACAGTACTGTAGTGCTAAAATCATTCTATTTTTTTAATTTAATTATATATATATATTTTTTAGGTTTTAAAACATGCAATATGTATCTTAAATTGTAGATCTTGAGAATGTGATTAATTTGATATATATTTCATTCAAAACGAATAAAATTTGAAAAAGTTATGGTTTGTTGAAGATTTGAGTTTCATTTCAAATTTTTGAATTTGCAGTTTCTATTGTGCTTTTCAAAGAACAATGTAGTGCTCTTTGTAAACGTTGATATATGTCCAAAATACTATTTTTAATTAATTAATATATTTTTTTACATTATTACCATGCTGACATGTCATGATCTCAACCATCAAGATTATTCAATCTAATGGTCAAGATGAGTCCCTAGGTTCACATATAATGACGGGTTC
>BMAC01000233.1:784555-805318 GCA_014905375.1 Phtheirospermum japonicum
ATATATATATATTGCTGAACAACAAGAACTCAAAGGCAAGGGTAGACAATATGTGAGGCAGAGGGAGTTCTTATCTCATCGGTTCCATGAAAGAGAGACTGAGGTACCCACTCTTTTATATAGTCAACGACTCACACAATAATTCATAATTGATGGATATACAATGACTGAGTCCTCAAAACTGTAGTACGTCAGAACTCATCAGAAATAATTATGAAGTGAAATGTATAGTGGGATTATTGATGCAGTGTTACAAGGAGAAATAAATAATTTCCTAAATTATATTTTATTCATCTTCTGTTTTGAGTTTTTCCTAATACTCCATCCGTCCTAAATTGATAGTACACTTCACATTTCACAAATATTAAGAAAAGTTAGTTAATATAGTTAAAATAATAAATTTACATGTTTTTTTTCCAATATATATTTAAATGAGAAAAAGAGAAAAAAAATATGGATGTTAGTATTCTTATAGCCAAACATGTGGAGAAAAAAACTCAATTTCCATTGCAAGAACAAATAAGAAAGTCAATAAAACTGTAATTGCCAAAAATAGAAAGTGTGCTATATTTTTTTAAAAAAAGTACCATTCATTCTATCTCATTCTATCCTGTTACATTTACATTCTCATGAGAGAATTAATATTAATTTTTTACTTTATAGTAAAATTTAAATATTATTATACTAATTTTATACCTCTCTTTATTATTTCACACTTTTAGTTCTTATAAATAATAGAATATTATGGTCATTAAATAACATCACTCATATATGAAATGATCAGTCAAGACATATAGAATGGAATGGAGATATTATCAATTTGAGGGCGAGAGAGTAACACTCCGTAACCGGCCTAATCATAATTACACCAACACCCAAGTAAACGCTTAGGCCTGACAACTGTTGCAGAACCGTCGGTTACGGTTCTCCAAAATGGGGTTCCGTAACCTGAACCGTGGTCTTACGGTTCTGTTTCCAAAATCGAATTTGGCGGTTCCGATGCGATTTCGGTTATGGTTTTAACAGAAATCATCTATTTTTTATTTTTTTTATTTTTTTATTTTTTTATTATTTAAATATTAGATAAAATATTTAATTATATATATAATTTATAATATAAAAAAACACACACAAAAAAAATAACAAATTCCGAATGGTTCCGACCTTTTACCCATTTGAACTTCAACTTCGTTCCGGAACCGCCAGTTTCATAATTTTAAAGTCTAAAATCATAACCTTTAAAGTCAGTTTCGGTTGCCGAACCGTTGACCATGGTACTATTACTGGTTACCATTTTGAAATCGATTCTAATTCATTTGGTCAGGTTTAGGCCCTCCGCATTTCTTAGAAAAACTTGTGGAGTGTCGAGAAAGAGACAAAAAAGACTTGGACATTAAAAAAAAGCAAATTAAGAAAAGAATAAATAAATTAATAAATTATGCTGCGATAGTTCAGTATGGTGTCGTTTAAACACACCCCCTCCATAAATACACACGTCTTCATATCGTACCCTTTGTCCTATTCTTAGATATCAAAAATTTTCCCTCCTTTTTTTTTGCATTTTTCTTCAACAAAATTTAGGTGAGTCCCATATTTTATTTTATGTGTTACAACATTTTCTTGATCTGAACTAATATAATTTTGATTTTTTATTTGTTTGTTTGTTTACTTTTTGTTGATGCATGGAAAGTATATTGCCTTTTTTTTTTTTCTTTTTCTCTTTAAAATCTTTGTAATATTTAGTGAGTATGATTTGATGCATTGTTCTTCTTCATTTTAATTTTGAGCCTATATTTTTTTTTTCAAAAATCATGTATGCTGAATTTTGAGCACAACCCTTTTGCCATGTTCCCATTTTCAAGAGTTTTGTTTGTGAAGAATTGTTAATTTAATGATAAAATCTCGAGATGGTTCTATTAATTGTGTTCTTATGTATTTTATCACATGTTTGAAAGAACTGATTTTTTTTTTAAAACTCAATTTTGTGCTTTTGCTGAAATATTTAGGCACTAGGTTTACCTGTTCAAAGTAATGGTTGAGTTTTAAGGATTTTTTTTATTATTATTACTTTTTTAATTTTAAGATTTAGTATTGTTATGAATGAATAGGATTATAGTAAACAAAAAAACGTAAAGAAGACACATATTTACGTGTTTCACCAAATTGGCTACATCCACGAGCAGAGAGAAGAACAAATTTTATTAATTGATTAGGGTTGCAGATTACCGATCTCAAAGACCATAAATATAGTATTGAGAGAATACACCAAAATTGGGCTTAAGGCCCAAATTGTATACCGTTGGGCTTAGGACCCCCGTACAAACATTGCGAAGCGAGAGATTCAATACATATCAACAAATCTCCACCTTAACTTGAATCTTCCTTGCAGATGCATCATTACAATGCCAGATGAACAGACTCCTTCTTTCTGCCTCAGATCTGCCCTCCTTTGTCAACCAACAGCTTGTGACGTTGAGCAAGTCCAAACAATGTCGAAACTTACTATGTGGGACCGGCTTGGTGAACATGTCAGCAGGATTATTAGCAGTACCTACTTTCATCACCTTGATTCTCTGCTCATTCCTCATAAAATTATACCTCACATCAATATGTTTGGTCCTCTCATGATGGACCTGATCCTTGGTCAAACAGATTGCACTCAGACTGTCACAATACACAATAACTTGATCATGATGTAGACCAAGATCACCTACAAGCCCTTTCAACCAAATTCCCTCTTTAGGAGCTTTTGTCAATGCCATATATTCTACTTCAGTTGTAAACAAAGTAACTGTAGCCTGTAGAGTTGCCTTCCAAATAACAATAGAACCACCAAGAGTGAAGACATTACCAGTCATAGATCTTCTGCTATTAACATCTCCAGCATAGTTAGAGTTAGAGTAACCAGTCACAGAACCGTGAACATCACCTCCATACAAGAGACCAACATCAGACGTACCCCTAAGATAATAAAAAATCCTCTTCACAGCTCGCCAATGCTCCTTTACAGGTCGTCCCATGAACCTACTGACAACACTCATAGCATGTGTAAGATCTGGTTTAGTGCAGACCATAGCATACACCAAACTCCCACTGCATTAGAGTATGGGACTCGAGACATGTACACCTGCTCAGCTATAGACTTCAATGGATAATAAATGAGTAAATGAATATTTATAGCACTTGGGGTATCAATAGGCTTGGCGGTAGACATGCCAAATCTAGACGAGATCCTCTTAATGTAACTCTTCTGTGACACGAAGAACTTCTTCTTTTCTCTTTCCCTATATCCCCATGCCCAAAATTTTCTTGGAAGCACCCAAATCCTTCATATCGAACTCAGCACTGAGCAGATCCTTCAGCTTCTGAATATCAGACTTGGACTTTGCATCTATGAGCATATCATCCACATGATAGATCATGGAACCATCATCAGTTTTGTTGTGATACACATAAAAATCATGTGGACTCCTATTGTATCCCAACTGGATCATGTAACTGTCAAAACTCTTATACCACTGGAGACTGCTTTAGCCCATATAAGGACCTCTTCAACTTGCAAACATAATCTTCCTTCCCGAAACCTGGAACCCCTCTGGTTGAGTCATGTAGATATCGTCTTCGAGCATTCCATGTAGAAAAGCTATCTTTACATCCAGTTGCTCAAGTTCTAAATCCTATTGTGCAACCATTGCTAGTAATACTCTAATGGAAGTGTGTCTGACCACTGGTAAGAAAATCTCATTATAGTCAACCCCCTCCTTCCGTGTGAACCCTCTTGCAACTAGTAGAGCCTTGTATCTCTCACCCTCACTAGATGTGGTTTCTTCCTTCTTCTTGAATATCCATTTGCAAGTAACAATCTTCCTCCCCTTAGGCCGTTTGACCAACTCCCAAGTCATATTCTTGTCAAGTGATTCCATCTCTTCTCTTATTGCAGTGAGCCATTGAGTCGACTCACTACCTAAAATAACCTCTCTATATGTGAATGGTTCACCTACAGATGGTTCTTCCTCTTCCACCTCGTGAATGACTTGTAATGCATAAGTCACCATATTCTTAAAACCGTACTGCACAAGAGGCTTCACGCCTATTTTCCTAGCTCTATCAACAACTATATTTGTCCGGCGAGCTTCTGGATGAACATCTGAACTTGTACTTTCAGCAGTAGTATGTTGATCTTCTCCACCTTGGAGTTGTGATATACTCTCATCGAGAGTGACTTGCAGCTCCACCTGTTTATCAATACTACTATAATTTTCTGCACCAATGGACTTCACAGCGGGGTTATGCATATAATTCTCATCAAAAATCATATTCCTGCTGAATATAACTCTATTTTCTGAAGGTGACCAGATTCTATATCCCTTAACTCCATCCCCGAAACCAACAAATACACCCTTCTTAGCTCTTGGTTCTAATTTAACCTCACTAACATGATAGTAAATGGTACACCCAAAATCTTCAACAACGAATAATCTGCAGGTTTATTAGACCATACCTCGTAACGTTTCTTGCAATCAATGCCAGTGTGAGGATCATGGTTGATCAGATATTACGTCGTGTTTACTGCTTCTCTTTAGAACTTTCTAGCCAAAATAGCATTCGAGAGCATGCATCTCGCTCTCTCCAGCAATGTCTAAATCATGTGCTCTGCCACACCATTCAGCTGCGGTGTGTGGCGAATGGTGTGGTGTCGAGAAATCCCTGCATCCTTGCAGAACTCGTTGAAATCAGATGAAGAACTCCAGGCCATTATCAGTTCGCAGTCGCTTGATCTTCTTCCCAGTCTGATTTTCTGTCAACGGCTTCCGCTGCTTAAATCTCTTGAACGCTTCACTTTTATTCTTCATCATAATTACCCAAGTCATCCTTGAGTAGTCATCAATCATAGATACAAAATATCTGTGGCCTCCAATAGACTCAACACGTGATAGGCCCCAACAATCCATATGAATATAGTTAAGATTCCCCTTGGTTTGATGAACGACCTTCTTTGGGAACTTGCGGCGATGAAGCTTCCCAAACACACAATTTTCACAGAATTCATGACTCTGCACTTTATGCCCAGAAAGAAGATCCCGCTTTGACAAAATCTGGATCCCTCTTCTCCCATATGATCGAGCCTCATATGCCACAGCCTGGTTATATCCGTGGTCTGAACCTCGGATGATGCAACATCAGCACAACCTGTCACAGTGGAACCTTGCAGATAATATAAGGTACCACGTTTCAAGCCTGTTAGATCCACATTTGAACCTTCACAGACATACATAACTCCTCCTTCACCTTTGAAACTGAAACCCTTGTTGTCAAGAAGACTCAATGATACCAGATTCTTCGTCATATGTGGAACATGCCTGACTTCGTTCAAGGTGCATAATACCTCATCATTTGTCCGTATCCTGACTGAGCCGATTCCAACCACTTTGCAGACAACACTGTTTGCCATGGAAATATTTCCTCCATTTATCTGCTCATAGGTCGAGAAGAATTCCCTGTTAGAACAAATATGGTACGATGCCCCAGAATCAAGAACCCACACATCATTACAATATGAATGTCCAGCTGCAGCCAAAGCCAGATCTTCTTCAGAATTCGTATCAGTTTCTGCCAGATCTTCTCCTGCTTCCTCGTCTTCTTAGGACAATCATTCTTCCAGTGCCCTGATTCTTTACTATAATTGCAGATGTCTTCGGGTTTAGTACCTTTTGAAACTTTCTGATTCACCTTCCCAGTTTTCTTCCTAGATCTCCTTTGTTCCTTACCTCATGACAAACAACCCCGATGCCTGATTTTCTGTGGCAGAGCTAGTTTCCTGTTGATGGTCTTCTCTGCTGTGGAGGGCAGATCGAACATCCTCCAGGGAGAGAGTATCTTTCCTAGTAATAAATGATTCAACAAAATTCTCATACAATCAGGCAAAGTAACTAACAAAATTAAAGTAGCGTCTTCATCTTCTACTTTGATATCAATATTACGCAAATCTATTAAAGTTTTATTTAATTTGTCTAGATGATTACGAAGGGTAGTACCTTCCTGCATGCGTAAACGGAACAGACGTTGCTTCAAGAGCAACTTGTTGGTTAGAGACTTCGTCACGTAGAGATTCTCTAACTTCTTCCAGAGACCAGCGAAATTTTCCTGATCAGAAACCTCAATGATAACATCGTCAGACAGACATAGCATGATAGTCGAGTGGGCCTTTTCTTCTCGGGTATTCCACTCTTCTTCATCTACATCCTTAGATTTAGGCTTTCCTGATAGCGGCGCCCACAGACCCTGCTGCTTCAGCAGAAATCGCATCTTGATCTGCCATAAACCAAAATTATTTATCCCGGTGAATTTGTCAACCTTTACATTGAAAGCGGACATTCTCGGTTGGCAAAAAAAAACTAACAGTGCGGAAATACCCTGATCGGAATGACCAGGCTCCTAATACCAGTTCGTTATGAATGAATAAGATTATAGAGCAGTAAACAGAAAATGTAAAGAAGACACAGATTTACGTGTTTCACCAAATTGGCTACATCCACGGGCAGAGAAAAGAACAGATTTTATTAACTGATTAGGTTACAGATTATCGATCTCAAAGACCATAAATATAGTATTGAGAGAATACACTAAAATGTGGCTTAAGGCCCAAAACTGTATACTATTGGGCTTTAGACCTCCATACAAACATTGCGACGCGAGAGATTCAAGACATATCAACAATATTTCTTACTTATTCTGACCGTTATTATATATAATTTAACAAAAACTATTATTATCTCGAATTGAAAGACTTGACTTTTGTTGAGTTGAATTTCTTATTATTTAAATCCCATTCTTCTAATCTAACTGGATTTGGGCCTGTATATATATGGCTGCATGAAGATATCTCTAAATTATTAAAGTAGGCAATCATGGGGACTGTGGTTGATGCTGCAAACAAGGTTTAATCTCATCTCACCGTTGTACGAATTTAATTATTTGAGTCTCACTATTAAGTTTTGGTGCAGGAAGCAAATGGAAGCTTAGACACAAATAACAAGTTCAAGGTGGTTTTTGTTTTAGGTGAGTGATTTAATTATAAAAAAATTATTTTTTATGCACGCTTATATTCTCAAGATATTTTAAGCCCTTTTTTCCCGTCGTCTTTATACTTGCGCAGGTGGCCGGGCAGTGGTAAGGGCACTTAGTGTGCAAATATCATCCGATATTTTTGTTACACTCATCTAAGTGCTGGAGATCTTCTCCGAGCAGAGAGAGACTCTAGTTTTGAAAATGGGTACAAATGTCTACTGTTTAGAGATAATTAAAAACTTTATCATTGGGGTCTAACATAATTTACATAATCACCCTAAATATCCTTTAAGATATATATTCATCGATACAAAAAATATATTAACTTCTTCTTTTTGTTGTTTGTTGAGGAATTTATTCTTGGCAATAATTCCTATTTTGTTATTTGCCTTTCTTGGGCACAAAATAAATTAGGGAACTAGATTTAGGACAATTTTATGTTTCCTAGTTTATGCACAAGACTTTAATTATTCCTAYATTGTGTTTAGGATTTGTTTTTAGGATTTTACCAAGTTTAGGATTCTTAGTTGTCTATTTAAGACACAAGTAATCCTACACTTTGGGACACGGTTTTTTATTAGAGATTGACGCAAGGGATCACAAGAAGAAACACGACGCAAAAAGACGCACAAGAAAGGAAGAAGAACACGGTGAAGAAAACTACTTGGAGCCAACGTTCGTGAGTAACAAGATTTTGGAAGTTGCGTGACCAATCGAAGAGATCTTGCCATTCCGGCAACAAGTATTTAGTATCAAGTTTCTTGATATTTAGTTTTCATATATTACTTTATTATTGTGTATTGAACGTGAATCGAAAGTAATATAGTTTACGGGTTTGTACACCCAAGTTCACAAGTATTTACTTGTGAACTGATTTTGTTTAATCGTGTTCTCTATTTTTATTTTCCGCTGGACTTTTATATTCTGTTATCGATGTTGATAATCTGATGTTGATAACATTGATTAACAACATTGTGAAATTTGAAAATTATTCTTATATCCATAGACCTTCTAATTTTACATTGTTGTTGTCGTCTCGTGGTATGTAGGACAATGATTAAGAACATGATTGAGGAGGGCAAAATTATCCCTTCAGAGGTAACGATTAAGCTTCTCCAACGAGCAATTAAAATAATGGAAATGATAAATTCCTCGTTGATGGTTTCTCTCGTAATGAGAAGAATCGCGCAGCATTTGAGTCTATCATAAGTCTTCTTTTTTCTAATCATACATTTCTCATAAAATATTTCTAATGAATAAAACATTGATTACTAATTCCTAGTAAGAATCTCAAAGGCTTATGTATTATCAACTGTTTGCTTTGATTTTGTTAAAGAAGTATATATGTGGTTCATATTTGGTTATATATATCGTTTTTATTTTAATACATGTTGTGTTTTGCAGATCGGAATCAAGCTAGAATTCGTACTTTTGACTGCTTGGAGGAGGAAATGGAAAAGCGGATGTTAAATAGGAACCAGGTTATACACATATATTATTGCAATCTAATCCAAATGTGTAAAAAAATGTCGATTTAAACGTTTCTTTATTTTACTTTACCTTTTTTCTTCATGCTTGAGAGGGTAGAGACGACGATAATATTGAGACAATAAGGAAAAGGTTTAAGGTCTATATGGATCTAACCTCCCGGTGATCGACTATTACAATTCTAAAGGAAAGGTCCGAGAGGTAATTTGTTCGCGACCCGTTTCCCTTTTATCTGGAACAATACGAAGTGAAAATGGCGGACTTATATTCTTTTGTTTCCTCCTATATAAATTCATATTAATGTTGTTAAACCAATCGAAGAAGTTTTTGAGGCAGTAAATGAAGTTTTCACCTCATCGAACGACAAGGTAAACTGTGATCTGTGATCATGATTCTTCCTGGAAGTATTACAAACTCCTTCATTTTCTATTTTGGGACGGTTACTAACACTACCCTTGAGGTTAACAAAAAATATTATATATATTTTACATTTTGCACCTATCGTTGGTAGAGTTAACGGATATTGCTAACATTATCAAAAAAAAATTACAATAACATCACTCAACTTTTCTGAATATTACAAATACCCGCAAATTTCTATTTGACATTTTACATTTACGCCCCTCAATTTCTTTAAGTATTACAAATAGTTGGACGAACCGTTTGGGTTATTTGTAATATTTTTAAAAATTGAGGGTTGTAATTGTAATATATTTGAGGAAGATAGATGATGATTTTCTAGAAACTAAATTGTCTCTATAATAAATTTCCGAAATTAGGTATAGGTTAACAAAGTAGTGACTTTGTTTGGCATGTACTCTTTCATTGTATTGTATGTGGTTATATACATATATTAAGAATACGATTTTAAATATTGGGTCTTGAGAGTTTTATGAATACCAAAAATATTTATTTGTTACGGTATTTAAGATTTTACACTTTTTACTGACGTAGAATGATAATGTTATAGATTACTTTAAATTTAATTTTATTTATTCAAAAGTAAATATACATACCATAGACGTCAAACTGATATCGAGATTCAGAATCCGAATCCAAAAATTTGAGTTTCGACACAAACACTCCTGTAAAACATTCTTGAACACAAACTTTCCGGATCATCTGATTTCTTTTCGTAGCTTCTTAGTCATGGTTCTTTATTTCACAGTCAATGGAAACAAGAGGGACATATTCATGTTTCAAATCTACAGCAGCTTAAAAAAAAAAAAAAAAAACAGTTATTTTTTCAAAATTACAAATAACCACATTAAAATAAATTTCCATTTTACAAATAGCACCTAATGAGGAGAGTAATTCGTGCTCAAGTTTTTTTTTGTTGTTGTTGTTTTTTAATAACTTTGTAAATAGCCTAGACATCAAGGGTAGTTTTGTAAATTTAACCCCCATCATACAAAAATAATACCGTTTTCCTGAATGGTGTCAAGAACGATCGCCAGCCTGCCCTCAACGCGCTCGTTCTTATTGAGCTCATACGACATCGCAAACACATCAGCTTCCTTGGATCGGTCGGCAATCAGCTGCCCTATGACCCTGCACGCGTTATCGTCCGTCAATGACGGCAACGTGTTCCTTAGATCCCTGGCGTTTGTGGTGGCGACCGATATCACTTTGCTGGTCCCACGGTGCATCACTTTTGCGTGGACGAACCGTTTCGAGAAGAACACGTTCAGTAGAAATGGTCTCATGTACATATCCGTCCTTTGTTTCCATGATTTCCTGTTGGGCTTCGCAGCTGCTTCGCCACGTGATCTCCGTGTCCAAGCAGCTTCCACTATTAAAGCCTACAAATGTTTATATACATTAATTAATCACTTGGAGAAAAAAATTAATATACAAGCCCGATTTGGGTAACTCAACTAGGGGTGCAGTGGCTGACACGACACGATCATAAACACAATTACAGAGATAAATGACATGATACGGGACAACTCGACCCAATCCAACACTAAATTTACACTTACTATTATTATTATTATTATTATTATTATTATTATTATTTAATGATCAAATAAGATGAATAACACGGAAACACGACAGTGCGACAGGAACACGATTTGGCACCCCTAACCTCAACTATTTTGTGGGAAATTACCAAAAAAAATAATCCTCGAGGTTTGGCCTAATTACAAAAAATAAATAAAAATATTCCAGCTTTGTTTAAAATTACAAAAAGGACATCTTTCAAATTACAAACACCCCCTTGAGGTTTGTTTAGTTAACAAGCACCACCTATTGAGGGTGCAATTTACAATACGGAAATAAATAACAAGAGGGTATTAGTAATCTTCAGACATAACTGCGGTTTTTGTAATCAATCTAAACCTCAACAATAATTTTCGTAATTAACCTCATTATTTTTTGTCAATTTGTAAGATCAAATCCACATTCTGACATTAGAATTAGACAGAGCCCTTCTATATGTAATGGGAAACAATGCCCTACGATCATAAGTAAAACGGTTTGCCCATTAAAATTAGAAAACTAATGCGGTCTTAGCAATTAACAGCAAACTACTTGGATTTGTCTTCTTCTAATTGTTATAATCTCATTTGATTGCAAAATCCCATCCAACATTAAATCATTAGCTTCATTCTAGTTATATGATGTTTTTTCATATGTAACTAAGTCTAATTTGATATTTGATTCCTAAATGCCATCCACAGTAAGTTTAACATAGGTAAGCAATATTCAAATTCTTTTTATTTTTTTTATTTTTAGTGCAAAATAAAACCACTGCTGAGTGCACAAAAAACTTATTATTCTTATCCAAAACAGCAAAAACCAGAAATCCAGAAATTATCCCAAAAAAGTCGACCTTGGGGTTTGACAAAGGCCCATTACAAGCTTTTAACTTAAAACAGATAAAAATTAGCAAAAGTGCATAAATTTTGAGTGAATCGCAGGGAAAAATAAGAAATTGAACTTAATAAAACAAAAACAACAGCCATAATTTCAAAAATCGAAAGATAATAATTAAAAAACAGCTATTTGCAAACAAATACCTGCTTTCGCGCGGTGCTGGGCAACAAGTTATTCGCGGAGATTTTGATATTAGGAAAGGAAGAAGACCATGAAAGAGGATTAAAGCCGTCGCTTCTTCTGGTGATGAGCTCTGATGAGAGAGAAAATGATAAAGGTGAGTGTTGAATTGCACAAGCAGCCATTGATATTTCAGCAGTTCGAGTTTCAGAGTGAGTGAGTGAGATTTTATGGGTAAGAGTGCTGATTTTAGGCCTTTGAGCCCATTACACTAATGGGCTTTTTAGTGGATTAGATCAAGGCTATGAACGTACAGTAAGACATAAGGTGGATTTGCCAAGAACTTTGGCCACGTGTGTTTTTAAACGCCCAAATATCATGATTGTGATTTTGAATTTTAATTTTCGTTTATTTTAAATTCAAATTTTTAATATGTGATTAACAATCTTTTATATTTAACCCTATATTCATATTTTTGACTTATTATCATTATATTTAAATAATTGTATATTATTACTACAATATAAAAATACATCATTCACACTTTTTAATATAATTTTAAATCAAATTCAATATAAAAATACATTTTTATCTACTTTTCACACATAATTTAACATCTAAATAAAAATTAAAAAAATTGAAAAATTAGCAAGGATGTATATATATATTTACTTTCGTTCAAATATGGCCGAAATACTGATATTTGTTCAATAAACCAGAATTGAAATCTTAAGCAAATTTCGATCATTGACCCACCTATCTCCAAACCCCAAATTCAAAAAACTAAAAACTGATATCTCAAATTTTATATTTCATATTTTTAACAATATAAACTCAACCAAAAATGATATAATCCAAGATTTGTCAAATAAAAATCAAATTGACACAAAACAAAGGATTCTAAAAAAAATAGAGGAAGCAAACATACTTAGAAATTGACTGCTCGATTTCGTGTTCTTGCTGAGAAATTGACGCTCCCAACACTGCTCTCATTTATTATTATTATTATTATTATATGGTAATAATTAAAAATTGAAAAATATAAGAATAAAATTTGTTTGGAAAGCGGAATAATAAGTAATTCAAACAAAACATGTAAATGCATCTAAAATTAAGTGCAACTAACAAGAGTTCAACGTGTTGATAGACTTGACCTTATCAGATGAAAGCTAGAGTCGGAGCCCATCATTCTTTGGTTTTGATAGGAATCTTGGAGACTTGCTGGGCATTCACTTTCCATTTTGCCAGATCATGCGTATTCTATCACCACGTGAGTTTGTAAAATTATAGAAACTTCTAGATCCAACCCAATGAAGTAAAGAGAAATTAAATACTTTCTAATATACGTGGTTGATAGGAAAATTATGATACGTAGCTTATTTCAAATATGAGTTGTTTAGATCTAATTAATAGCTGGTTAAGAGTATTTACTGAAAATAGTTGATCTTAGATAAATACGCCATCAATCCTCCGATAAGTTCAACATAAAAAGTATATATTGTTAAAAATGAGCAATTTTATAAAATTCATTAGGTAAATAATTTGTCCGAAAAGTCTTGATAAAGAAAAGTCTAGTGAGTTTATCAAGTGCCCATTTAATCCAAACTCCTATCTAAGAGTAAAAGTTACCATTTTTTACCAGTTTCATAATTATTTTTCTTTAATTTATTTTTTCTTTCTTACAAATTTAATTCAAATAAAATGTATAGTGTTTCATGCTAATTTATACTAATCGTCGTCACTGCCACCGATCATCGCAGTCGACTTCAATCGAATTTCATACTACACAATAAAATTTCATATTACACGATTCCGATCAAAATCCCATACTACATTTTGAAAATCATACTACTTCGTCAAACTTCATACTGATATGTGAGTTGCCTCGTGGAATTTAATACTATATTAGAGAACCTCATACTACTAATAGTGGATTTCATACTACTTGTCATGGATATCATACTAATTGTGGATTTCATGCTACATGCTGTAATTTCATACTAATCGTTGATTTTTTCTCATAATACTATATACATATACAGAATTTCATACTACATCGTGTAATATTTCACCGTGAAATTTTATTATGGGATACTTCAAATTAGACTACATAAGAAGTATGGAATTTGTAGTTTTATAATCACCCATCGTATTTTTTGTATAGAACTCAAGACCAAATTCAAATTATCCACAATCTTCGATTGCTAATTCCATTGATATTCAAACTTACACACAATGATTTAAAAGCACCGAAAGATAGATAACTAAGTAAACTCGTTGCGTGTAAACAATTGCAGCAACAATCAAAAGTTACACTGTAAGTAACTCGATAAAATGACAGTTCTATAAGCGTCATTTGGTATTTAAGATCAACTTCACTTGGGCCTTCAGTTTTTTACAGCGTAGAGTTCAAAAAATAAAACAAACTTCCAACGAGGTTTTAAAAAAGTTTAAAAGATTAAGAGGTCTTGCTCGTGAATTTGTAATTTAAAAAAAAAAGATGAATAAACAATATCTAAAACTTGATTTGATTTCTTACAAGCAACCAGCCCCGCCCCCCATTTTTCCCCGGGTGCGCCGCTGCCATCAAGGCAAATCATAGCCCATCGGAAAGCGATGACATCTGAAAGTAGAGTAGGCTCGGAAGATGCACCTAGTGATGGAGATGAAAGATTTGTTGATGGTGTGAGGCTATAACGTCAAATGGCGCCGGAAAAAGGACATGGAAGGCAACGACGACTGTTTGGTACTTGTAGTAGTGAAAAAGAAATTAAGAATATATATGTGCGTGTGTGTATATATAATGTGTATTAGGTTTTTTTTTAATGTTTTGACATATAATGTTAGAGGAGATGGTTTATGGAAAAAACACGATTAGAGGCGGTTCAAAACAGCTATTGGTGGCGGTTTTGAACCGCCTCTGATCGAGACACTTAAAGTCCGTATCACGCGGGTGGCGGTTCTTAGCTACGAACCGCTACCAAAAGTCTAAACTGGGTGGCGTTTCTTGATTACGAAGCGCTACCAAAAGTCTAATGTAGTACCGCCACTTAAAGTCCAGACTTTTGGTAGCGCTTCATATTGAACCGCGACTTAAAATGTAGACTTTTGGCATCAAACAACGACTTAAAGTGTAGACTTTTGGCAGCGGTTCCGTTTTGAACCGCCACTGCACTGAAAAATTCCCAAAATTTATTATAAATCCTACAAACCAAATTATTCATAGCAAATATATAACTAAACAAACCAAAACATTCATAGGAAACACAAATTATCCAAACAAATAACAAATGTCACAAATATCAAACACAAATCATTCAAAGTAAACAAAAAATATATCATTTCAACCATAACAATTCAATATTATCAATATACTTAACAAATGCTTACAATTAAGAATCTAGAATAACGTCAATAAAATATCTTGCAAATATATTTCGAATATCATCGAACTTCAACGGTGAGTAAGGGTCATAATTCGATCTCCAATCCTTAAATTAAAAATATTGAAACAAAATATTAGATTTATTAATACTAACTAATTATGACTTGAACTTCTAACTATATAAACATTAAAAATAATAATACATAAATCAACTTACCATATCAATATCTCGACTATCGGGAAAATTGTTGATAATGTCGTACATGTACCTCATCACATAGTAACCGCACTCGATAGGCCCCCGTTGCTTGCGACACTTGAAACAAAAATGTAAATAATAAAGATTAGTTATATTAATACATGAAACATCTAAAATTAATTTTTAAAAAAATATACATTTATTACCTTCACCCTAGAAAATGCTATGCTATGCCTTTATCATTGAGTCTTTTCAACAAACACACGTAAAAAAAATTAAATAACAAAGAAAACTCATCCACTAAAAAAAAAGGATTAATTTAACATACAAAATCAATTGTTTCAATATTTCGGGGTCCCGTGTGAAAGATGGATCAAACAAGTAACCTTTTCGTAGCGGTTTTACGAAGAACCGCCACTCGGATTAGACTTTTGGTAGCATCTCTTGTAATCATTGCCAGTACAGCTTCACAATACCGCCATTATCAACACCATTGGTCGAATTCAGTTACTATTTACTAATTAATATGTGTAATATCAAGAAGATGGTGCATATTGTAAAGTTTCAGTTAAGCTTTATTTATACCTCCAGTTCTTGTTTAATGCCTGATATATCATTAAGAGCATGGTCTCTCTTGTAGACGCTGCGCATGAAACCCGACAAGTCTAAATAAATAAACACATAAACAGAACCGCAAAATCAGCTAAACCAGAAGCAGAATAAATTATGACTTAAGAATATAAATAATAATTTTTTTTTATTATTATTATCTTTTTATATAAAAACTAAGCAGAATCATAAATCTAAAGCATCCCGCTCCCTATGGTATCTGCAAACACTAACTACAATAAGCAATTAAACGAACCTAAAATCGGCAACCCAATTTCTTCGCACTGCATCAATTACGTAAAAAGCCAATAAAATCCCACTTGGCATTAATTAATTTAGAACAAAAAAAAAAACAAAAAACCAAACACTCTAATTACCTGTACATGGCTGTGACGTGGATCATGCAAGCGATAATCCCATTATTCTTGAAGTTTCCAGAAATAGACGCCTCCAACGCCTCATGGTATTTTCTCGCGAGCCTCACTCTCCCACCAAAGCCCGACCCAAGGGCTTCGAGTATGCTATGATTATCTACTTTAACCCCATCGACGTCAGCAGATACAAGGTACGAGTGCAGATCATTGTAGAAGGTGTAGATTTGATCGGGGTCCACAAGGCCAACTTTATTCATCATAATGCTCTTCAGAACTAAACAAACACCTATCGACTCAACCCCAGGTGACGGAACAATGTTAACTATCTTCGGTCCGTACTTAGCCATTTCGACAACCTGGGGGTCGACCCCACCCCAGTACCCGATTATTGCATGCCAGTTGTAAACGTATCTGTAAAAAAATCATAAACAATATGTTAATATGTAGTTATGGACAAAAGAAACTACTATTTTTTTAAAAAAGATTTTGTACTTGAGAGAAAATTGGTCTTTGATTTCGGTAACGAATTGGCAAAGTCCTGTTTGATGGTATTTTTGGAACTTGTGATTCTCCTTGACATGAGTTAATCGATCTGCCAAACTGGAGTGGAAAGATTTAATAAGACTGACCAACTAAACACTGACCTTAATTCAATCCGAATCAGATAATGGCCTCGACAAAACACCTTTTCCCAACAGCTGCGCGACAAATTCGATCACCAGAAGAGCCTCAATAAATGCAGCTGACGCCATATCTAATAATTCAAAAAATGATAAAAATATTTAAACGACCGAATATATTACAAACCGACATGCAACTAATTAATTAGTTGATTGATTAATTACCAATGTTAATTGATTAATAAAACAAAAGAAGGAAAATAACAAGATTATTAGCTCAATGAACACCAATAAGATATAGCAGTAATTTACAAACAACAGAAGCAATTAAACATTAGAAACACTACAAAGTCTAAAACATGAGAGAAAGCAGAGAAGCAAATCCAAGAAGTTTTCAATATAATCACGAGCAGGCTTAAATGCAAAAACAATCAATTCAAGTTCTGGGTTTTCTTCATAACCAATGAACCAACTGACAAATGGGTGTTTAAGAATTCTCAAATCATTCCCTCGACACAAATATACATCTCGATTAGCAGGCATAACTCGGTAATAAAATATGTTTGCCTTAACACCATTAAACTACCCTCCTCTTATTGGGCTTCTCTGAACTAATTCAGGTTTAGCTAGAAGATTTGCAGGTAAAAGAATAACCATTTTCACTCCTATATAATATAAATAAACAGAAAATAATTTTCATTCAACTAACCAACCCAGCAGAGAACCCAAAAAGGGAATAAATGCAGTGAACAAATATTTAACATAGAAAACCAAATTCAAAACCCATAGCTAGGATTTTGATATTCATTCAAGAACAATAATTATAACAAGCAAATAAGGAAAAAGAAAAAAGAACAAGAATTACAGATGAAAACAAAAAGATTAAAAGCATTTGAGATTTACCTGAGATTGAGAGACAAATTTGTCCCATTTCTGATAAACCCTCACCCTATCTTCCCTGTTCCTAAAAGGGGTGTGAGATTGGTAAACCCAATTGAAACAAGGCAAAAGAGATTGAATTCTGTTGTTGGTTTCAGTAATTCTACAAACACAAATCATATCTCGTTAATTTCTTTTCGAGTTCTATACGAACAAAGCCCTAATATTAGATTTCCAAAAATAAAGCTTCAAAATAGAGATTACCTTATTGCTTTTAGCAGTTCAAACTCGAATGGTTGCGGAGATCTGGTGGAACATGATAGAAAAAGACGAATGGTGTTCAAATCTGAGAAACCATTGAACATATCGGTGATGAGGTGGAGCAGCCGTCATCTTCGTAGACGGTGTAAAGCTGGAGAATATTGGGGAAGCCGGATATGAGATGTTGGCTTTTGAGGCATCGCTGTTCAGACGGATCGGAGGAAGGAGATTTGATTATATCTTGGTCGAAGGGATCAGAGTAGGGTATTCGAAGTCTGGGTTTTGTGGTCACGGTTCCTCAATTTCAAGCGCTGCCATCAATTATAGGTAGCGGTTTTACGAAGAACCGCCACCCGAAAACAACATTATTGGTAGCATTTCCTTGCTAACCGCTCCCGAGAGGGAACCGCGACTTTTACGATTATTGGTGGCGGTTTTTAACGAATAACCGCCACCCGAGTGATTTATTTATTATTATTTTTAACATAAGAGGCGGTTTATATGTAAAAACCGCCACTTTTGTACATTTGTGGCGGTTCGAGTTTAAAACGCTACATATAAGGCGACACTAATTTGATTTTTTCCACTAGTATAATGTTTTTTGGTCAATTAGAGGAGATGGCATATGGTGCACCCGAGTGTACCATGTATTGTGTATATAATTTCTCATGTGTGATGGTATATGTTTGTATTATGCGATGATATATCTATATATTGTGCAAGGGTATATGAGTGTTATGTGTGATTAATATGGTTGTTGGCAACACGAATCTTCCCCTTGAAGTGTCCATCGAGATCTAGTCAACGGGAAAGTGTAAGCGGTTGTTGTCGAATTCTTGTCGATGAGATTCTTAGGCGCACAAACATTTATATACCATCGCACATAACATATATATTCATCACAACGGGAAAGTGTAAGCAGACATTGTCAAAGTGGCCATCAAAATACGATCTATGAGATTCCTAGACCCACAAAACATCCATATATAATCGTACAAAATATTCATATATTATCACACAAAACATCCATATATCATCGCACATAGCATACATATATCATCACACAGAAGAAACTAGACGCATGTTATAAATTTTTCAATAGGGCAATTATGAAAATTTAGAGTAGATTTTTTATTAGATAGGTTATATTTTACTTAACGTTAATAGACAAAAAAAGTTTCTAGGATTATTTGGGTTGAGTAATTATCAAAGGGTAGTTTGTGAGAATTATACCTAGTTAATATATGAAATTAAAGTTATCCTCAGAATTATTCGACAAGTCCACCACGAGACTGTCTCACGACAGACAAACTTTAAATGGAAAAAAAAAATCTCAAATAATACTTTATTAACTTAAGTTATTCTTATTATCTTTATCACAAAAGATTATTATTTTATTCATGTTTAAAAAGTATTTCTTATGATAAATTTTTTAATCATAATCTCATCTTGAGACCGGTAAATGTTAAATTCGGGGGAGGGGACTTCTTACGACTTGTCAATGGCCCACTTGGACCAAGCATGAGAAATATTTTTATCAGCTACCCTAGGCAAGCATTATAAATAGTTGAGTACCATTTCATCTTGAAAAATTTTTATTTCGAAATTGTATATAATTTCAAGTCGGTTTTAATTCTGCTCCTCCAATTATTTTAATTTATTTTTTAAAATAAATTATTAAATTACGATTATTATTATACACTTTTCTATAAATTTATTATTCATTGAGTCACATAGTTCTAACCACCAATCATTTTGAGTTATTATTTTAAGTTTTCTATATTAAATTAACCTTAATAACTGTTATGAACCTCGCGACCCACACGATTAATACTTTATATTTATGAATTACTATTCTATCCATGATAAAATTATGTAATTATGATTATACCATTAGAAGTTCCTTATCAATAGGGTTTCATTAATTAATGAAAATATATACATGAGAAATTCATTCTTCCTATATACTTTATCTATTTCTCTCTATAATTTATAACAAGTTTTCAGCACGAGCCTCTAGCCATTTGTATAATATGAAAAAAGTATGCTCTGTAGCTGCATCCTGTATCAGAAATCGAAATATTAAAATTAAACTTTTTCATCAACCACTTACCTATAATCGACATGAAAGAAAAAAAAAAGAGGATTATGGTAATTAATATATTTAACACAACTCACAACTATTTTTAGAGTCGGGACGAATCACTCAGATACTCTTAAGTAAACATGTTATAAGTTTTTACCTTTTTATTTTCTTCCATTGAAACTTATATCCTTTCGTGAGGATTGGTAAATGTGTTTTGTTGATAATCTGTAGATATAAATATATGTGGATGTATGTATGCATGAACATAATAGTAAGTAAAAAAAAAAGAGTGTGAATGGTCTGAAGAAGAAAGAAAAAGATGATATTGTTGGAATAGTTACAAATATTCGAGCACAAAACTGGAAAAAGAAATATATAAAACAGAAAATAAATATTGTCGAGTCGAGTATGCACTCTGTCCGCAAGACGAAATAGCCCCGGTAGTGCCCTTTGGTTTTGGCTATTCGTCTCCAAAGATAAAACGACTTCGTCCCGTGATATCACAGCACCGTGAATATCAGGGTTCCAGCGAACTGAAAGAAAATGAACTGAGCCTTGTAAATGAAATGCAGAATATGTGTATGTTTGTTGTTCCAAATGTTCAGGTGTTTATGCGTATGGAAAGTAGCTGGAGAATGCAGGAGTCTCACCCTTATATAGGGGTTCAGATTAGGGTTACAGCAGCTGCCAATTAAGACGACCTTAATGGCGTTCAAACAGTCAGTTTTATCTGCACATGAACCTGGACGAGTTCAGCGTGCAGATACGTCTGCTGTTTGAATTTCAAAAGTTGA
>BMAC01000233.1:810978-837957 GCA_014905375.1 Phtheirospermum japonicum
AGAAATGTAATCATTTTTAAACTCTCTTCCACATTGACTAACATTCAATGTGGGATAACCGATAAAGCATTAAAGCAAACCGTTCAACTTCCAAGCATCATTTCTCACTCACCAATAAATGGATTTGAGAAATTCAAAATGCTACGATTATCTACACGACACGTAGAATAATCCTATACAATTCATTAACATGAATTATCGCTGTACCATTTAATTAGAATTAATCCAATTTACAACAGATATTTTATCAATTATACTTGGCATCCCATAAATTATCACTTGTCTTCATATTTATCTTTTCTTGTGAGTGGCCTCAAAGTTATGAGGTAAGGAAAGGAGTTTTAATATAAAGAATTAATTATTATTTTAATTTATTAAACCTCAAATCTCGTTTTCCTAAAATATATGAAGCATACAATATCCTAATTAATTTTTCTTAACACCATTGTATTCGATTTCATGAAAGCTTCGATTTGAAACTAATATTGTTATATATAATAATAGCCCATTTTTAAATATGTTATTATGGAACTCTTATTATTTATAAATTAGTATCCCAATTTCGAAAAATTGAAAGACAATATTTGAACTTGTGAATATTTATCCTCGTATTATTGGAACTCTATAAAGAGGTATGTGTGGCACCACGAACTAGACAGGCGGCACAACTGCTAGCTATTGGTAGCAGTTTATTGTAGTCGATGGTTCGACCTACAACCATTTGCTTGATGATGATTATATCATGAAAAAATAATTCAACATAAAAATCAAAGTGTTATCAATATTTTGGACTGACACTTGTTCATCTAACGATGATTTGACTGTTTAAAGAATCCTGGTTAGACTCCATATTATATGGACGACCCTACTCCTAAAGTAGCAGTTAAATATTTGTAACTTTAATTTCTATATTTTATTTATTGTAAGTCCAAGTGGTGGGTTAAAACGATATTTGTTGATTTTAGTTTCTAAAATTAAAAAATCGCAATACCTCTTATGTGATGATTTCAATTATCACAAAATGGAATATTTTACATATTTCTGCAATTTACATGCCAAGTAATGGGTAATACCATCGATTGAATAGATCTTACTCCTAAAAAAGTAGTTATTAATTATGCATCTAATTATAACAATTTAAATTTTACAATATAAATCAGTGTGGTGAGTTATACCCCACGACTGCCTAAAAAGTCTTACTCTAAAGAAGTAGTTGATCAATTATTTGAATCATACTCCCAAATAAAATAGTTGATAAAATATAAAATACATTATATAGGACTATTGAATATTAACGGAGAAACTTGATTAAAGTGGTACCAGAGCTATCACTGATAATTAAAGAAAGTAATTACTCAATAAATCCCATATCGATAAAAGAAATATATAATATGGAGGAATCATATGAGATCATATTGATATGACTATAAAATGCTCCTAAAGAAGCATACGTCAATGACATTATAGTTCTGAAATTCTAAACCTTTATTTTGCATAAAGGGTAAATGATATTATTATTACTCTGGAAGAAGTACAATACAGTCGACGTGAAAACATTGAAACTAGCATAGTAATGGTAAACACTCGACTATGAAAATATATATTGAACCCATAAAGGGAGGTGCGTCTCGAGAGTATATAACTTCGTAACTTTGCCACCCCCAAGTAGTATAAGGGTTCATAGCGAGAGATTTAAAGGATCCAAACTTCTTTTCATGAAACAGATAGTCTGTGACTGGAAAGACCTGACTTCCACAAAATCTTGAACGAGAGTATATACTTGAAACTTTGTGAGTAACTCAACAACTTTATCGGTGGATATAAGTATTTCTCTCGCTGGTTGAGAAATAAATTTATGTTCTACACCTTGGTTTAGAAAGTTGAGCAACTCATTAAAGTAATTTCTGGGATTCAACAAATATATAGGTTTGGTATGAAAGTTCCACTCTGCCCATGAGGTGATAATGAATATTTCATTCAATGTATCGTCACCGTCTGGAAGGACAATAAAGGCATCAACATTGTTCACCATATACATAATACACTCATGAATAGACTACGTTTAAAGCTTTAATCTAGTTGAACTTGCAACAACAATGTTAGTTGTAACTTTGTGAGAAGGTATGCTACTCACCTTTATTCCCTAGTATTGCGCAACTGCCAAAAGTTTGTCAAAAAATCTTTTATTTGTCCCTCCATAAAGTATATTGATATTTTGCTTCACAAGCTCTTTTAAAAGTTTGCTTGTCATATCAATATAATTAATTCGACCCATCAGTTTAGATCTACCAAGAATACATATGGTCCTGAATGGAAGAGGCAAAGCTTGACCTCTATGAGAAGATTCAGAAACTTCCATCGCTCTTTTTCTAAATCGATTTTCAAAATATTTGAGGGAGATTCATTTTTTAGTAATTTGGATCTCACTTTTAAAGAAGTGTTATCTCATGACAATAAATGATTTCATTGTTCTTTTCTTGAATTGTGTGAAAGGATAAGTCAGATATAAAATTATCTTTTGATAAAATAATTCTGCTCTGCCGGCAACTGGAAAATTATAATATAAAATATAATAATAATAATAATAATAATAATAATAATAATAAAAATAAAAATAATAATCTTTGCAATACAGATAATAAATATATTACCCTGCATTATTATATTGTTGGTAAACCAGATTTACAAATGGGGTCTTTCAAAATAAGTTTTTCAAAACTATAACATTCTCGTTCGTCCTTAAACTGAGTCCATAAAGCCAGAAACTCACGGTGCACAAAACCACTAGGATGTGTCTCAAGAATTCGTTGGATATCATGATTCAAAGACTCCTTACTCAATCTATCCTTAATGAATCTTATTTTATCTCTTCGTCTTTTGAACACAAACCCCACAAATTTACATCGTGTGTCACAAGTCCACCGAACACATTTATAACAACCACTTAATCTCTTAGCTCTTCATTTCTTTTCAAAACTACTTCTACCCATACCTGGCATGTACTTAAATGAATTTGAAAATTCACAAGAAAGTCGAACTTGTGCTTCGATCAACCATCGAATATCTTCTGGGATGCCCTTACTCATCATCACCCTCAGTCCTTCGATACGAGCTTTATAAATTATTTTTATAATATTCACTGGAAGAGATAGGCAGTATTTACAGAGATTGAAGAGTGTTAAATCCATTAAGAGATTCAGATCTTTGTTATAAAGAATTATGCGATTATCCTGACAATTTATTTATAGAATTGTATGAAGCGTATGAGATACGCCGCCGCATTATGAATAGTGACATGAAGTGTATGAACCACAATGCCATGTTTGAATGGTATGTATGAATAGTGGTGTGCTATAATTACATCGAAAAATGATGTGACATGTCAGAAAGATATATCTGTGATAAGATAAATATATCATGTTAAGTACAATAAATTGTTGTTACTAATATAAATACTTACTAAACCAAAAGTTCATTAATACCAATTTGCATAACCGAACTTATTATTCTGATTTAAAAAGTATATTGAAACTGATATTTCAAATTGAAGAACCATGAGAATTCTTCAAATGCTTGTTCTCGATGAATGAAATTACTAACTGATGTTAGGAATGAATCCCTAACAACTTTGGAAAGAATAGGGGTGAGATATATATGGGCCCACTCCTCCTTCCATGTGTACTACTAGATATTATGGATCATTAGATAGTCACATGTGTATAATGACTCGTAACCAGAAGTTTACGGGTTGAGTTGCTTATAAAGCAAAATTTTCAAATCAAATGATAAAGTTAGTAATACACACACACACACACACTCTCACACACACACACACACACAACACATATATATATATATATATATTATATATATATATATATATATATATATCCCAAGAACTTGAATAGATCAATGAATGATCTGTATGCGCATACGTTTGGGATATCAATTGGAAAATTATTCAAATTCCTCCAATTAATTTTCAACATCGAGGACAATATGAAAATCTTACGAACTCCCTCATTCGATACTGAGAATATTGACGTCGTATTAACTGTATAAGTTTAGTTTTCAGAATTTTCTTGGCATGAGGGGGAACATAAGTAGTTGGTAGTAAATTATAAGGATATATCATCACAATAGAAATATGAACTTGAGGTCCATAGATACAAGAAAGGTTGTTGATGATCTTATATACCAACTAAAGATCCTCGATACATTAACAACGCCAGAAGCGTTATTATTATTCAAATAATATTCCCCAAATATAGATATCGAAAGAATGATAGTAGACGCATATACTCTTGAAGAGTATATAGACATAAGTATATTGTATAAATAGTAAGAGAGGATTGAAAATGACATATCTCGATGAGTCATGTCGACAATGGGAAATGGAAGAAAGTAAAATTGAAATGTATCGACACGTTTTAAAAGACAAGTGCTACGAACGATTACTGATAATGACATATTAATCTGTCAAAAAATTCCGACATTAAGGTGCATGATCCTACAGTGAAAATACGTGGGCTTGGTGAAAATGAGACTAAAACTCCTGAAGAGATTCCAAATATACTATGCAACAACTCAAAACAAGGATATTGTTATGAATAAATATTCATAAGCTCTACTCCTTTCATTGATTATGGTTTTTATCCTAAAAATGAGTTTTCCAAAATAAGATTTTTGAATGTGGCAACATAGTCACAACTATTGTAAAATCTCCAGAAGAGATTTCGACATGTATTTCGATGTGATCAAAATATAAGTTAGATCACAACTCCTATAAATACCATTGATATCGAAAATTCAAAGAAAATCGACTAATCTATACGATATTCGTATGAACCCTGAAGGATTTGGAAATGCTCGAAAAAATACGCGCTACACTCTTTTTTCCTTTACTAAGATTTTGTCCCAATGAATTTTCCTAACAAGGTTTTTAACGAGGTAACATTGAAAAATTGTCAACATGGATAATGTGCTTTTTCCTTCATTAGGACTTTCTCCCATTGTGTTTTTCCTAATAAGGTTTTGACGAAGCATATTCATTGTATGATGATGCGTGGATAAGAAATCAATACAATTTCTCAAAATTTGAAATCGACATATTCATGGTATGATGAGAAATTCATAAGAAATCAATACAATTCCTCATAATATGAAATCGACATATTAATGGTACGATGAGTACTAAGTCAACATAATTATCCGAGATGTGAAAACGATATAGTCATGGTACGATGAGAAATCGAAACAAAAATTTGAAATCATCATACTCACAACATTACGAGGTCTATAAGAGAAATCAATACAAATTCTTCAAGATGTGAAGTCAAATGGAGTAATTGTACCTTTTTTTTTCTTCCTACAATCAAATTTTTCCCACAAGATTTTCTTGCAAGACAACACACAAATGTACCTACAAGAATAATCATTACAAGAAGGAGCAAATTTACGACCCCACATTGTTGCACACAAATACTCTCACAAGAATGATAGGTTTGATGAGGAGCAACTTCATGCTCTCATATTGATGAAGTTTTATACCACAAGATTTTTATAGCAACATTATGATGATATAATATATGATCAGAACAAGCTTTACTACAAATTTGTTTTAAAGTTTTCTCCTACTGGGTTTTCTTCATACTAATTCACGAGATATATTTATCCAAATAGTCATTGAAAAAGGAGTGTTATGAACCTCGCGACCCACGCGAAGAATATTTTATATTTATGAATGACTATTCTATCCCCAATAAAATTATGTAATTATAATTATACTATTAAATTTTTTTCTATAAATAAAGATTTAATTATTAATGAAAATATATACCTGAAAAATTCATTCTTTCTATACACTCCATCTATTTTTCTTTATAATATATAACAATAGCTACATTTTTATCGTATATTCATTTACACCCTTCAAATATATTTTTCTTTCTTAATTTTTCCCATCTGCTTCATCTCATTTTTTTACATAAATAAAAAACTGAAACCATATCCAATCAGTGCCCAAATAGTATTGGACTTCTTGCCAAATTAGCTCATGAAAAGAATTGAATTCAGTTCAACCCAAACGGACTTGTAAATTGGGATGAATGGCATTCCGGGCTTCGCTATGGCTTCCCGCCAATTTCAACAGTAAGTTCGCTTCTCTTTTCTTTCCGCTGTTATCTCTTTGGTTAGTTTCTCTTTCTCTCTAATTTCGATTTTATTGTTTTACCATTTGATTGTGATTTTCTGTAATTGATTACGCTTAATTAAATTGGCACTCTATAATATGTCAATATTGAATTTGGTTTTTCTATTAGAAGAAGAAACAAGTATTCATCTTTAGTCAGATCTCAAAGSATTAGAATATAAACATAATTATGTGATGCATCAACAGATTTATTTTAATTCTACTAATATTTTTATATGAATTATGATATAAAATGAGAAAAATTAGGGGTGGGGATGTGGTTGGCTAATAGGCACTTGCAGTATGTTTAGTATATGAAAAGCTAATATTTTCATAATATTGTGAAAAACAAAATAAAAAACAATAATAAATAAGTTCCATAACATTGTTCTCAAATGCCACAAGACATGGGTGGTTAATCTTAATCTTGATTCTCAAATTGTAGTGTACCAAGTGACTTAATCGAGAAAATATCCAAAAATACTGTCGAAAACGTAATTAATTTATTAATTGAGCTTTGAGTCCGTAACATTCGTCAGGGGACGAAACCCGTGCTCGAGGCTCGCTTGCCAAATTTTCTCAATATTGAACATCATATTTCCACACTCGTTCACATTCCATTTTTCCATAGCGTGCAATATTCCAGCTATGCGCCACGCGCTCATCACCCTTCTTGGCAGCCAATTCTGTTGTGCGTCAACAAAATTAACTCATTAATTAGAAATTAGATTTAAAAAAATAAATAAATATATTTTATGAGTTGTTGATGCGGAACATGAAGTATTATTATGCCTAACCTCACAAGAGTCAACATTTTCTAGATGCTTGGGAGCCAACATTGCTGGTGTGTTGTTGTATTGACAGTCTTTGCGCGTTTTCTTTGGAGGAAAAGGTGAGAACGGAATGAATATTGTTCCTTTTGGCGCCTTTAGTTGTTCATCGTCACTTAGTCCTTCACCTACTAGCCATGTCTGCACAAGCAATTTTAATAATAAAAATAAAAGAAATTAAATTATTATTATTAAAAAAAACAAAAAAACATCCTAGGTTTGGTGATGAATGAATAATTAGCTCTACCTTTGGAGCATTGTTCTTAGAGAGTACCAAATTGTTACCAGCTTCTTCACTAAGCTTTGATTTAAGTTTTTTGTACTCGTCCTCGGACATTGTATATACCTGTAGTAATTACAAAGGAGCATAAAAAGACCAAATTAACATAAAAACTCAATCTTATAATTTCTAAATTATTATTATTATTATTTGCTAAACTTACTTGTATTCCACCTTGACATAAGGCAACGGCTATTGAGCAAGCAACCTTTGATAGGTTCCCACGAAGAACAACCTGAGTTGTACCTTTGGGAATGCTATTTAGGACAATAGCAACGGCCAGGCTACTACCGTCTACGAGCTTTACTTTTAGCTTAGGGTGCCTTCTTAAGAAAAGCTCYCCGCTTTCATTAAGCCCCTCGTCCTGCATCGAACGGGTAGAATTGTGAAAATTATTAACTGCTATTTCGATGTGAAAAATTAAATATTGGTTTATAGGGATGTTTACTTGCCTGGTTCATTAAACCCAAGCTCAAGACTCTGACGCCCTTGTTCTCGGCTTCTAATATACTGTCCTCGATCATAGCGTTGATCGATTCTCTCTGCCATTGCATGAAGTACTGCAAAAGAGATTAAACTAATTAATTCAGAAAACTTTAGTTTTTTGTAGGAGAGATTGCAAATAAAAAGGTCTATCCGAATTGGAAAAAAAATAAAAAATTACAGTAATCTTTCAAAATTACAAAAACTACCCATGAAGTTTGGGGTATTTACAAAAAAAAAAAAAACACAAAAAAAACTGAGAAGTTTTAGAATGACAGAAAAAAAACCTCGAGTTTGATTTTGTTTTTATTTTAAGGGGCTGATGTAATATTTCCATAAATATGGTTGGGGAGTGGGGGGGTGGATTTTTCATAGGAAGTGAAACAAGTAGTTACCCCAAATATCAGGAGCACTTTTTGTAATTATCCCATTTTGTAATAAATATTCTTCTATTGAGTGTATTTGTAATTTTCATAAGAATAGTTTGTAATTTTCATAAGAATAGTTTTTTCTTTTTCTAATTAGACCAAATCTCAAGGGCTCTTTCTGTAATTATCCCTTTTGTATGACAACATATCGAAAACCAATATATGTCAGGAAACTTTAGTTCTTTGTAGGGATTACAATTACAAAGGTTTAGCTGAATTTCAAAATAAAAAATAAAAAAAATACAACAATCTTTCAAGATTATGAAAACTACCCATGAAGTTTGTGATAGTTACAAAGAAAACCTGAAAAGTTTTAGAATTACAGAAAAAAGAAACCTGATCAGGTTTGATTTTGTTTTAATTTTAAGGTAGTAACTGTAACATTTCTACAAATACAAGGGATAAGGGGGGTGATTTGATATTTTTATTTTTTTGCGAAGGGAAAAAAAAAAGATAAAATCAAACCTGAATTATTATTATTATTATTATTATTATTATTATTATTATTATTATTTTGTTTGTAATTTTGAAAGTTGTGTGGGTATTCTTGTAATTACCCCAAACGTCAGGGGTAAATTTTGTAATGATCTCTTTTGTATTTACCTGAACGTTGTATTTAGGAATAGCCCACGTTTGCAGTTTGATGTGTTTGAAGACATTTCTCTCGACAGTAAAAGTGCGACCGTAAATCCAAGTTACCATCATCGACCAAATAGTGACGGGCCACATTAGCCACAAGTACCACTTAGATTTGTGAGGCTGCGCGGCAAAGTGCGCGAATCCTAGGCGGAGATGATATATAGATTCYGGTGTAGTGAGATGWGTTAGATGCACCACATCGGGTGTCTCTTCTTCTCTAACGAGTGAAGTTTCGTATAATGAGTCCGTAGACTTGTCGAGTGTGCCGTACACGTAATCGTAGAACGGCATGAAAAGTGAGTAATTGGTCCGAAATTGGGTGTGGTGCAACGAGTGGTACCTGTATTGCGAAATGTGACGTCACACATCACGAAACTTGCTGTTAATTTTATTTTTGTTAAGACAATAATAGAAATATAGAAAGAAAGCTACTTTCAAAGAAAACTAATAAAAAATATATCTCGTAGCAGTAGGTCTGACATAAGACGGTCTAACAGAAATGTAAGACCGTCTCACATAAGACGGTCATACTTTTGAAATAAAAAGTTAAGTACTTTTAATGTACAAAATCTTACTTTTTTAAAAGTATGATTTTCTACAAAAGTATGACAGTCTTTCATAGCCGTTGTCGTGAGACGATCTTATACTTGTACAAGTCTTATATTAATTCAACAAGGTACTATTGAAGGCAAATACTGTTTTGAATATATTGTCTGTGTAAATAAACGAGTTGTTAGGTCCTAATTAAAGATGACGAAATAAAGGCTCTATTGATCGCATTTACAGAATTGATTGCCTACACAACATAGATAGTTTTTTTCTGGAGAAGTAGTTGGTTGAAAGTTTAAATAGTAGGGGCTCTTATGGTACAGTACTGTTTTTTGGGGGGCAAAACTGGTACCACTGAGTAATTGTGAAAATTAAAAAGAAAAAACCGAAAATTCGTATTAATTCTAATGAAAGGGAGATTAAGGTTTAAGATACTTACGAAGGAGTGTACATGAGGTACTTTAGTGGGGGGAACATGGAGAAAAGGCGTTTGGGGATGTGCTCGAAGTTGCAGTGGCCCATGTTGTTCATGAAGTCGATGTAAGTTATGTAACCGGCGACTGAGATGATGGACGCGTTTCGCATGTACAGATTCGCGAGCAGTGGTAGAGAGAAGAGCATGAAGTAGGAGATGTGCTCGGCGAACGGGTGTATTACAGCTGCAATAGGTGGTTGAGTCAGTGCGTGATAACAAATATAATTTGTAATTCTACGGCATAATATTAGTGTCGAAAAGTAATGAAAATCGTCATTTTTCGGATTACACACACAAAAAAAATAAAAATAAAAATTATCTTACTGAATCTAGTATTTCTTGCTAATAACACTTTTTATGCTCCATTTCTGGTTTGTAATTCATTCTAGGTATATTTACAAAACTACCCCTAGGATTTAGCCTAATTACCAAAAAAAACAAGCAGCAGCAGCTACCTTCCAAAATTGCAATTGTTAAGTGGAAATGGGTCTTTTTGGCCATTTAGTATTTCAAAAAATGTTTTGTAGCCTTTTTTTACTCGAAAACTTTTTTTTTTTTAATTTTTGATTTTGACCAAAATATTTCAGTCATGCTCCTTGATTTACTTGGCCACTTAAAAAAAAATATATAAAAAAATCCTGGTATGTATCAACCGATAAATATTTTTCGGCCCGAGATATTTACTGAGCCTGAGAAATGATAAGTAATGCCAAAATATGAACGGTTCAACAAAATAATGGCTAAAAAAGTTGTTTTTCAACAAAACCTCACCAGATTGTTAATATTGATCCCTTAAATAACAAATACACCCCCCTCTCGACTTGAGTGTGCAATGTGCCAAAGAGTATTTGTAATTTTGAAAGATATTGGGCTCTTTTGTAATTAAACTAAACTTCCGGGGCAGTTTTCGTAAATTAAGCCTAAACACCCCGAAAAAAGACATAGTCATCTGTTTGCAGCATGAATTTGCAGATATGATTCTCATGAATTTTATTTATTATTATTATTATTTTTAATTGGAGCCATGGGCTTCTTTCTTACAAGTAATTGGCTCGGTGACAATGGACGAGTGGTGGTGCGAATGGTAGCGCGAGTACAGAAAGTGGTGGTGCAACGCCCTGTGCAGCCAGTAGTAAAGGAACTCCACTGGGCCCGCGTGTAGTAAGATCGTCCAGATCACGCCATCTGTCCTCCACCACGGCAGGCGATGAGCCGACTCATTGTATATTGCCCCCATGTACAACCAAATCCCAGCAAGTATAATTTGATCATCCCTGCATAAAATATATATGGACTTGTTTTGGACATTTATATATGCTAAAATAATAACATTATTATTGTTATTATATTATTTTTTATTGATTTTTAGAAAGAGGGAACATATATATATATATATATACCAGTTATACTCTCTATCAACTTGCTCGAACTCGATGGTCTTATCGACGATCCTGTTATTCCCTTTGGCTGTTCGATAACGCGAAAACGAGATCCATATTTGGTTGTGCAACACTCTCGAAAGCAAGAGAGGGAATATGAGAAAGTACGAAAGGTAATCTTTCTTTGTCGTCCGTCATCAAGAACTTGTATGTCGAATGTATTACCCATGGAGCCAATACCACATACTATATCAAAAAAATTAAAAAAATAAAAAATGAAAAGCAAATATAGTACATTATAGTAACTAAAACATATATGACCAACAAATAATTCTTTTTTTTGGGGGGGGGGGGGGGGGGGGGGGGGGGGGGGGGGGGACAAGATTTAAAAAAAAAAAAAAAGTGGGAAAAAATTAAAAACCTTGAAGTTGCCAAGCCATGTCCATGGCCATTCAGTGAGAATACCAGGTTTTGAAGCCATTTTTTATTTTATTTTTCGTTGGTCAGCTTTCTCTCTGAGATGCACGGTTACTCAACATGAAAAAACATGACATTTATATAAAACTTAAGGGTGCATATACTTTGAATTCTCATAAGAGCATTTATCGCATTCAATGTGAATGCTACCTACCTTATTCCCGGGAGATTTTTGACATCAAAACCAGTAGAGGTTAAGCCTGAATTTTTATTTTGAATAAATAAAATCAAAATAACAAACCTCTTCATGTATGTTTCTACTCAAAAATTTTTTTTGCACCCATTGAGAGAGCTATTTATTACATGGATTAGGGTGGACTCGGTAAAAAATTATTATCGTCTAGTTATATATATGATGATATATGTCAGTTAACGATGTATATCTATTATATATGATGATATATGATAAAAAATTTAGATATCAAGGTTTAGTTTTCGACATAAATCTATCATTGTACCAGTTATATGTAATATGATAGAAATTTAGGGTTTATGATTTAGTTTTCCATTTTTAGGGTTTAGTTTTAGATTTAGGGGTTTGAGTTATATGTGATGATATATGCTAGGTAGATATAATGATATATTAAAATTATATACGATGATAGATTAAATTATTGGATGAACCATGCAAGTTGCACTCAGGTCCATATTATAATGACTCTAGAGAGAATAATCTATATAAGGGTTAATTACCGAAAAAAACAAAACACTTTTATAATTACAATTATACAATTGATATAAGATTAAACAAATATTAGGGGTATTTGTAATTTTAAAAGATGATTGAGTTTATTTGTAATTAGGGTAAACTCTTGGGTAGTTTTTGTAATTAACCCTTTTATATAATAAATGCAAACATTAAGGAGGTATGTGTAAAAACTAGTTCCCTGTGGAACGGGCTGTAGTAGGTTGTCTACATCTCCTTTTGTTATCCCTTCAGTTCTGGTAGGCTACACTTGTTTAGATTACACCTAATCAGATATTTAGTAAAGGGAAAACGTAAATCTAATTAGATATTTAGTAAAGGGAAAACGTAAGTGCGCTCATGCGAACATCGTATATCTGTTCAGATATTCAAAAAATGTTTAAATAATCAACGAATAAGTTTTTACACCTAATTTCTATTATATATTACCATATTACAATATATAATTAAATATAATATTAAAATATAATAATATTCACTTTTTTTCATACATGATTTGACATCAAATACAATATAATAATATTATCATTCACATTTTAGATATAATTTGACATTTATAATAAAAAAAAATAAATGATAGATAAAGGGCACAATTAGTTTCAAATATTTTTTTATGCTAAATATCTTTTTTAGTATTCATTTACCTTTTTTTTCTCCGGTTACTTCTATTCTACTCGTTGTTTTTCTTGTTTAAAGAATAAATAGATAATTTTCTTACATATTTCACTATTAGTTTAATCACATATTTTTCAGTCACCTATCATTTTCAGTAATTATGAGAATACGAATTTTAATCATTGTATTTTAGCTTACATTCGATCATACTCTCAATTCTTTTATATCATTATTCGATGGGAAAAAAAGAAGAATTTTTTTTTTTCAATCATTGTACTTTTAGCTTACATTGGATCGCACTCTCAATTTTTTTATATCATTATTCGATGGGGAAAAAAGGACGAAAGATAAAAAGAAAAAAGAAAAAAAAAGAAATTAGGCAAACACTTGTGTTAGGCCAGAGTAACGGGTCATGACCTGTTAGGCTATCTGACCTTAGTTGATGTATTGGGTTTTGTACCGTAATACTTTTGTATTATGATGTATTGATTTTTTATTATAATATATTGACCTTTACACTATAATTTATTGATATAAAATTTTGGTTTAATGAATAATGTGTAGATACTTTTGTACTATGATGTATTGATTTTTTATTATAATATATTGATTTTTACAATATAATTTATTAATATAAAATTTTGGTTTAATGGATAATGTGTTAGGTCCATCTTAACAACAAGAGTGTTGCCCGAGAAATTATTGAAATTGACATACTCATCTCAATTAAATGTGGTACTGTCCACTTTGGGACTTTAGATTTTGTCTCGTCTTATTAATCCATGATTTTTCCATTGTTTAGCCGATGTGGTTTTTTGTCCATCTTTGATTGGTTTGACTTTATGTTGATTCGGTCTGTTTGACTCAGTATGTGACTGATTTGTATTTACTTATTAAAAAACAACTGGATTCGTTTTGGTAATGTAACTATACCTTTTACCTCAAAAAGATTAATAAAATTAATTTTCTCAAGTTGGCTCCTCCTATTATAGATAGGAAATATTTACGGTAGTTACGATGCTCTAACCTCTCCTCCTGTATTTACATATATTCATTTATCAATATTTATAATTAATTTTTAATTTAATGATTATTATTAAGTAAACTTAGTGGGGATTCGCACGACGGGCTATTAGCTCAATGGCCGTAAAAATTTCCTATAAATTACTTATTAAGAAAATGCAAGACCGGAGGTGTTCAATACACAAGGGGAGGTTAATTTTAAAAGATACTTGAATCTTTTTAATAATGTGATATTAAGGTCAAAATACGACAGGTAGATTTTGTAATTTGGAGAGTGATGAAGCAATCAAATTCTATTTATATATATGACAATTAAGTGGTAGCTTGATTGAGCGATATGGAGTAACCGATAATTTATTCATCTCCAATCACTCATTTATATGGATTGAAAGGTTTATAACCAGATTCTAATAGCTAATTAGGCCTAAAAAAGTTATGTTTCGCGAAAAATTATAATACGTAGCTTTTTATTATCGGTTGATAGTTGATTTGAGGAAATTTTCATTTTATCATTTTCCTTTATAAAATATATTTTTTATATACTGCATATTATTTTATAGTTCTACATAAATATTATTTCTATAGGGAATTGTCGAATAGTTCTCCAAGTGGAGGTTCATTTGTTAATTAGTCCTACATCCAATTTTAAGCCAAATAATACCTACTTTTTGTCAAACAGTCCAAAATTGTGATATGAATATACCACAATACCCTTACTGTGAAAAAACTAATATAAATAATAATAATAATAATAATAATAATAATAATAATAATAATAATAATTACCTGCTGCCGCCGGCCGTCGGATTTCTTATTTCCGATCATCGGAAAATATTTTTCGTCCGCCGAATTTTTTTTTTGGTGTGTTTTTTTTTTTCTTGCGCCAAGAAAATTTCTAACTGTATGTCTAAATTTCTTACAATATGTCCATTGAAGTCGGTGTTATTTTTTTTCAACCAAACAATTACTTACTATATGTCCGAATTTCTTACTATATGTCCAAACATTTCTTACTTAATAGCCAAAAACACTTCCGGTCACCAGAAATATTTCTTAATATATGTACGAATTTCTTACTATATATACAAAAATATTTTCGGTCACCGAATATTTCTTACTATACGTCCGAGTTTCTTATTATAAGTACACAAATTTCTTATTTAATGTCCAAATATTCATATTTGATAACAAAAAGTATTTTACTTGATTGCATAAGTTTCTTGCTTGATGTGCAAATATTTTTATGTATTTCTTACTTATTATACACTTTTTTTTCGCCAAAAAAGAAAAAAAAATTCTTGCTTAATAGCAAATTATTATTATGTATTTCTTATTTAATACAACTATATAGTACTTTATAGTGAATCTTCGAACTTTATGTTCGAAAAGGTAAATAAATTTTTTTACTTTATATTCTATAAAGTATGAAAGTTTGTTATTTTATGTTCATAAAAGTAAGAAAAATTCTGATTTCGTAATGAAATTTCTTACTTTATTTTCTAAAAAAAAAGATATTCTTAATTTATGTTCAAAAAAGTAAGAAAATCTACTACTTTATAGTGAAAATTTCATTCTATATGTATGGAAAAGTAATAAGATTTATTACTAAGAGTTTTTACTTTATAGTGAGATTTCTTACTTTATGCTTGTTGGGTATAAAAAAAAAAGGGGAAAATAAAACTAGCAGGAAAATTTTCTGGTGGCGGCGGGGTGGGCGACAGGGGGTGGAATGGAGTAGTGGTGTGGTGTTGGTTATTGATATTATTTTTAATATTGGTAACCTTGTAATTGTATATTTATGGTTGAATTATTTGACAATTTGTATAATTAGTTAGAGTATTTGACAAAATATTTTTTCCTATGTAGCATTTGACAATTGCCCTATTTTTATACATAATGAAATATTTATTTATAAAAGTAATAATTTTGGATCATTGTTTATAATTTTTTACGAAGTCATTATTTATTATTCTGAATTTATAAAATATTATTTTTCATATATTTACAATTTATTTTGTATTTCTACATAGATATTAAATTTATACATATGGACTTTTTTTATTATCAATATAACTATTTGGTATCATTGTTTTTATTTTTTTTCCTAATTTAGAATATTTTTTAGGAAGTCTTTATTATTATTCTAAATTTATTTATTATTATTTTTATATTATTTTATTTGTAGGTATGTTATTATTATTATTTTTATACCTCTCAATCAGCTAATTTGCGAATTAGTATTTTACAACAAGCTATTAGCCACCAGTTATCAGTTACTTAAATCAGATTAACCAAGCGGACCTTAAAACTAGTAATGATTTGACATTAAACAATGAATTGGCCATTTAATATGCTTATAAAATGGCATTTAATAAATTCGGGATGTCAATCTTGCCCATCTCGACCCATGTGTCATTTGGGATGCCTCACCTCAGACTCGGGGCAGGACGGGGTAGGGCAAGTTTGGTCACCATCTTCACCCGTGGATTTTCGATCGCACAATTTTTTATTTTTTAAATATACTTTATACAAGTTCTAAATATATATATTTCATATGATTATTTAGAGTTTTTTATATTTAGAATTATATTACATTGATAATGACATATTTTGTATATTAATAAAACAATATAAAAGATAAAAATTTATAATTAAGTTTATAATTGTTCAATAACTTTGTTTTTTAATCATTTATTATTGTTTTAATTAATTTTTAATTTTGTATTTAATATTATAATAATATGTTTGATTATTATACATTAAAATAATTTAAATTTAATAATAAAAAACTAAAATTTATTATAATGGTGCTCGTGGGGTATACGGGCCGGTCCTTGTCCTCTAATAACTAAAAAAAAAAAAAAAAAAAAAAAGCAGTTGGAAGCGCCAACCAGCATTTATTTTTACATATATCAAGTGCAGACAAGCGCAACTAGTTTCCTGCCTACTTGCATCTATTTGACATGAAAAAAAAAAAACACGATCCTGAGCCTGCAGAATCCAGATCACATCATGCATATTATCGTGGATGGGACTGGAAAGAATGCTTTGCATGGACCATATAAAAATAAAATAATTAATTTGAGACATGAATAAAAATATTATGAAAAAACCAAACACGAAATTAATGGGTAAAGACAATTTAACCATTTAAACAAAGCAAAGCGGAGAGCATTTTTAAGGTTACGTGCGGGTAAAGTGACGCCATCCATCACTTGTATATTTATTATATTACCTGATTCTTGTATATATATCGAGTGTATCATGCACTCAGAGTATATCAACACTATTTTTTTATTAGAAAATGATTTTGTCTATGTTTAAATTTTTTGGTCACGCATAAGGTACAAAATAAAGTAAGATTAATTTTACGGACCTATATAGTTCAAAACATGCACCATTTCTTACACAAACTTATTAAGTGGAGGAAGATAGGCCAAATCAAACAACCTCGTTACATTTTAAATTGTACATCTTATGATTTTTTTATTTTTGAGTCCCACTCGCCACTATAATATCTTTCCTATATATATATATATATGTATGTATATTCTTTGTGACTTTGATTTAAATTTAAAAAACAAAAGTAATTTGACTTACTTAGAATTTGATTAGTATATCATACTGAATGATATAGTATATAGATCAATTCTGTAATGGGTATCAGTAGCCAATCTTAAGTTTTTGCTATAAAATATCTATAAATCTTCTTAATTTACTTGCAAATAACCCATGATTTTTTGGTTGTTAATTTGTTACTTCTTTTATTTTACGATCATTGTAAATCTAATATATGATTAATATGTAAATAAATGTTTTTGTTGCGAATTCGTTGTATCTAAATTTTCACAATTTCTTAACTTCATTCAATTTTAATTAGGCAGAGCTAAACCAAATCGAATTTAAACTATACAGAATGTAGCAAACATATTAGATTTGATTGCGAAAACTCATTTGTAGGCATGACCTAATGATTGATTATGGCCATCACATGTCCTCATGCATTACTATTAGCCTCTTTAATACCTGGTATTACTGCTTGGGTTTATTAAGGTAGCCCCAACTAACTTCAATATAGTTGAGTGCTTTAGGTCGGAGGGTTTTAGGCCGGTATATAGATTCGTCTTGTAGAGCTATTATTATTATTATTGTTATCAATGGTAGTTTATCACTTTTTCTATTATTTGTAATTTGAAATTATATATATATATATATATATATATATATATATATATATAGGGTTGGGTTCAAATGGAACCATGTCATTATATGTGAACCTAGGGACTCATCTTGACCATTGGATTGAATAATCTAGATGGTTGAGAACATGACACGTCAGCAGTGTATTTATGATAAATATTGCATTAAATTAATAAAAAGAGTATTTTCGACATATAACAACATTCATAAAGAGCGCTGAATTACTCTTTAGAAAGCACTACGGATAAATAAAAAAAAAAGCACTGCGGCTTTATACAAAAAGTATCACAAAATTCATCTACAATTACGGAAAAATTCAAAATTTTCAAAAAAACTCAAATCTTCAACAAACAATTTTAAATAAAATTTATGTATAATTAAGTAGCAATGTTTTTTTCACATATAATTAGTGCTTTTATTATGTAAGTAGCAATGCTTTTTTTTATATGTTGGCAGTGCTACAAATTTGACAATTTCAGGGGTGCTTTTTTCATATTACGGCAGCGCTTTTTTACTACACTAAAACTGCTTTTTTCTAATAATATTACACTGTGCAATACTTGGAGTGCTTTTTCTAATATTGTTAGAGTGCTTTTGAACTACACTAATACTGCTTTTTGGCCAAACATTCAACCCTACCCATTCATTCAGCCCTACATTCATTAAACCCTACCCAAAGACGAGGCCGGCGATCTGGACATGATCGTCCCACCGCCGCAAGAAAGCCACCCCAGCAAAAACGACGCCGGAGCCGTCGCCGGGGCCCAGACCAAAGACCCAACCAACAGAAATCTCAAGCCACACCGCCATCGTCAATCCAACCACCGTCACCAACCCAAACCGCCATGGAACCCGAACGAAAACCCGAAATCCAAAAACCCAAAGGCCGGACGCCTTTCTCAATCCAAAACCCCAGCAAAACCGACGCCGGAGCCGTTCGCGGGGGCCCAGACCAAAGACCCAACCAACCAAATCTCAGCCACACCGCCATCACGAGGAACCTGCCGAACCATCGCCACCCCATTCACCGACTGCCGTTCACAGTCCGGCAACCCAAAATCCAAAACCTCCAAACCTCCGCGACCCCAACCCCCATATCAAAACGACACCACCCCCACAAGAACCGGCTCCAATCGCTACCAGCCGCCGCCGCCTTGCCAGCTCTTCACTAATCGCCGGCGGCCGAGGAAGGGGGAAGGGGTTACCTTGAGGTCGCCGTTTTCCTCAAGCAGCAGATTCTCGGGCTTCAGATCCCGGTGGTAAACGCCGGTGTTCTGCCCAGGCCCGCCGGGGAAAATACGGGAGGGGAGCGGGGAAATCGGTAGGGGAGCGGGGGAAATCGGCCAACATCGCCACCTTCACCTGGTGTTCCCGTTTCGCTCGGTGCAAGGCGGCGCTCGGCGGGGGAAATCGGGGGGGGTGGGATGGGGAGGCGCCGGTGATTTCTTGCGCCGGTGTTCTGCCCAGGCCCGCCGGCGTGAGATCGGAGAACTGGGTGGCGCTGTTGGGAAGGCAGCGCGCCGCCGGTGGCGTGGGGGCGGCGGGTAGGGCTGGCCGATTTTTTGGGTTGGGGGGAATTGGAGAGGGCTGGCCGATTTTTTGGGTTGATGGCGGCGGATTATTTTTGGGGGTGCTGGCCGTTTGGAAAGAGAGGGATGAGAAACGGTGAATAAGAGGAAGAAGGGTTTGGGTATTTAATGTGATTTTTTCTATTTGTAAAATTACCTAAAAGCCCTTTTCTTTCCATATATATAATTTAATAAATTTAAAAAATAGAAAAAATCTGGTCCACATATTTTATTAGATCTACGGCCTGAATTGGTCCCTAGGTTCGCATATATTGACGTGGGTTCTATTTGAACCTAATCCTATATATATATATATATATATATATATATATATATATATATATATATATATATTGTTTTATTTTTTAATATATACATTTTTTGATTTTTCAACGTGTGTTTAAGTCGGAGGGTTTTAGCCGAGTTGGTTGGCTATTGCCCGTAGGGATTTTAGATACACCTATGCAGGTGGTTTGGGAAGGGCAATCATAGAGATGGGATTTCGTCATAGCTTCCTTGGATAGGTCGGCAATCAGCTGCCCATGACCCTGCACGCGTCATCGTTTGTTAATGACGACAACGTGTTCCTTAGACCCTTGGCGTTTGTAGTGGCGACCGATGTCACTTGATGGTCCCACAGTGCATCACTTTTGTGTAGACGAACCGTTTCGAGAAGAACACGTTCAGTAGAAACAGTCTCATGTACATATCCGTCCTTTGTTTCCATGATTGAGAAAATACTAGTTTTCTGTCTTTTTTTTTTATTTTCCACTTTTATCTATTGTTAATTATTCTTACGTTTTTACCATCATTTTTTCCTTTCAATATTTTTGGTTAGTAATAATTCCACTATTACGACACCTTAGTTAGAATTAAGGTTGCCTATTTTTAGAATATATAAATTTTATTTTAAGGTAAATTGATTAATTGTAATAACTCACCCACAATCACCGCTGCCCACAATCGCTCTGTAACACTTTCAGATTCCAACCTCAATTGCACACATCTCAGACCTTCCATCTCCCGAAGCAATTATCAAGAAAAAATCTGATTATAATTGATACGCAGATCAAGAATCTCAACGAATATTTTCAACAAATCATCTACTCAGTAGCTATAGGCAAACTTCAGAATCCAAAATCCTAAAAACCCTAATACTTGCGACTTAAAATCCCTAATCCTTGCAATGGCTAGAAAACCAAAATCAAACAAACAAACAAAAAAAGAAAAATAGATGTTGTCCCAGAAACTAGTTTGTCTATGGAGGAGACGAGGACTCGATCCAAAAAACCAAGTCACCGGAAGAATGCGATACTAAAGAACCGCAAATTCTCGATGTTGTTTGGGAGGGGCAAACGTATCGCTGTTGATTCCGTGTCGGAATCGGACTCCGATTTCGAATCTCAAGAACATTTCGAGGCGAAGAAGATAAGTCGAGGTAGTTTATTTCCCCACAAGAAGAAGAAAAGTCCAAATTACAAAGGCAACCGAAAAAGATCCAGGAAGATTTTTAATGAAGGTGATTCCGATCGACCCACAAAGGGAGCAAAGTCTCACAAACACAATTCTGACATACCCCACAAACACAAGGTTTGACAAACTCATTTTTAATGTATTTTTGGGTTTTGTATAATTAAAACTATATCCCTAATCCATTTTTTTGGACTGATCTGTTTATACAGGCATTTATTCATTTAAATGATGTTTTTATTATTTGCAAATGTTTTTTTTTTAATTATAATTAATTTTTTGGACTGATAGTATAATTAATTGTTTGTAAATGTTTTTTTTAACTATTTTAGATTGTAATTGTATAATTATTGTTATTATATTTTTATCACAATTATAATAATTTAACTGGTAACCATTTTCATGTTTTTAGTTTATTACGTATCCATATTTTTCCATGGTAGCTTACCGTGCACGTTAAATTGACAAACTAAAATCTTTCCCGAACTATGAGCTTGATATGTGTTTTATATACTATAATTTTGGGGCTATGTTATGTAATTGATACATATCTACTTGTTGTCCAATATAAATATACAATGTTTTCGATTACTGTACGATTATCGACATTTGAACAATGTGTACATGCATTTTTACATAATTTAGTATACGTTTGGTGTGGTATTCGTTCAGTTTTGGTTTTGTACCCTGTTCTCAGACTGACATCAATTACCATAATATTTGTTAGCTACATATCATCTTTTAACAGAAACACATTATAGTTTATGATTTGTTTACCACATGGGTACGAATTTTGAACATTGTTAACATGCACTTTACATGATTATATGGTTTGTTTATCATTCAATTATTTTTTATTTACACCATGTGCTCACGTTGTGTTGACTGATCATATTTTTTTTCACATACAGCTTCTTAGTTATGTATGATTGGGGTAAACTAATTAAGCAGCATATTTTATTTTCAACCAAGTCAACTCAATGTATACCTACGACATTTTATTATAAAACACCATACATGTTGAGTAAAATCTGAATTACAAAAATATTGTTATTTTTCCCAATCCATCAAGTGAACCCAGTGTATACCTACATTATATTTATGTTTATAGTTTGTTTCCATAACATCTGACATATCAACATTCATCTACAATAGTATTATATCAAATTAATCAGTTTGACTTTTTTTCATGGCAATTTTAATATATACTTTTTTTATTTAATTTGTTGGTTTATTTTTGTATATTAACTAATGCACGATAATGTGTTTCTGTTAAAGGAGTGATATCTACTGCTAGGGGGTGTTCCGTTCTTCGGTGGCAAGGTTGATAGCTTCAACAACGAAGCATCTTTTATAGAGATCAAACAGGTTCTGACACCGGCGCAGTACGAATTGTTCAAGAAGAGCTGCTTTGGCAAGTTTATGGAGCTTGAAAATTTCAAAGTGCAGCCCTAAATAGTACATAATATATTGTTCAAGGAGGTGGCACAATGCAGGAATGACGAGCTGTGGGTTGATATGAACGGTAAAATATTGCAATTCGGGATAGAGGAGTTTGCCGTCATTACTGGGTTAAAGTGTATAGGATCTTGCAACAAGTATGGTATTGAACAGGTCTCTGGGGGAACATATGACAAGTATTTTTCTCAATTTGATTCACTTACCAGATAAGTCATCCACCACAGATTTATCATGGGAAATTTCACAACCGACGAAGTTGTTGTCAAGATTGCTTCCCTGCACTTGCTCGTCAATCTCCTACTTGGTTCTCAATTGTCACTGTTGGTGTATCTTTCTTACGTCGACGTATTAGACAATACTGCAGCAAATGATTATCCGTGGGGCAAGGAAGTCTATCTATTCACTATGGAACAATTAAAGGGCTAGTGTTATGGAAAGGAGAAGAGTGCTGCAAATAATTACGAGAAGGGGCAAAGTCATTTCATTTACTACAGATTGAGGGGTTTCATTATATCATAACAGTGGTGGTTTTACTAGATCTGCGAGAATGTGACTGGTTTAGTGTGTATGTCGGTTGGTCATCTTCAATACCTAGGATGCTAAAGTGGAGGTCTATAGGTGAATAAAAGAACAAAGACATCTAGGCAAACTTCCTCATTTTACCCCCAAGCAAGGTAACACAATCAAAAAATAATAATTTCATTCCATATTATTTTATATTTCATCGGTTTACTTAACATGCAAATCAACTAATACATTGTCTCATTGCAGTTCAACAATATAAGTCCAACAGAGGAGAAGCAGAATTTACTGGAGTTGGGTGATTTTTTCAAGGGCCATAACCTGTGGTTGCGTTGTGATGCCCCACCAAGTTCTTCATCGGGATCTATATCTACCGATTTCAGTAGTAGGATGGATGAATTATCCCGGAAACTAAACACAATTGCGATTGATATGGAGAAACTCAAAGTTCTATTCAAGGATTTTTCTGTTGATGTGTTATCTAGACTTCAGTCAATACAAGATGTCATTACTGTGTTTTTTTTGCTATCAGTTTCATTCATTTTTTGGTTTTACTATGAATGCTGTGTTCTTTTTTTGGGCAATGACTAATATACAATTAATCAACTTTGTTACAAGGTGTTGTCGAACTCGAAGACGGATTGCATCAAAAGCAATGATACATAGGTTGACAAACTCTAAATTATTATGTGTAAAATCTTCCATAGAGTAGCCACATTATACCTATTATATTTTTATGCCACATCCATGTATATATAAATAACTCAGTCTCTATATTTTGTTTCATTTTTCTAAGGAGACCGATAACGAACCAACGGACTCCTACATACAATCGCTTGATGATATCGAACCTACTGATATTGAGGTGCCGTCACAGCTGTTTGAGGAGCTAGTGAAAAGTGCTACTAAATAAACCGCATAATCTCATCAACCAGACGTTGGATATGGGCAAATAAATAAAAATGTACGTCGCACTCGTATTATGTTATGTTCTTCTGAAGCCTATCATTTCATATGTCGTTTCAATTAGAAAAAATACAAGTTATGAATTTAATGTCTGTTTGATATATTATAATTATGAAGTTTAAGTTATGTAATTGATATACATGTACTTGCTACCCAATATAAAGATACATTTATGTTGATTACGGTATGATTGTCGACGTTGCTCAATGTTTACATGCATTTTACCTATTTAGCATACTGTTATTGTACAGATCATTTACTAAGGGGGAGGGACTGTTTATGATTTGCTCAACACATGCATATAAAACTTGAACATTGTTGACATGAAGTTTACATATTAATTATACCTTTTGTTTATCAGTCAGTAGTTTGTGTGTACAATCTGTGATCAGGCTGGGTTGACTTATCACAATATAATATTTCTGGTAACCTTTTCATTTTGGTGATGTATAAATATCTTACCTATAATTTGATAGCTAACAATTTTCATCCTTTTGGCATCATGCATTCATTCATTTATAAAATAAATATCTTTTCTTTTTTATCTATTTTTTTATCATAATTATTATCATCACAAGAATATCGTGGTGTCCTTACTGTTTTATTTAAGAACATTTATATATACATAGAGTATTTATTTATGTTCATAAATGTCAAGGCTTATTATGATTTAAGTTGTAAATTAATATCTTTATTCAGAAGGCGACAAATGTCGCCGACACAGTTGGCGCACCACCCCTATTAGCAACTTCGGACCAAATGTTGATCACAAAGAGGTTCAGTCATCAAGGCCATCATCTGACGCTATACTATCGGGTGTTAATGATAATGTGTTGAATTCTCCAACAGGCGTTAAAGAAAATGCGGTTGCGAAAAAGGTACTATTTTCCCAACTTCACATTGTAATTCTTCCCTCTCAACATTTCATTATGCAATCTGTAGTTTAATTTAATGTGTGTTTGATATACTATAACTATGAATTTTAAGTTATGAAATTGCTATATATGTACTTGCTGCCCAATATAAAGATACATTTGTGTTGATTACGGTATGATTGTCGATGTTGCTCAATGTTACGCAGTTTACCTATTTAGCATACTTTCAGTGTACATATCATTCTATGAGGGTAGGGACTATATATGATTTGCTTACCACATGCGTATGAGATTTGGACATTTGTTAACATGCAGTTTACATAATTGATTATACCTTTTGTTTATCAGTCAGTATTTTTTGTGTACACTCTGTCCCAGTCTGGTTGACTTATCACAATATAACATTTCTGGGAACTTTTTATTTTGTTCGTGTATAAGTATTTTTACGTCTGATTTGATAGCTAACAAATTCTAATAGGTTTTTTTGGCATTATGCATTCACTCATTTACAAAAATGAATATTAGGTTTGATCTTTTCTTTTTTATCAAAATCTTTATCATAATAATGGTCATCATAAGAATGTGTGTTTGATATACTATAATTATGAAGTTTAAAATATATAATTAATATACTAACATTTTTACATGCAATCTATAATTTAATTTAATGATTCCACAACATCCATTTCAAAATCCATGTACTAGATGAAACGTGTTTTTAGGAACTATTAGTATAAACTAGTCCAGACACAACCCCCTTCCGACATTTTTTTTAAAAGAAGCCAACATGCAATGTAATACTTGCTTAGTTCTATATAGTAGTTTTTACACATTGGGATATATCTTCGAGCATACATTGATAAATAATATACTATTCGTGACACAATTATAATCGACACACTCATCACTCGACTGGTTTATTTTTAATATAATTGTTTATGTAGGTTGTTCCCAAAAAACAGAAAGAGAAGATTCCACAGAACAAACGCAAGGGATCATGTCCTCTCGACGATTACTATTGGACTTTAGAAGATGAGAAGAAAGCACACGATTTTGATGCGTGGTTATAGAAGGGGATCCTAGTGCATCCAAAAATACCCCTAATGGGTATACTCTTTTTCCGTTGGATTTTTAATTTTAGCTCTATGGTTCAGTTATCAATTTAATATTTTATTCTCTATTACATATACCGATATGCAACCACCCTCCTAAGTGAAAATTTCTGTTGTGACTCAAACTTTTGTGCACCCCTTTTTAATAAATTAATTTAAAACACGTCAGTTTGCTCGCAAGAGTACGAGGTAACTGTAGGGTGGTGAGTTTGACTCGAGTCGTATCTCTCGAGGAAACAATTGTTCGGTCTCTCGGATGTTTTTCTCAACTACGAATAACATACATATACAATTGGGGTTTTGAATAGATTGAATTGATCATTACGAACTAAGCAGTAATTTAAACTAAAGCTAATTGAACTAATTATTCTAACTAGATTATCAACTACGAGCAATAATTGAACTATCAATAATACGCAACCATAAACTAAATCTAATTAACGAATATAAGAGCATGAGCATAAGAAATTACCACTAAGCAACGAATCATAAGAATCTCAGATTAATGAATAACTAAGCATAAATCAACTCGCATAAATAAACTAAATTAACCAAAATCCAATATTCAATACTCAAGCATGAAATAATTAAACTAATTATTAAAACTAGAATTAACTAGGAGATTAACTAAGAATTAAACTAACAATTAAACTAGAAATTAACTACTAAATTAACTAAGGGTTTAGAATACTTATTGAATCTAATAAAAGCAGTAGAAGTCTCCAGCTATT
>BMAC01000233.1:843132-853132 GCA_014905375.1 Phtheirospermum japonicum
ACTCATTGTCTAGTGCTTCCAACAACTCATCGTGTCCGCTTCCATGACTAGATCGTCCCGCCATGGATTTGGGAATCTCGTCACACACAAAAATTCGTATCTAAAGAAGAATCGCTCTCGAAAACTGGTTCGGGTCTTGGTCTCGTTGGACGTGTGCGGTGGATGTCGTCGAAGAATGGCGCAAGATCGCGTCGAAGTGATCGTCTACCTTGCATACACTCAACAACGCATCAATGTACCAAGTGGCAAAAATCCAAACCAAGTGCAATTATACAAATAACGACGAAATATAAAATAAAATGAAAAACATCCTTAATTCCTACTCGTTGCTTCCCCGGCAACGGCGGCCAAATTTTTGAATCAAACTTTTGTGCACCCCTTTTTAATAAATTAATTTAAAAGCACGTCAGTTTGCTCGCAAGAGTACGAGGTAACTGTAGGGTGATGAGTTTGACTCGAGTCGTATCTCTCGAGGAAACAACTGTTCGGTCTCTCGGATGTTTTTCTCAATTACGAATAACATACATATACAATTGGGGTTTTGAATAGATTGAATTGATCATTACGAACTAAGCAGTAATTTAAACTAAAGCTAATTGAACTAATTATTCTAACTAGATTATCAACTACGAGCAATAATTGAACTATCAATAATACGCAACCATAAACTAAATCTAATTAACGAATATAAGAGCATGAGCATAAGAAATTACCACTAAGCAACGAATCATAAGAATCTCAGATTAATGAATAACTAAGCATAAATCAACTCGCATAAATAAACTAAATTAACCAAAATCCAATATTCAATACTCAAGCATGAAATAATTAAACTAATTATTAAAACTAGAATTAACTAGGAGATTAACTAAGAATTAAACTAACAATTAAACTAGAAATTAACTACTAAATTAACTAAGGGTTTAGAATACTTATTGAATCTAATAAAAGCAGTAGAAGTCTCCAGCTATTTCGGAGTTGCACGTCGATCTTGGGCGAAGATTGAATCCCGAACGCGAATTCGATGTTTTGGACGCGTTGTTCTTCGATCCTTGATCTCCGTCTTCAAATATCATTATGAGATGTGGGATTATTGCTATTATCAGCTAAAATACCCTAGGGGGTCGTGTGTTCTCCCCAAAATCCAATATAATGAGGGTTTATATAGATATTGCAAGTCTTGGCGCACAAGAAACCCTAAAATCTGAATTCTGGACCGTCGCGTTGACGTAGCGTCGACTGACGCGCGTTGGTGCTCGGCGGAACTCGGCAGACTTGGTCGGCAGGTGTGCGCGTCGGTTGGGCAGGTGCGTCGACGGGGTGCGTCGACATCGACGCTTCAGCAAGTTGCGTCGACAGTGGTGCGTCGACATCGACGCTTCAGCAAGTAGCGTCGACAGTGCATCGATGGAGCGTCGACTGACGCGGTCATGACTCGCTGACATGGCTCGCGTCGACGGTGTGTCGATGGTCGCGTCAGTCAACGCGACTGCACGTCTGTCTCCAATTCTCGATCTTTTGCTACTCATTTCACCGGAAAGCTTGTTCTTCACTTCTTGAACATCGAACCTCATCTATTACGCATTAAACTCTTCCGGTTACTTAGCTGTAAGGTGAAAAACAACGAAATATCACCTACTTGCATCAATTACGATCAAAATGCGGTAAAATAAGCTGGAATTATAAAAATACGAGATTAAGCTTAAATCGTCCAACTTATACCAAAAATAAATATAAAAAAGAACTAAAAAGCTAATAAAAATAAGGACAAATCTACTCTAATCATGTTGCCTTCCCATTGTCAAGCTTTGATTATTACAAGTCGAGATGTGGTGACATAAAGCCTGCATTTGACTTTAACGTGGCGCATGTTTCCAGTAAGAACTTGTTTTTCACTCTCGATGGGCCTGGAAAGTTTTGGGATGACACGGTAAGAACCTCAATGTTCCCAACATTATTATATTATCATTCACACGAGTATTTCTAAGTGATTACAAAATTTGTTTTAATCTTTTTTTTTCATCCAGCACGTTGACGTGATCTTAACTACCTACGGAAGATTGCATTGTATGCAGAGGTGGACGTGCATAATTGTTACACAACCATGAATGTTTTATTTGATCAAGCCATCACCAATCTGTACATAGTGTATGCATCAAATTCATCATCTACCACAACCATAAATGCACATAGCCCTATTGTTGAATACATGTTTGGTTACAAAATGATTTGCGGGACTTCTTGGTTTGAAGTAGACCACATATAATTTCCTATTCATATTCAACTAAGTCAAGCAGGGCACTGGGTATTAGGTAGGCTTTCACTTCAGGATGGGATGTTATTTATTTACAATGCACTCCATTTGGAAGAGGTTGATTTAGCTATTGATGAGGCGATCAAACCCTACTCCACACTTCTTTCATTGTTTATGGATATGGTCGGATTTTATAGCATCAGAAAAGACATCAACCCACGGCATGGTGGGTATGCAGGGGAAACAATGACCGACCCATTTGAAGTTGTAATTGCTAATAATCTACCAATGCAACAGCCCGGGTGAATTTTTCACTTCCCTCATTTTATCATCTCCTGAGTTCAGAATATATTCTTCTCATTATTGATTTTTCCTCCATAACTAATATCACCCATGTGTTCCAATATTCTGTTATGTTTTTCAGGGATTTTGGGTTGCACATGGAAATATATGCTGAATATTTTATCTCAGATGACGACATCCCAGTAGATGACTTTGATGCTGAGGTACACCGGAACGACTAGCTTGTCTTTTGTAGAATCATAGGATGAAGAAGACTGGTGATGGCTACAGTAGTGAGGATGAGTCTCCGGCCCATTACCAGATCATATAAGGGAAATATCCTAAATAATAATGTCAAATGAAATTTCTGTCTTTCCTTTGGATGTGTTTTAGACAATTTCTTTATGCGCTAGTTTTCTGGTAAAATTTTTTTTTGGGAATTTCTTTCATGTTTCTATCTAGTTAACCTACCAGGCCTCTTGTTTTTTTAATTACCTACTATGTAATCCTGCAACATCTTTTTTAGCATATGTCTTGATTACTTGTTCCGGTGGAAACCTATTATTTATTCGAATATTTTATTACTATTGTGACATTTATCTGTGAAGCTTATTGTATGTTTATTAAGGTTCCATTAAATTTTCCCATTTGATGTTGATAACATCTATCATAAAAGATGTATACATGTGTCTCATCCTGATATATGTAGTTGGTGTATGGAATGTTTATTAGTTGTTTAGCAAATTTATAACAAGTTTCATATTCGTTTACATAGTCTTTTATTCTTTGAGTTAACGTGTCGCTTATTATCTGTCCCACTGCAGCAATGTATGCTGCTGTTTCAGTTATTTTATCAACTATTACTGTTAGTTATTTACTGCCCTCATACAAAAAGTCCGTGTGTGTTGAAACCAACTATCAAGTCCAGAAAAAACACAAGAATTTATTGCCTATCAACTCTTATGTTGTAACATGCACCAAACAATCAAGTCAGTTCATTCCAACATACTTGGATATATGTTGGAATACAAGCTTAATAAAATAAAAAGATATAAAGGGAGCGTTATAACAACCAAATAAGCATTCTTATCAAATGTATTCCAAATGGTTCACAATTGAATTATTAAAAAATATATATATATAATAAAATTGTAATGGTCATTCTGGGAACGTCAATATATTTTATTTATAGCAAATGTTGCAATTAAAACCTTCAATGAGTGGATGGTTGACCCTTACAAGTCTTGATGTTGTGCCCTTTTCCACCACATCTTCTACATTTCATTATATGAGGGTATTTGCCTATAGATGCTGTCCGTAGCCTTTTTGGTCGACCCAATCTTACTCTTCCTATTGGAGGGAGAACTACGTCACCGCCCACACCATCTTGCATTTTCCATGGCCCTTCACACCTAACATGATAAACTAACTCTTGATACCATAGTCTCTTTATAATAATACTTCGAACAATACGAAATCGCATCTTCATTCCATGCTCTCAATACGCATAGAGCGTGGCCACATGGGTGTTCATCCATTTGTAACTGCCCACACGTGCATGCTTTATCTTGCAAATCAACGACAAAAACTGACTGCCTAACTAACACCTGGTATATTCTATCATTCGCTTTGGGTACCTATTATATCGCAAAAATAAACACGAATATATTAATATACACGTACAAATACAAATATAAAGAAAAACAAATAATACTAACCGACATCCTCAATGACATTGTATAATCTTCTTCCATGATATGTTGGCCTTTTCTAGTCAAAGTCGTGAGAGTGCATTTTGCTTCATCACAGGTAACTCTCTCGCAAATCTTAAGGCTGCATTCACTGACTCGGTCGCGTTATATGTCATCGATAAGAATTGATTATGTGGACAATGTGCCCGAGCCCATTGATCAACTCCAACGCCTTCGAGGTATTCGGCAATTCTAATATCCATTTTTTCAAACTCATTCATGTGTACGTGGAACTCATCTATAGTGTACGCTATTGCATCTGCAATGAATGTTTGACGTATCACTTTTGCGTTTTTCTTGAAGTGACGTTTCAGATTATTCCCAAGATGATACATGCAAAAACATTGCACCACCTCGGGATAAACCTGCAAAGATGTTTAATATTTTTTTAGGTATAACCACACCACGATTATAAAATCAACTATAATCCCTCAAAATATCACATAAAAAAAATTATTATGTGAACAACCTCGAAACATAAAAATCACGAAGCCACCATACGTTAAAATGCCACTGTGTATGTTAACGCCCATAAATACCACCTTTTTCACATTCACTTTTTCTTTGAAATTATCGTACCACACACAAATAAACTAATTTTCATGTAGATGCTCAGCTTCGCATGTGGTATCACAAAGAACTTAATACAATGCAAATGGGGCCTGTTAAATATTTGTTGCAAAACAGTCTGGTCACAATCAGAAAATAAATAAACATATCTATAATTTTTTTATGCAAAGCACAGTCAGTAGACACACACACACACACACACACATACACACACACACACACACACACACACATATATATATATATATATCTTCCCAGTTTAGTACCAAATGAGTCACCATAAATAAATAAATTATAATTAATTAATTAATAACATCCATTGAACTAACCTTCGTAACTGCTTTCACCAAACTTTTGTTCCTATCAGACACAATGCACATACCCGTCCTCGTACTAATCGCTTCTCTAAGATTTAGAAAATACCATTTATACGGCAAATCATTTTCAGAAATCCACCACCGCAAATGTGAGTGGCAATATATGCGCATTTGCATCCTACACACTTCCGTTAGTAAAGCGCCATCATACGTTGATTCCAAGAAGGTCCCATCTACCACCACGATTGGCCTGCAATGGTGTCATCCTTTGATCGATGCGTAAATTGACATGAACAGGTATTGGAATTTGTTATCGTCGGATATCTTCAACTTCACAAAACTATTGGGGTTCTCTTTAGTTAAAAACTCGAGATATCGAGCAACCATATGATATGACTCGTTCGGTTTACCTCGAACTTCCTCCATTACCTTTCTTATCGACCTCCACATTTTTTTGTAATTCAAATTAACCCCTTAGTCATCCTTCATGTCCCTCATTATGTCTGATGGTGTATATGTTGTTTTTAAGTTATAGAATTTTTTCTTAATACACTCGCTCATAATCTGCGAAGTTACTTGCCGCTGCTCGTTCATTCTCTTATCTACCAGGCATGTGTGCGTATTGTGCATGAAACGTACCTTCAAATACCAGAACTACCGACACAGAAAGCTTTCACAAATTCAACCACATTCATCATCGAACATGCAACGTAATATTGTTTACGACATGACTTAACAACTTTAAAATTGAAAATTTGACTTATCTCAAAAAACTTCAAGGTTCTTTTTAAAACTTCTTCACTCCTGAATAACTTACCTGTTGCCATGTTACCACGTTCAATGTTGTCATGTTCGATATCATCTATCTCACGTGGTATCTCAACTATTTTACTCGAAACTGAATCAACCTCCTTCACAATTGCATCCGCTGCCTCATTTGCAAAATAAAAAACGCTCACCTCTGTTATGTTTGTATCAAGCAACATTGCATCCCTCAAACGCTGCACTTACATTGAATTGGTTTTACCAACATGTATGCCTAGTCCGGGTGTCACAAGGAAACTCACAATTTCACGCCCTATCTCTGTTATTGTCGTGCATAGTGGGAACTTTGTATAATCACATTCATTCGCCTTCAGCTCTATGTAAAACTCTAAGCATGTATCATTTTCTATTGAAATTGGTGGATATTCATCCTTCAATTGATACTTCAACACAACACGTTTATCACTCGTATTAACTTTTATTTGTTCTGCAATAAGCTTCATCAAGTCTTCATACTTGCAGCTTGCACCAATCGCAACCCCCACCACCTCGAAGTTTATGTTTTTATTATTCTGGTCCCACTCACCATTATAATGCACTATGATAAGCGTCGCAACCATATACTGTCAAAAACAATAAACCAAAACATGGCAGTTAAAAATGAATTTTTGGAAAACGATATGATGCATACACTCTGTACAGATGCAATTAGTAATAAACCAAACCATTATTCTGGATATTACGCTCAACGGATTTAAATGAGTCTTTAAATGCATTTAGTAAACCCCATAAAACTCGTTCGAGCGTAATGTCCAGAATAAATCATCAGGAATTCACGTAATACAACAGCCGACAAATCGTATACTCATCACATAATTGCACTCAAAATTTTTTAACTTTCTAAAATTTCATTCAATACATGAAAATAATGACCAGTAATTACTTAAAGATTACAAAAAATTTCTAGGCAATGAACAACGAACTATTATTAAGGCGATAAACATATAAAAAATTAATCGATAAAGTTATCTGCCGCATACTTTATATACATTTCGAAGGAAACAACCCAGTATCAAAAATAATCTGTGATCAAATTTTTTATATTTATTACACGCGACCATCATCAACCACAACAAACAATATGTATCTTTACATGTACACACACACACACACACACACACACACACACACACACACACACACACACACACACACACATATATATATATATATATATATATATATATATATATATATATCTAATATTGTACATAAAAGATATAAAATAGGCCATAGGCTTACGTCTTGTTTCCCTTCGTGTCCAACCGACTTGTAAACGAATCTGATCTTTTTCTCTGTATATTTCTTCAATTTTTCTGGACCCCCCTTCTTCAGGCACAACAAGTTACCTTCAATTTTCAGTCTCTTCTTCTTCAGATCGATAAATAAGTCGTCCATGATTAAAGAGATTTGAGTGATTTTCGTTCAGTACCTGGTCATGCCGTTCTCTATAAGAATAGACTCGAAGGTCATGAGAAACTCTATCGTGACTACTTTGCCAAAAATCCTGTTTTCCCTGCAAATGTTTTTTGAAGAAGGTTCCGTATGAACCATTCTTTGTTTTATCATATTCTATCTGCAGTAGAGGGACATGATCCATATTTTGTTCAAAAACAAAACACTTCTGGACAATTGGGGTTGTCTTTTTTGTAAAAGGTCACGGATGCAATAAGGATGCTTGCATATGGAGCAATTTCAGACTCACTTGATGAATATCTTAGAATAGGAGAAAGTATGGCCATCGAGACTTTGAGAAGATTCATGAATGCGGTTGTTGAAATATTTTCTGATGAGTATTTAAGATCGCCAAATGAGAATGATATTGCTAGGTTACTTGAAGTGGGAGACCGGAGAGGTTTCCCTGTAATGCTTGAAGCATTGATTGCACTGCATGGAAAGGTATGTATAGTGGCCATGTTCATGAACCAACAATAATTTTACAAGCTTTTGCTTCATATGATCTCTGAATATGGTATGCATTTTTTGGCTTACCTGGTACTCTTAATGATATAAATGTTTTGGATCGGTCACCACTTGTTATTGAATTAGCTAGAGGACGAGCTCTGAAAGTCAATTGTTCAATTAATGACCATGACCACACAATGGGGTATTACCTTGAGGATGGTATTTATCCGAATTGGTCAATATTTGTCGAAACCATACCATCCCCCTAAGGAAACAAAAGAAAGAATTATTTTGCAGCTCAAGAGTCGGCACAAAAGGATGTGGAACGTGCCTTTGGAGTGCTCAAAACTCATTTTTCTATTATTCATGGACCTGCACGGTTTTAGGATGTTGAAACACCCAATTGTATTATGAAAGCATGCATTATAATGCATAACATGATATAGAAGACAAACGAGATGTTCCTAATTTAGACTTCAACTATGATGGTATGGATGATAGTTCAGCTTCAACAATCTCACCTGAGCACACGACTGAATTTCAAGATTTTGTTCAAACACATTATTTCATTCGTGATCGATAGGCACACAATCAACTACAATATGATCTTGTAGAACATTTATGTCAACTACATGGAAGTGATTGGGAAAATTTATAGTATTTATGCTGTGATTTAAAGTTTGCAATATATTAGGGGTGCTCTTTTTCCTACCAAGGTATTTTCCCACATAGGTAGGTTTTTTAATGAGGCCTCACTATTTAAAAAAAATGTCATGGTTTCTATTGAATGATTTGTAGTGTTTATGTTATGGTTTAATTTTATATTAATTATAATATTTATGTTGTGATTTAATGTAAATGTTGAATAGTAATTTTTTTGTACTACAATTCACTAAAATATTTTAAAATAAATAAAAATACTACATTGATAACATAACAAATAAATAAAAAAATACAATATTGAAAGCACTGAAATTACATAACAAACAACATTGGTTATATCTATTCTATCTAACCTTTTTTTCACATGATTTCTTCTTGTTTTTTCGTCCAATACAAGACTTGGAGCTCGGACATGTTAGAGAGATCTTTACTCATAATTTTCTCTTCATGGTATATCTTGCTCTTTTTCATCTTTTCTTCATGAATTTTTCGTTTGTGCTCCACAAATTATTCCATACTATTTGCCATCCTCATGTCCGGACAATCTTTAGAAAATTTAATTTTTCTATTTTTTAGTTTTTCTTTCACCGCGTCTCTACCTTGTGGTTTTTCACTTGAAGTGAAGACATCATGCACATTATTCTCTAACTCTATTGATTGAGGAGTAGTAGGAGATGAGTTGCTTGGACTATCATGTCCAAATCGTTTTGATTTTTTTTATTTATTCTTGTCAATTAGTTGAATCCATTTTTGTCGAAATCTTAATATATTCTAACAATGCTCGTATTTAAACGACACCCCTTGAATTTCTTGATACAATATCTTGGCAACGTGAATTTGCTCAAAAAATAATAAAAGTTATATATACAAGTCATATATATTATACTTCAAAATCGAAAAAAATTATTTTTTTAGTACGGTAAGTGACCACTCTTTGACATTTAATCTGGTTTTGGGTCACACTTGAATATTAGTCCACTACGTGGATTAAATGCTGATTTTTAGTCAACTGACCGCCTGGACCAGGTCATCTTTACCGGAAAGCTGATGTAGCCACTTACTAAAAAAAAAAATCAAAAATTGAAGGCTGACTGGAAAATGCTTGGACAACAAGATTATTTTTTTAGTCCGATAAGTGACACCCTTTGACATTTATTCCAGTTTTGGGTCACACTTGAATAGTAGTCCACTAAGTGGACTAAATGCTATTTTTTGGTTCATTGACCGCCTGGAGAAGGTCATCTTTACCGGAAAGCCGACGTGGACACTTACCAAAAAAAAAAATTCAAAAATTGAAGGCTGACTGGACAATGCTTGGACGGCAAAATTATTTTTTTGGGTCAAAAAACTTTTTTCTTTATTATCGGTAGATTTCATTAAAAATTCTTGTGGGGGACCTCACAGAGGTCCAAATGGTCAGGTGCCCTATTAAC
>BMAC01000233.1:858132-882000 GCA_014905375.1 Phtheirospermum japonicum
GGAAGCACAGAATTTGTCTTATATTGAGTTTCCTAAAAAAATATTTTCAGTACTCAAAAACAAAAGAATGCACACCTAGGAAATTAGATTTGTTTTCATTAGTACGAATTTACTATATTCCACCAAAATTGATAAAGTRYTAGATGCAGTACATTTGACCAAGGGTGGTGTATTACTTATCTATAGATACAGATGACGCTTTCTACAACTATCAAATTTAATAGTGGAATTGTTCTTAATGTAATATCTAACGACATAACTTCTCTTCTTCTTTCGAAAGGAAGAACTGGGCATTCTAGATTTAGGGGTTATTTTTAATATCCACCAAGATTTCGATCATTACTGGTACTCCACTAGCAAAATTAATAGTGTATGCGCATCTCATTATTTGGGGCGAAACTCCAAATCCATTATTTTAAAACTCTGGACAAAATATTGAAACACGTGATGAGATCGCAAAACAATTCTAATACGCAGCTTCCATTTGGTAACAAAATAATAATTCTTGGTGGAGGTTTTCATCAAATTTTGTTCGTTATTCCAAAAGGCATAATAGACAGAGTTCACACAGTGATCAAATCATTGTATTTATGAACTCATTACATAGTTTTGAAGTAGACCAAGAATGTGGTGCTGCAAAATCACAACTTAGATCCCAATTGTGTCAAGTTAAAAAAATTTATCAGCTCGATAAATAGTATATAATAGTTGGAGGACCAAATGAATGGTTTTGTTCAAATTAAAACCCATGTTATCTATTATTGAAAGATGATGGTGAACATGTTTCGTCGATTGTGGCCAGCACATATCCACAATTTGAAAAAACTACCGAACGCTTCGCTTATTTGGAGGGTCGTGATATTCTTTTCCCAACACTTGATGTCGTCGATTTGATTAATAAATATATGATGTCATAAAATGATGGAGAATGTAAAGTATATCTTAACTCTGATAAATCCGATTCAAACATTGACATATTGTAGAACGTCCACTCACCAGAGTTTCTAAATACCATTAAGTGTTATGGATTGCCGAACTATGAGCTAAAACTAAAAATTAGAATTCCACTCATGTTATTGAGAAATATCGATCATTCCCTTGTGTTGTGTAATGTTGGTTGTTAACTTGACGATCATATAGTATAAGCTAATATTTCTCAATGAAGCAATGCAGGTGAATTGTTGTTAATCCCTAAGACTGTTACATTATCCAATTCGAGATTGCCTTTCAAGTTCCAATGATGAAAATCTCCTCTGATTGTGTCATATGCTATGATGATCAAAAAAAATTTAAGGGCAGTCTCTCTATCACGTTGGGCTTTTTCCTGAAAAAGCCAATTTTTAGTCATGGCCAGTTATACGTTGCTATATCAAGGGTGACCAATCGTAAGACTTGAAAAATATTGATCGACGATGATGAGAATAAATATAATAACAAAACAACAAATGTTGTGTATAAGGAAAATTTTCATAATTTGTAAAGTACATTCCGTCTAATAACAATCATTTCATGAATCGGGTTATATCATTATGAATACTATTCGATCTTTAAATAACATTTAAATGATTTATATATAGAGAGCGGTTATGGTAAAACTATCTCTGGTGTGAGAACCAGTGATGGCTCGTACCGAAATACGCACACAAAGATATATATAACTTAAGTATACATATATACAATTACTTATTTAAATATTTTATACATTTAAAATAATTATTTTTATTTTAGATAAAAAAAATTAATGTGCAACGCACGGGCACAATACTAGTAATAATAATAATAATAATAATAAACAACCATCTCTTGCACACAGCCACCCATAAATCTCTGCACACACTTTCATCTCATTTTCTAACTTCATGCTCTGCCCACTCAGAAATTCCCCAATTTCTTTTCTCAATTCTATATGAAAAATTATTTAACAAATAAAAACAACATATGTACCTTTGATTCTTCTGTTTCTTCTCTTCTTGACCTGAATTCACTTGTATTTATTATATATATATATATGAATTGATTTTATTTTCTGGAATAACTGAGGGTTGATATGAATATTGATTCTTGTTTGTGTCAATATATAAAGCCTCTTCCAACGTTCTTTTTTTTTTACCGTTGCAAAGAGAGCCGTTGAGATTCAATTTTTTTTTTTTCTGAATCTTTCTCTAAACGTGTTTCTTCTTCCTCTCTGTATCTCTCTCTATCTTTTTTTTTTTTTTTTTAATTCACAGATAGGGAGTCATTTTGATAAAAGAAAAAAGAATTGTAGGGAGTCAAAATTGCTCCATACTTGTAGGGAGTTGAAGTGGAAAAAAAGAGAACTCCCTATTTTAGAGAGAATCTTTAAAGAATCTATTGAAAGAATTTTCATTGTTTTGACTCCCTAAAATAATTAAAGAGTCCTTATAGAGATGCTGTTGAAGACAGTCTCAGGCAAAGGCCTTTGAGCCCATTACTGTAATGGGCTTTTGGAGACTTTTTGGACATTCACTTTCCATTTGTCATTTGAGTTAGACATATACGTTCAAATAATTTTATTTTATTTGCTCAGGTGATTTTTATTATCAAAACATGTAAGTTTATACAAAGAAACTTATAGTTCCAACTCCAATGAAATTAAGAAAAATTAAATACTTTCTAATGTAGAGAAAATTGCTAACATGGTTGATGAAAAAAACTAAATGATATGTATTCTATTTATGAGTTGTTTAGACTTAATTAACAACTATTTAGGAGTATTTACTAAAAAGAGTTGATTAAAGTTAAATGAATACGCTATCAATCCTCTCAATAAGTTCAAACATAGGAAGCCTATAGTTTAAGCTTCATTTTGTATTCAAAATCAAATCCATTTGGGCCTTTAATTTTTACAGTCCAGAGTTGCAAAAATATAAAACAAACTTGTGGCGAGGAAAAAAAAGGTTAAAAAGGTTAAGAGGTCGTGCTCGTCAATTTATAATTTTACAAAAACAAAGATGAATGAACAATATCTAAAACTTGATTTGATTTCCTACAAGCAACCAGCCCCGTCTCCTGTCTTTCACCCAGGTGTGCCGCTGTGATTCGGGCAAATCATAGCCCATCGGAGAGTGATGACGACCGGACGTAAGGTTAGATTGAAAGATCGCCTTGTGGTGGGGATGAAGGATTTGATGCTGGTGTGGGGCTGCAACGTCGAATGAGAAAAAGGAGATGGAAGGCTGCGATGATTGTGTGGCACTTATATATATATTATGTGAGAACATAAAGCCAATTGTCGGTATTATATCTAATTGAATGGATGGACCTGATTTTGTACTTTTACTTATTTGATTAAAAGTATTATGATTGTATAATAATAGCATTGAAGGTATTAAATCGAAGTTTTTGCTCTTACTTTTTGTTTAGAAAAGCTGGTCCGCAAGAGAACGGAGAGATTGTAAGTGATAAGTTTGAATCGAGTCGAATCCCTCGATGAATGACAATCGGAATCAAAATGTTCGTTTAAACACGATTTATCTAAACACACGATCAAGAAAGTTGGTGGTTTGTTTTGATTTTAAGAACTAAAAATAATTGATCAACACGACTTTAAACTTAAACGAAGCAAATGATCGATAAGTCTAACGTATCGGAACAGTTCTACTAACATAGAAATTAAACACAATAAAAGATGATAAATAACATGTAGATGACTAAATGCGTTCGATCAAATTATGAGAACCAAATAGTTATAAAATACGCTAACACTTAAACAACGAAGGATTAAAAACTAAGATTAATCAAACAAGAAAATCACCAAGAGTCGCCAACATACACAAACAAAATCAGCCCAACACAAACAATTGAACGAGATTTAACATAAACACAAGCAATATATTAAACAGCAATAATCAGTTCACAAGACAATTTCAAGAATTAAGCCATAGAAATTACCCCAGCATATTACTAATACGAATTGCAGAAAAGTAAATCAAAGGGCTCCCAATGAGCTGAATTCACGATCTCAAAACTCCGGTTCATTCGAAATCAATAAACGAAAGTGAATAATTCAAGGAACAATGATGCAAGAGTGAAAAAAAGATCCAAAAATTCAAAATATGGAAAATTAGGTTTGGAAAATGGAAAGTGTTCAGTTCTGGTTGGGTCTGTTCGCAGTTGAAGAGTGACGATGCTAAAATAATATTGGTCGAAGAGGGCGTCGTGGTAATTTCTCTCAAAAATGATGATCTTCGATCGACGGTTTCTCTGGCATCATTCCCCATCGACGACGGCTATCGGTTGATGACGGCGCATTGTTCTCGACATGTCGATCGACTAAAGCTGTCAACTCAGGTGGTAGGCGCCCGTCGATGCCTCGTCGACGGGCACGTCGATCGATGGTGGCTGAAATGCCTCGGCAGGTCGATCGACTGGGCTACTCGACGTCGGTGAGAGGCGTGCATCGGTACTGCATCGATGACACATTGATTGCTGGTCAACTGATGACAGCTTTGCGAGTCCGTGTCTGGTTTTCGTCATCCCAAACTCGTCGTAACTCACGGGAATGCACGTGGCTCCGCTCGGAAAGCTGAAATAGATAAGAAGACCAAATTAGAATGATAACTTACCAAAAGATGAGAGAAAAAGTGTTAGACATGATAAAACAACACGACCTACATAAAGACTAAAAGAAAGAAAAATGAAAGAAAATACGACCTAAAACCCACTATAACACACAAAACAAAATGCAAAAACAAATGGGAAACACACACACAAATGTACAAGTCGACTCCCATACACTTAGGTTTTTGCTTGCTCTCAAGCAAAACCTAGTATAGACGTAGACAAGAAAAATCTAGCCACCCGATGAGCTACAACTAATGCATTCAAATGATTCGAGGAGTTAATGCATTAAATCAATTAAAAACTTACTAAAAAAACGACACGATACGTTGAGATAAGAAGTTTAAAATTTCTTCTGAACGCCAAAAAGTAATGTGTTGCCCTTCATGTACGTTCCCCATCCACGCCTCGGCCAAAGTCTATTCACTCTCAAACCGCTAAGTCAGCACCCAACTAACCCAATCATCTATGCGCCTCTTTAACAATACAATCTAAAAAGTAAAAATAAAAAATGCGCACAAGGGCTGCACGACTTATTATATATACTTCATTTGTACAAGGATTTCTCTTCTTGTATAATTTCTTTTTTTTAGTACCCATAAAGGCGAGGTACTAGACGTGGAGGATCCAGTTTATGTTGCTAAATGCAACTTATTATATTTTTCGATACGCACATGGAGTTTTTAACGTCTCCAAAAATAAAAAGAAAAAAAATACAAAAATCCCTATAGAGGGCATTTGAAAATGGGGCTAGTAGAGAGTATTCGACTCTTGGAATGAAGCATGAATAGAACAATGATCAAAGCGCTTCATAGGTTTCTTAACCACATCAAGGTTCCAACCAATATAAATACACATGACTCAAATCAGTTACACAATCAAGCATACGAAAGAGTATAATAATCAAGGACAACCACCCCCCCCCCCCCCCCCACCACACACACACACCACACATAAACCATACAATGCCCACATTGCAATATTAAATCAATCGAAGTACGATAAAAGGGAAAGAGAGAAATGTCCCTATGGTCGTGCTTGTGGTGAGTCGAGCGTCAAATGACATCCAACGGGTGGAGAAGTTGAGAGGAGACTATAAGAAAAGAAAACATAAACACACAAGAAAAATAAAAAACATTAATTATTAATATTTTAAAAAAACTCGGCGGAGGGATTGTCGTCGAGATCCATCTCTGTATGGGAATTGGTCGCTTGAGAGGAGGTAGCTTAGCCGAAATGCTCCTAGATCCAGGAGAGACGAGCTCTTAGCTTCCGAAAGCTTTGACAATTGCTTTCGTGATTATTGTTGATCTTTTCGTTGATTAGTTGGAGATTCTCGGACATTCACATCTGAAAGTCCTGATTATCCTCAAAAAATTGATCCCAATTGGGGTTCGGGCCCGAACCAGTTTGTGGGGCTGCCTCCTCATTCTCCTCAGTGCCTCGAGACGAGGATCCACCTTGCTCGGAGTTATGAGCGCGAGTCGACGTGCCCCATGTGGCCGTCGAAAGACTGGAGATCCTAAGAGCCGGAAAGCCATTGTTGGCTGGGTGTGGAGTTTCTCGTGTTACGAGCCCTCCTAACCGTAGCATAACCGAAGTGACGGGCGAGGCCGGTTATGAACGGGGCAAATGAAAGGCGCAGTGTTTTACTGCTCGTCTTCTTCTCCACGATGTTGTGGATTCCATTCAAGATGAGGGGGTAGAGTCGAGGTCGGCGACCGTTAAGTAAGCACTAAAGTACAAAGAGTTATGGTTTGGTCGCTTTAGTGGCCTCTTGCTTGCACAGTACCACGTGGGCGAGGATTTTGTATACGACGTAGACAACATCGTACCGAATCCTTGTACATTGATATCAGGTGAAATTCCCAGATTACCCCCCGTCACTTCAGCCCAAAAAAGGTAACATCAAACTCGTCCTCTTGAGGAACAGGATAGACGCCACTGCTCGATAAACCAGAAATTTCTTCAAAGTGGTGCTCATTTCCCCGAACTTCGTTGCTGCCAAGTCGGCAAGTGAACGTCTTATCATCAAAGACGTTCAATGTGGCGAAGAACTTGAGTACGAGTTTGCGATAACCGAGAAGGTTCATCCGGGCGAAGGATGTCTCTATGATGTTATGACCCTTCTTGGGCCCGCTCCTCGATCTCGTCAACATCAATCACCCGATGTGATGTAAATTCCTATACTTTAATCAAAGTAAAAACTGTCCCGTCTTCTTTTGAGTATTAGGACCGGGGCATCGTATTTACCTGAAATATCCTTTCTCTTACCCGCCCGAGACATGATGGAATAGTGTCGAATCGAATGTAGTTCGAAAAGAAAGGAAATTTAAAGTGTAGGTTATTTGGGGTCTTATGTCGAACACTTGGTGTGCGAGTTTCAAAAGTGAAGAATTTGGAAAAAAACCTGAACAATCGGCACACCAACCCAACCAACAATGAATAATAATGAAAAATGAGTGGGTTTTAATGAATTACCTCAGAATTTATTGAGAAATCGTAAATGTAGCTCCCCCTTTTATTGTTTTTGTTGGAGAAATAAAGAAGGAATATGGAAATGGTGATAGCAATTCCCCGGAATTAGTGAAACTTGGTCGGAGAGTCGCTAGAAAATAAAAGAGGATCAAGAGTTGGTCTTAGGTTTTTGAAGAGGATCGGTTCATATGTATTTATTATTTGCTTTGAAAATGGATTGAAATGAGAAAAATGAAGAGAGAGAGAGAGAGAGAGAGAGGGGTTTAAATAGACCAGAGGCAGGTCGGGCCGGTTCTGGACGAACTGGGTCAAAAATCTGGGTTTTAAAATCAACGGTCGGGCCGAATCCAGGTCGGCGTCGATGGCACCGTCGATCGGCGAGAGGTCGATGGTCGGGATAGAGAGTTCGTCGACCTCGAGCATTGATCGACTGCTTGGAAAGAGAAGTCGTCGACCCCAGGCGTTGATTGATGGAGTGTCGACAGGTTAGACAGAGAGGTCATTGACCCTAGGCATCGATCGACGGAGTGTCGACAGGTTCGATATAGAATTCGTCAACCAAGGCATCGATTTCGTGGTCAACCGACGCATGACATTGGTGTCGCATTGATGCTGCATCGACACTTGTCGTCAATCGACGGTGTCCCTTTTGGGCCTCATTTTCACCCACTTGGCCACCTTTTCCCGAGCGAAACTCCAGGCCTATTTGATAATGTTCCCAGATGTGATCGATTGGCTTCTTTCTCAAACGTGACTCTCTCCCACTATACAAACAAAAGGAAAACAATCAAAACAAAGGAGAACAAAGCAAAACACAACAAAAACAAGAGCAAAGAAAAATTAGAGATCGAATATACAGAAATTACTAATTAGGATACGAAATGCTTGGGTTGCCTCCCAAGAAGCGCTTCTTTAATGTTACTAGCATGGCGAACTCGCGTCGGCTAGGCGATAGGTGGGTCTTTAAGAGTTTCGGTCTCCTCAGCATGAGTCAATCTTGATCCTTGAAAATATGATTTGACGCGATGATTGTTGACTTGAAAATGCTCTTGGGTCTTTTCATTGACCAACTTCACCACCCCGTATGTCATAACATCTTCATGGTGACTTGAGTTTCCCTGGAAACAAACAAAGACGAGAATTGTACAGTAAGACTTGTATGTCAGCCTTGTGGTCTTTAGTGACGAGCTTCTTATTGTGCTGGAGCTTCACTTTTCTCTTGTATATTTCGGCATTTTCATACGCTTTGTTCCATATCTCGTCAAGCTCTTCAAGTTGTAGCCCTCGTACATTGCCGGCTTGTATCAAATCGAAATTCATGGCTCGTACAGCTTAATAGGCTCTGTGCTCCATCTCGACCGAAAGGTGACCCGCCTTGCCATATACCATCCATAATGGATAGTTCCTAAGACCATCTTGTACGCCGTCTTGTATGCCCAAAGAGCATCTCTATGCTTACCCGACTAATCTTTACAGCTCGGTTGAACGATTTTCTCAAGAATGGCTTTGATCTGCTTGTTGCTCGTCTCAACTTGGCCCAATGTCTGAGGATGATACGCTGTGGCCACCTTATGTTTGATCCCATATCTTGCCATTAATATTACAAATAATATTTATTGTAGAAATGGGAGACTCCATCGCTGATGATGGCTATTGGGAACCCAAACCGACTGAAGATGTTTTCTTGCATGAACTTAAGTACAACCTTGGCATCGCACATCTTTATGGGGATACCTTCAACCTATTTGGACATGTAATCGACGACGACTAGGATGTATTCATACCCAAAAGATGTCGGGAACGGTCCCATGAAATCTATGCCCCACATTGATTAACATGAATTTGTCCTTATTTTTATGTGTATTTTAGTTATTTTTCCTATTGTTTTCGGTATAAATTGGATGGATTAAAAACATTTTCGTATTTTCGTATCTCCAACTTATTATACCGCATTTTGATCTTAATTGATGCAAATGGGTGATTATTCTCTGTTTTTTCACCATATAGCTAAGTAGCTGAGGGAGCTTGAGTTGAAGAATTGGAACAAAGAGATGGAAACGAGCAAACCAGCGAAGAAGTAGCAATTAAGAAGTTAGCGGTAGCCACTAGCGGTCACTCCTGATCGTTATATATAACTGCTAAGTGCTAGCGGTTGCTGGACCGCTATCAGCACCGATGTTTCAACCATTGAGAGAAATAAAGATGATTAGCGGTGACATTAACGGTCACTCCTGACCGCTAGTCCTAACCGCTATCGGGCCCAGATCAGAAATTTTAGGTTAACTTGCGGCCCAAGTTTTGAAAAACTATATAAACACCTATGTAATTCGTTTTTTAAAAAAGCTTTTACTATTCCTAGGGTTCCAAGACCTCTTAGGGGCTGACAATCCTTAAGAGTGTTCTTCAATTTCTTAGATACTTTTCATAAATTCAGTTTCAAATTTCTAGTCTTTAGATAAAGTAGAATAGTTCTTAGTTTAGATGTTAGACTAGCTTTAATTCGTGGATCTCTTTGATTGGACGTTGTTATTCATCTTCGTTAATTAGTAAGTCTTTAATTTTCTTTCGCTTAATTAGTTTAAATTCATGCTTGATAGTTTAATTTAGAATAATTCAGTCTTCAACCCCACCCCCCACCCACCCCCTAAGCATGTATGATGAATTGTGTATTTAGATATGTTGAGTTTGTGATGATGAGATTGATGTTGGTTGTTGGCTAGATCTTATGGGTCTAGAGCCTATAATCATTTAAAACCATCAATTGAGTTTGTTGGGTACCAAATCTTCAATTTGGGATTGACAACCTAGCTTGTAGGTAAGTTGTTCGATGAAATGCCCAAGAGATCGTGAAGATGATTCTAGAGCTCTAGAACCATTGTTTTCTTAAATCTTTTCAAAGTTTATAATTTCCTTGTTCATCGTTTAATTCAAGTCTTGATTGAGTGTTTAGATTAGTTATTTTATTATTTTCTTATTCGTGAAAACAAACACAAGAAGAACCTCTGATTAGTTTTCCTCGAGAGTATTGACTCGGTTCAGCTTACCAACCTACATGCGAACTAGTACTCTTGCGAGCAAGCTTTTAAACTTTTGACAAATATTTATAAAGTAGGTGCACAAAAGCTTGAATCAAAATTTGGCTCCATTGTCGGGGAAAACTAAAGGTTGTGATTTTTGTGTTTGCTCTTCGTGACCTTATTTGTGTTTTTAATTTCTTTCATTTATCTTTCGTATTTGTTTGTGATTTTTCCTTTTGTTCGTTTTTATTGTTTTTCACCGGTACGCTTAATCTTGTGCGTTGAGTGTTGTGTATGCAAGGTACATCTCTTGAAGCCTAGATTTAATGACTATAAAAAAAATGTCTAACTATCCAAGGTATCCATTTATAAAAACGAGTACCTCCATCATGCCTCTCGACCGGCCATTTATTTGAGATCCAAGATGTGGGATTATGATTTTGATGATTTCTACATAGAACAACTCCTGGTTTTTTGTGAGCTCCCAAGCGAGGATCCGTTGAAGTTCATCCGAGCGTACGAGGCCATCACTTAGACCTTCACTCTTCTCGACCTTAGAGGTAATTGAGAAGAATTCCAATTCCCTCCCCCCCATGCCCGGATAAGACATTAAATATTTTTCAAACCGTTGAGGGGGATGTCAATAAAATGATGGAGTTCGGGATGTTCGAGGGTTATGCCATTTGTTCGACGGGTTTCCTAGTGTTTCCAATGATTAAGGATCGCCCCGTGCTCTAATTGAATTTTGATATGTTAGTAGTGATTGACTACTCGCTTTTTCGATCTCCGAAGCAAGTTGAGATTTTCATTTCTCTACGACTTGCTTTCCATGCCCGCCTTGGTGTGTTTAATTGCCCACTCTTACTCTTGGAGAACACTAAGGCGTGGCACGATCGTCACTTATTTTTGGATCCCGGATAGCATCGTTCGTAGAGGACGTCGAGCAAGCGACGTTAAGAGATGCGCTTCTTGGGAGACAACCCAAGCGTTTGTATTCCTATTCTTTATCATTTTCTTTTAGTTTTTCTTTTGATTTTCTTTCGCTTATTTTCTGTTTATATTAATTGAGTTATTTGATGTGGTGCGTTGATGCTTTTGTTCATGTGCAGAAAAATAAAAAAATTCACCAATTCTGGAGAGACTTAGCGGTAGGCTAGCGGTAATTCCTACCGTTAACCTTACCGTTAGCGTCTCGCCCAGGCGTTAACGACGAGAATCAGCCGCTAAGACTGCCGCTAGTGCCAAACAGAGAGCTTTAACGGTAGCTGGCTACCGCTAGAGCTACTGTTAGCGTTAATAATATATATATATATATATATATATATATATATATATATATATATATATATATATATATATATAATCTAGTTGTTATTTGTTTTGTTTGTTTGTTTTTGTAGGTTTTTAATTGAGACATTTTCAATCACGCGGCTCGAGTCGAATGGTTGATTGCACAAGGCTATTTGAAGTATCTCGACTATTTAACTTTTAGGGACGCTTTCTTACTCCTTTCCTCTTTTGATTTGTTTTTATATATATTTATGGCAATCAAGGAGGGAGGATGGTCGAGCAATGATTTATATTTTTAAATAATTGTGCAATTTGAATTCGTGATTTGTAGTAGCTAATATTTTATGTGATTAACTGCTATTCCCGCGCTGAATTGTGTTTGTCTGGCTTGCCTGTCGAAGTTAACTATGTATGATTTGAGATTCTTGTCTTTGAGCGTGTATAAGTGCATAAATATTTTCAAAATTATTATTTATATATTGTAAAATGGTACTTGGACGCAAATAATTTTGCAAAACTTTAAAAGTAGCGTCAATTCAAAAAAAATTCATGCAAAAGCCAGTGAGTAGTCTAAGTGTTTATCATCATTGCATGTACTTGTGTAAGTTCTGTTTTGAGATCTCTTTGAAATCACTGTGTGTAGTTAGCTTTGAACATGACGATTAGGCATAGAAATAACCCTTATTCCGGCCATATCCATATATATTAGCCACTATAAATTCCGAATGAGCCAATCGTAACCAAATATCCATTTCGTATAGCCATGAGTGTTCTTGAGTCGACTCTTACGTCATTAAAAGCGTGGGGTAAGAGTTAGTTATTTTGTTGGTTATTTGTATTTTGGAGTTTTGATAAGGGATTTATGAAAGATTGTAATAAAGGATCACCATCCATAATTAAAAAAATAGAAAGAAAAAAGAATGAAAAGGATGGTGAATCATGTTGAGTCATTGCCTACGCTTATAAAGGCTTGTATTTTATTGTTTATTTTCTTAAAGCCTAATATTTAAGAGGCAAGAGTTGTGTTTTAAAAAAGAAGCGTATCTTAGGCTTTTACGTTGTTTGAGTGGTTTTGTTCAGCAGTCGGTTTTGGGTTTCGAGTTGAGAAATAGCCTAAGTGTAAAGGCTACGTTATGAGAGTTAAGTGAGGTTTCTTTTGAATGAGGTGAAGCACTTGCTTCATGATTAGAATTAGTTTGGTGAGTTATTGATCACGTTAGATCGTGAGTTAGCTACACGACTTATATATTCCATGCCCGTCCAAAGAGCCTACATTACAACCCAAAAAGACCTTTTCCGATTATTTGTTGATTACACACTTAAACGCAATGGAGAAGTTTTTGATTTTCAGTACTTGTTTATTGTGCATGTATTTTGATGATTTGAGTGTAAACACATCCCCATATAACAATTCTTGAGTGCTTTGAGCGCACACATATATATTACCTTTTGTGAGGACGCATGATTTTGTTTTTGGAGCGACAATATAATAATGGTCGAGTGTTCGAGTTTGCGTTTTACTTATCTATATTTTCAAAATTACTTATGTAGCACAACACGACTCCTTGCTTTAACTTATTTTCATTATTGTTATTCTTTGAAATTATCATTTGTTTGAGGATGAACAAACCAATAAAGCGTAGGGTAGTTGATTAACATGAACCTGTCCTTATTTTTATGTGTATTTTAGTTAGTTTTTCCTATTATTTTTGGTATAAGTTGAATGGGTTAAGCACATTTTTGTATTTTCGTATCTCCAACTTATTTTACCGCATTTTGATCTTAGTTGGTGCTAATGGGTGATTATTCTTTGTTTTTCACCGTATAGCTAAGTAGCCAAGGGAGCTTGAGTTGAAGAATTGGAATGAAGAGATGGAAACGAGCAAACCGGCGAAGAAGTAGCAATTTTACGAAGTTAGCGGTAGCCACTAGCGGTCACTCCTAACCGTTATATATAACCGCTAAGTGCTAGCGTTCGCTGGACTGCTATCGGCACCGATGTTGCAACCATTGAGAGAAACAGAGATGATTAGCGGTGACATTAACGGTCACTCCTGATCGCTAGTTGATTAACACAAATTTGTCTTGATTTTAGTGAGTGTTTTAGTTAGTTTTTATTGTTGATTTCGGTGAAAGTTGGATAGATTGAGCACAATTTTATATTTTCTTATCTCCAACTTATTTTATATTATTTTAATTATAATTAATTGATTTTATGTTTATTTCAGGTATTTTGAAGTGTTCTGACATGGAGATAGTCGAGGGTGGGCCTACGAGTGAAGTTTTAGCGAAAAAGGGCCTCGATTTGAAGTATTACGGTTGATACTGGGTAAGTTGTTCATACTGGGTTACCCAGTGTCTGCGTCCGCCGCACGCCCCTGCCGACACTGGGTACATCCGTCGACACTGGTTATCCAGTGTGATCACTGTTTCGAAAATTAAGAGTTTTCGGCTCATAAAACAAGCAAGCCCGGATCCAACGCGTTTTATAAAAGGGTCCTACTATATTAACAACAGTTAGGAAGACTTGGTCAAGGGGAAAAGATCTTTCCTTTGAAGGATTAGAAGAGAAGAATTATTATTGGAGTATTTGGAATAAAAAAGGAAATAAAATCAAGATATCTCTTTGAAGAAGGATTTGGTGATAGAAAAGGAGACCACCAAATTCTATAAAAGGAGCGATGCCTAGCACACACGAGAACTCTCTCCCAACTCTCGAACCTCTTAGGGATGACAACCCAAGATTGTTCTTTATTTTCTTTCCTCCATATTTCTTAGTTTTAAATTTATAGTTTTTAGATTAATAGTTCTTTAGTTTTAACTCAAGGATTTCTTCGATAGGACGACGTTACTTTCTCCGTTAATTAGTAAGCTTTCAATTTTCCTTTGCTTAATTTAGTTGCTTGATTCATGCTTGGTTATTTGAGATTAGGTTTCGTTTATATTTTCATGCTATTTAAGTTCCGTTCATGCTATTTAGATTCCATTTATGTTATTGATTTCGTTTATGCTATTTGATTTCGTTTACGTACTTGAAATCGTTCGTGCTACTTGATTTCATATGCGTTGGGTGATTTCTTATTACTCTTAGTTTTCGAAAACCTTTAGTACATGAATCTAGATATTAAGTTTTTAAATTTATATTAGTTAATCGTTGCGTTTTAAATTCTTGTTGGTAAATTCGATTCAAGATAATTATTTTTAATTTAATGTTATTGCGTTTTAAATTCTTGCTTTGATATTTTAATTTAGTGTAATTGATCTTCAAACAAAAAAAACCCCAAGTATGATGAATTGTATGGATCTTGATAGTATTGATGATTGGTATGGGTTTATGAAGTTGAGATTGATGATGATTGTTGGTTAAATCTTTTGGGTCTAGAGCCTAGATTCGTTGTGAACCATCAATTGGGTTTTCCCAAGAGATCGTGGAGACGAATAGAAGCTCTAGTACCCTTATTCCCTTTTTAAAATTAATAAATCATATGTACATTGTTCTTTATTGAGTATTTAAGTTATTTATTTTATTATTTTCTTATTCGTGAAAAATAAATACAAAAGGAACTCCCGAATCTAGTTTTCCTCTGAGATTGACACGAGTTAACTTACATACCTACAAGTGATCCCGTTCTCTTTTCGGCGAACTTTTTAAAATTGACAAATTTAAATAAAAATAGGTGCAGAAAAGTTCAAATCAAAATTTCGGCGCCGTTTCCAGGGATCGAACCCGGGTCACCCGCTAGTCCTAACCGCTATCGGGCCTAGATCGGAGATTTTAGGTTAACTTGCGGCCCAAGTTTTGCAAAAACTATATAGACACCTATGTAACTCGTTTTTAAAAAAAGATTTTACTATTCCTAGGGTTCCAAGACCTCTTAGGGGCTGGCAATCCCTAAGAGTGTTCTTCAATTTCTTAGATACTTTTCATAAATTCAATTTTAAATTTCTAGTCTTTAGATAAAGTAGAATAGTTCTTAGTTTAGATGTTAGACTAGCTTTAATTCGTGGATCTCTTTGATTGGACGTTGTTACTCATCTTCGTTAATTAGTAAGTCTTTAATTTTATTTCGCTTAATTAGTTTAAATTCATGATTGATAGTTTAATTTAGAAAAATTCAATCTTCAACCCCCCCCCCCACCCCACCCCCCACCCCCACCCCTCACCAAGCACGTATGATGAATTGTATATTTAGATATGTTGAGTTTGTGATGATGAGACTGATGTTGGTTGTTAGCTAGATCTTATGGGTCTAGAGCCTAGAATCATTTAGAACCATCAATTGGATTTGTTGGATACCAAATCTACAAGTTGTGATTGACAACCTAGCTTGTAGGTAAGGTGTTCGATGAAATACCCAAGAGATCGTGGAGATGATTTTAGAGCTCTAGAACCCTTGTTTTCTTAAATCTTTTCAAAGTTCATAATTTCCTTGTTCATCGTTTAATTCAAGTCTTGATTGAGTGTTTAGATTAGTTATTTTATTATTTTCTTATTCGTAAAAACAAACACAAGAAGAACCTCCAATTAGTTTTCCTCGAGAGAATCGACTCGGTACAGCTTACCAACCTACATGCGAACTCGTACTCTTGCGATCAAGCTTTTAAACTTTTGACAAATATTTATAAAGTAGGTGCACAAAAGCTTAAATCACACACGTCGAATATTTCGACCACAAGATTGCTCGTCAGTGGGATCTCATTCCTTTTCCCAATATTTCCAATTCGTTGGCATCGGTCACAAGACTTGCAAAACTCGTGAGCATCCTTGAACAGCGTCGGCCAGTAAAATCCTGACTGAAGGACTTTGAAAGTTGTCTTTTGTCCTCCGAAATGGCCACCACATTATTGATCGTGGCAAAAAGATAAGATACTCTTTTACTCGTCCTCGAGGATGCATCTTTGAATAATGCCGTATTTCCCGAACCAAAAAAGGAATGGGTCCTCCCAAAAGTGATTCTTACAAATTGAAAGAAATCTCTCCGTTCTTGGAAGGATAATTTGGCTCTCAAATGGCCACATGCGACATATTTAATGATATCGGCAAACCAAGGGGTGGGGTGAAAAGAAATAGCATATGTAAATTCATAACGAGATTAATCATTGATACGTTCATGCTCATGCAAATTTCCCTCTATACTCAAACGGGACAAATGGTTAGCAACTACGTTTTCACAACCCTTCTTATCTCGAATTTTGACGTCAAATTATTTTAGAAAAAGTATCCATCGAATCAAACGCCGCTTACTCTGAGTTTTATTAAAAAGGTGACAGAGAGTCGCGTGATCACTATGAATAATAACTTTAGAAACGACTATGTAAGACCAAGACTTTTCAAGTGAAAACACCACGGCTAAAAGTTCCTTATCGGTGGTGGTATAGTTTTTCTTAGCCTCATTCGACATAAGACTCGAGTAATAAATGACACGAAGAAGACTATTGTTGACCTAACATGGCCCCCACCGCATCGTTCGACGCATCACACATTATTTCAAAAGGGAGGGACCAATCTGGAGCAACGAACACCAGAGCCGTAGTTAATTTTTCTTTAAGAAGTCTGAACGCGTTTAAACATGACTCATCAAACACAAAGGGCACACTAAGACCAAGCAGTTGACACAACGCGCGACTAATTTTCAAAAATCTTTTATGAATCGTCTATAAAATCCCGCATGCCCTAGAAAACCTCTAATGCCCTTCACGTTCGTGGGAGGGGGTAGACTCTCAATGACATCTACTTTTGTCTTATCCACTTCTAGACCTCTACTTGACACATAACTGAGTACGATACCGCTCTTAACCATAAAATGACTTTTTTCCCAACTCAGAGTCAAATGAATATCAATACAGCGCTCAAGAACTTTAGACAAATTATTTAAACAACAATCAAAGGATGAGCCAAATACCAAAAAGTCATCCATGAAAACTTTGAGGAAATCATCGATCATATCCGTGAAGATGGACAACATGAAGTGTTGGAAAGTTGCATGTGCATTGCATAAGCTAAAAGGCATCCTTCGAAAGGTGAATGTCCCGAATGGTCATGTGAAGGTCATCTTCTTCTGGTCTTCCGGAGCTATATCCACTTGATAATATCCGGAAAGTTTGTCAAGGAAGCAGTAATATTGATGTCCAGCTAACTTGTCGAGCAGTTGATCGATGAACGGAAGTGGAAAGTTATCTTTCCTCGTAGCGGAATTAAGCTTCCTGTAATCGATGCACATGCGCCACCCGGTGGTCAACCTCGTCGTTACAATATCCCCCTTGTCATTCTTGATGATTGTGATTCCACCCTTCTTCGGAACCACATGAACGGAGCTCACCCATTCACTGTCAGGCATTGCAAAAATAATTCCTCTGTCAATTAACTTGAAAATTTCTTTCTTCACTACCTCCGTCAAATTCGGGTTCAAACGGCATTGACCGTATCGAACCGGTTTCATTCCCTCCTCCAACACGATATGGTGCATGCATGTGGCTTGGCTTATCCCCTTAATATACCCCAAACTCCACCCGATAGCTCCTTGAAACCTCTTATGCACGTCGATTAAGGCTTCCTCCTCTTCACTCGATTATTCGGCGAAAATGATAACTGGCTTCTTTTTGCCTTCTTCAAGGAAAACATATTTTAGACGACTCGGGAGGCGCTTGATATTGGTTTTAGGTTCAATGTGTACTTTCTTGCCTCCTAGCTCACAAAGGTCAATCACCCCATCAAAATTGGGCTCAGCCAATAGTCGTCCTCGGCGAACCATGAGGTATCGTCTTGAGTGAGGAACTCATGGATGACGAATTCTTCTTCGAGCTTCTCTTGCACTAGCGGGGCGATATGATCGATGAATGATCACTCAGCGTTCATGGACGAGGAAGGTGTTGCTTGGAAGTCGTGAACGGAGAAGGATACTGTCTCGTCCAAAATGGACAAAGTCATGCTACCGTTTTTCACATCAATCAGCGTGTTGGTAGTGGCCATGAAGGGTCGGCCCAAAAGAATAGTACGCTCTTGGCTATCATCTCGCACCTACTCTATGTCCAATATAACAAAGTTATCAGGGACGATGAGGCTTCTGACTTTCACAAGGACACCTTCAACAATCCCTTTAGGATATCGGACGGATCGATCGGCCAATTGGAGTCGCATCTTCGTTGGTTTATGCTCACCTAGATCAAACTGCTCAAAAATAGAATAAGGCATTAAATATATCCCCGCCCCAAGGTCAAGCATACCCCGAGTTTCTTTCCCATTTCCCAAATTAACTTTTATGCAAAAACTCCCGGGGTTACTTTCCTTAGGGGGAAGGAGATTGCGAAAGATAATACTCGCCGCATTTGAGAAACAAATTTTCTTGTTTTCAGTAAAATGTCTCTTTTTTGAAGCTAAATATTTTAAAAACTTAACATATGCGGGAACTTTTCTTATCACATCAAGCAGTGGAAGATTTACATTAACTTTGAAAAGCATGTTATACAACTCAAGAAATTTCTTATCTTACTTTTTCGGTTGAAGGCGGCTCGGATATGGAATAGGAGGCTGATACAGATTGGGTGCTTTGTGAAGAACCCTTGTAGGTTCGACTTCCTTCTCAACATTTTCCATGGGTGGGGTGATGTTTGCCTCAATGACATCATTTTGGATGGGTGGCTGCGTAAAATTTTCTTCAGGCGAAGAAACATCGTTGTTCACGACTCGGCCACTTCTAAGGACGGTGATGGCTTGTGCTTGTGACAGTTGGCTCGGTAATTTTCCCGACTTGCTCTTCCCTATTTGTGCGGTTAGTTGGCCAATGGTTGTCTCGAGCCTATCCATCCTTTTCTCAGAGCACTGCATGAATTGCATGAGTGTATGCAATGTTTCGTTGAGCGTTGGCAGAACGGGGGCTTGAGTCAGTGGAGGCTGTTGGAAAGAGGTTTGGCCTTGCCGTGCCGGTTGTAAAGGTGGTCGAGTTTGGAAAGAACCTTGCCCCTTTGTTATTGATATGATTGTTGGGGGGGAAAATTACTTTGTTGCCTAGAATTGGACGTGCAGTTCCCCCCGTTTGAATTGTTTGACCATGAAAAGTTCGGGTGATTCCTCCAACCCGGATTGTAGGTTTGTGAGTACGGATCATTGTTGCGTGGGTAGCGATTCTGATACCCTTGCCTGGCCTGATTCGCTTGGTACCCTTAAATGGCTTGGGCTTGCTCTTCAATCTCCTCAGTCGGTTTAAACGTGGCTTGGAAAAGATTAGTCCCAGGCCCATACACGCCACAAATCCCACACGTCTTGGTCAGTATTGGTGATTGAGGTACGCCTGAGAGAGGAGTGTGTTTTGAGTTTGCAAGGAGGCCACTTGCCTCATCAACTCGGCAATCCTCTTCGTGTCGTCATGAGAAGCACGAGATATTTCAACTTTGTGAATGGATACCTTCTTTGAGCGAGCACTCCTTTGTTGAGAATTATAGCTTATCGACTCGAGTATATTACTAATACGAATTGCAGAAAAATAAATCAAAGGGCTCCCATCGAGATGAATTCCCAATCTCCAAACACCGGATCATTCGAAATCAATAAACGAAAGTGAATTATTCAAGGAACAATGATGCAAGAGTGAAAGAAAGATTAAAAAATTCAAAACATTGAAAACTAGGTTTAGAAAATGAAAAGTGTTCAGTTCTGGTCGGGTCTGTTCGCAGCTGAAGAGTGACGATACTTAAATAGTGTCGGTCGAAGAGGGCGTCGTGGTGATTTCTCTCGAGAATGATGATCGTCGATCGACCATCGATTTTCGTCGATCGACGGTGTCTCTGGCATCATTCCCCATCGACGATGCCTATCGATCGACGACGGCACATTGTTCTCCATGTGTCGATCGACTAAGGTTGTCGACTCAGGTGGTAGGCGCTCGTCGACGGGCACGTCGATCGACGATGGCTGAAGTGCCTCGGCACGTCAATCGATTGGGCTATTCGACACCGGCGAGAGGCGTGTGTCGGTGCTACATCGACGACGCATCGATTACTGTTCAAATGACGACAGCTTTGCGAGTTCGTGTTCGATTTTTGTTATCCCGAACTGGTAGTAACTCACGGGTGCGCGTTGCTTCGCTCAAAACTGAAATAGATAAGAAGACCAAATTAGAATGAAAACTTACCAAAAGATGAGAGAAAAAGTGTTAAACAGGATAAAACGGCACGACCTACAAAAAGACTAAAAGAAAGAAATATGACCTAAAACGCAGTATAACACACAAAATAAAATACCAAAAGAAACGAAAAACACACACAAAAATGTACAAATTAGGTATATAAGTTGGTATATAATAAAAATACTAGTTTTCAAGTTCGCAAATAAATGAGGATTCTCATTGAAACCCATGCATTGGGTGCATGTGTGTGTGTGTGTGTGACGTGCATTGGTTTTGTTTTAATGATTGGCATACAATGGTATTTGATCAATTAAGGGAGATGGTATATGGCGCACTTGAGTGCACCATGCATTGTGCACCCGATTCCTTTCGTGTGATGGTATATGTATGTTTTGAGTGCACCATACATTGCGTACCCAATTTCTTCTGTATGATACTATATGTATGTTTTGTGTGATAGTATATGAGTGTTAGTTTATTTTAATGATTTGGCACATAATGTTTTTTTTTTGTCAATTAAGGGAGATGATATAGGGTGCACCTGACTGCACCATGCACTCTGCACCCGATTCATTTTGTGTGATGAAATATATATGTTTTGAGTGCACAATGCATTGTGCACCCGGTTTCTTTTGTGTGATAGTATATGTATGTTTTGTGCGATAGTATATGCGTGTTAAATGTGATGTTGGCAATACGAATCTCTCCGTTGAAGTGACCGTCATTTGTAGGCACACAAAACATGCATATAAGTGGTCGTCGAGACTTTTAGGCACACAAGAACATCCACATACCATCACACGAAACATACATATATGTCGCAATGGGAAGATGTAAGCGGACCGTCAAAGGCCCATCGAAATTCGATCGACAAATTTTTTAGGCCCACAAACATTCATACACCATCGCATGAAACATTCATATACTATCGCACAAAACATCCATATACCATCACAACAGAAAATGTTAGCGAGTATCGTCAAAATGCCATCGATAAAATTTTTAAGTGCACAAAACATTCATATATTATCATACAAAATATCATACCATAAAACAAAACATACATATACTGGCACATGAAAAAAATGGATGCATATTATAATTTGTCAAATGAAGACAATTACGTCAATTTAAGGTAGTTTTTGTTAGGTATATTATATTTTACTAAAACGAGAAAAAGAAAGTTGTAGAATTATTTGGGAGCGAATGCTTATATATAGGAATGCAATATATAAGAACTATCACCGGTTAAAAAACCAAATTAAATTATTCGTGATATCATAGTAAGATTTTAATTATAAATAGTAAGTAGTTGAAGGACTTCTTGCCAAATTAGCTCATAGTAAGATTTATATTCAGTTCCAATCTAACCCAACCAACGGGCTTGTAAATTGGGATGAATGGCATTCCGGGCTTCGCTATGGCTTCCCGCCAATTTCATCAGTAAGTTCGCTTCTCTTTTCTTTCCGCTGTTATCTCTTTGGTTAGTTTCTCTTTCTCTCTAATTTCGATTTTATTGTTTTACCATTTGATTGTGATTTTCTGTAATTGATTACGTTTAATTAAATTGGCACTCTATAATATGTCAATATTGAATTTGGTTTTTCTATTAGAAGAAGAAACAAGTATTCATCTTTAGTCAGATCTCAAAGCATTAGAATATAAACATAATTATGTGATGCATCAACAGATTTATTTTAATTCTACTAATATTTTTATATGAATTATGATATAAAATGAGAAAAATTAGGGGTGGGGATGTGGTTGGCTAATAGGCACTTGCAGTATGTTTAGTATATGAAAAGCTAATATTTTCATAATATTGTGAAAAACAAAATAAAAAACAATAATAAATAAGTTCCATAACATTGTTCTCAAATGCCACAAGACATGGGTGGTTAATCTTAATCTTGATTCTCAAATTGTAGTGTACCAAGTGACTTAATCGAGAAAATATCCAAAAATACTGTCGAAAACGTAATTAATTTATTAATTGAGCTTTGAGTCCGTAACATTCGTCAGGGGACGAAACCCGTGCTCGAGGCTCGCTTGCCAAATTTTCTCAATATTGAACATCATATTTCCACACTCGTTCACATTCCATTTTTCCATAGCGTGCAATATTCCAGCTATGCGCCACGCGCTCATCACCCTTCTTGGCAGCCAATTCTGTTGTGCGTCAACAAAATTAACTCATTAATTAGAAATTAGATTTAAAAAAATAAATAAATATATTTTATGAGTTGTTGATGCGGAACATGAAGTATTATTATGCCTAACCTCACAAGAGTCAACATTTTCTAGATGCTTGGGAGCCAACATTGCTGGTGTGTTGTTGTATTGACAGTCTTTGCGCGTTTTCTTTGGAGGAAAAGGTGAGAACGGAATGAATATTGTTCCTTTTGGCGCCTTTAGTTGTTCATCGTCACTTAGTCCTTCACCTACTAGCCATGTCTGCACAAGCAATTGTATTTCATTTTTAATAATAAAATTAAAAATTAAATTATTATTATTTAAAAAAAAACAAACATCCTAGGTGTGGTGATGAATGAATAATTAGCTTTACCTTTGGAGCATTGTTCTTAGAGAGTACCAAATTGTTACCAGCTTCATTACTAAGCTTTGATTTAAGTTTTTTGTACTCATCCTCGGACATTGTATATACCTGTAGTAATTACAAAGGAGCATAAAAAGACCAAATTAACACAAAAACTCAATCTTATAATTTCTAAATTATTATTATTATTATTTGCTAAACTTACTTGTATTCCACCTTGACATAAGGCAACGGCTATTGAGCAAGCAACCTTTGATAGGTTCCCACGAAGAACAACCTGAGTTGTACCTTTGGGAATGCTATTTAGGACAATAGCAACGGCCAGGCTACTACCGTCTACGAGCTTTACTTTTAGCTTAGGGTGCCTTCTTAAGAAAAGCTCACCGCTTTCATTAAGRCCCTCGTCCTGCATCGAACGGGTAGAATTGTGAAAATTATTAACTGCTATTTCGATGTGAAAAATTAAATATTGGTTTATAGGGATGTTTACTTGCCTGGTTCATTAAACCCAAGCTCAAGACTRTGACGCCCTTGTTCTCGGCTTCTAATATACTGTCCTCGATCATAGCGTTGATCGATTCTCTCTGCCATTGCATGAAGTACTGCAAAAGAGATTAAACTAATTAATTCACAAAACATTAYTGCGTTTTCCTTTTTTTCTTTCTTTCTTTCTTTTTTTTTTTGTAGGGGAGATTGCAAATAAAAAGGTTTAGCCGAATTGCAAAAAAAATATAAAATTACAGATAAGTAGATAATTAAAATAATAGTGTTTATTTTATTTTTTATATATATTTAGCATTGTAAATTTAATTATTATTTTTTT
>BMAC01000233.1:884877-932911 GCA_014905375.1 Phtheirospermum japonicum
ATCGTCCAGATCACGCCATCTGTCCTCCACCACGGCCAGGCGATGAGCCGACTCAATGTATATTGTTCCCAGGTACATCCAAATCCCACTAAATATAATTTGATCATCCCTGCATAAAAATATATATGGACTTGTTATTGACATTTATACATGCTAAAATAATAATAAACATAATTTTTATTGATTTTTAGAAAGAGGGAACATATATATATATATATACCAGTTATACTCTCTATCAACTTGCTCGAACTCGATGGTCTTATCGACGATCCTGTTATTCCCTTTGGCTGTTCGATAACGCGAAAACGAGATCCATATTTGGTTGTGCCAACACTCTCGAAAGCAAGAGAGGTAATATGAGAAAGTACGAAAGGTATCTTTCTTTGTCGTCCGTCATCAAGAACTTGTATGTCGACTGTATTACCCATGGAGCCAATACCACATACTATATCAAAAAAAAAAAAAAAATGAAGAGCAAAATATAGTACATTATAGTAACTAAAACATATATGACCACAAATAATTCTTTTTTTATTTTTTGGACAAGATTTAAAAAAAAAAAAGTGGGAAAAAATTAAAAAACCCTTGAAGTTGCCAAAGCCATGTCCATGGCCATTCAGTGAGAATACCAGGTTTTGAAGCCATTTTTTATTTTATTTTTTGTTCTCTCTATGAATGGTCAGCTTTTCTCTCTGAGGTGCACAGTTACTCAACATGAAAAAACATGACATTTATAGAAACCTTAAGGGTGCATATACTTTGAATTCTCATAAGAGCATTTATCTCATTCAATGTGTATTCTACCTACCTTGCATGTGGCAGCTGCTTTTACTATACTTATTTTGTCAAAAATTTTAATGCACCTCGAATTTAACATATTTATTTTGGGAAAGTTTACCACAACCACCACCCCCCAGGTTAAGCCTGATTTTTTATTTTGAATAAATAAAATCAAATTAACAAACCCCTTCATGTATGTTTCTACTTAAAAAAATTTTTTGGCACCCATTGAGAGAGAGCTATTTATTAGAGAGCTATTTATTATATGGACTCGGGTGCACTCGGCAAAAGTTATTCGTCCAGTTATATATATGATGATATATGTCAGTTATTTGTGATAATATATATCAGTTATATAAGATGATGTAAGACAAAAATTTAGATATCAGGGTTTAGTTTTGGACATAAATCTATCATCGTACCAGTTATATGTAATATGATAGAAATTTAGGGTTTAGGATTTTTCATTTTTAGTGTTTAGTTTTTAGATTTAGGGTTTGAGTTATATGTATGATATATGGTAGGTAGATGTAATGATATATTAAAGTTATATACGATGATAGATTAAATTATTGGTTGAACCATGCAAGTTGCACCCATATCCATATTATAACTACTCTTGAGAGAATAATCTATATAAGGGTTAATTACCCGAAAAAAACAAAACACTTTTATAATTACAATTATACAATTGATATAAGATAAAACAAATGTTAGGGGTAATTGTAATTTTAAAAGATGATTGAGTTTATTTGTAATTAGGGTAAACCGTTGGGTAGTTTTTGTAATTAACCCTTTTATATAATAAATGCAAACATTAAGGAGGTATGTGTAAAAACTAGTTCTCATTAGTAGCTGCCTCTAGACTCCACATAGGCTGTGTCTATATTCTTTCCTAATGTGGAGAACTAATATTTTAAGTAGTGCATTTATGAGTCTCACAAGCAAGTGGAATGGGTTGTAGGTTGTCTACAAATCATCATCCTTTTGTTATCCCTTCAATTCTGGTAGGCTACACTTGTTTAGATTACAGTGGTGAACCAATTCATAAGGGCATGCTTTGTCTCAGGTTGGTGATATCATATTGATATTTCGAAATTCGGATACTCGTCTTTTCAGATACTACAAAAAATTTAAATAATCAGTACAAATTTTTACACCTAATTTCTATTATATATTACCATATTACAATATATAATTAAATATAATATTAAAATACAACAATCACTTTTCATGACATCAAATGCAATATAATATTATTATCATTCATTTTTAGATATAATTTGACATTTATAGTAAAAAATAAAAGATAAGGGCACAATTAGTTTCAAATATTTTTTTATGCTAAATATTTTTTTGAGTATTCATTTACCTTTTTTTTTTTCTCCGGTTACTTCTATTCTACTCGTTGTTTTTCTTGTTTAAAGAATAAATAGATAATTTTCTTACAAATTTCACTATTAGTCTAATCACATATTTTTCAGTCACCTATCATTTTCATTAATTATGAGGATACGAATTTTAATCATTGTATTTTTAGCTTACATTCGATCAAACTCTCAATTTCTTTATATCATTATTCGATGGGGGAAAAAAAGGAAGAAAAATAAAAAGAAAAAAGAAATTATTGAACTAGACATACTCTTCTCCACATTGATACGTGGTACTGCCCACTTTGGGACTTTAGATTTTGTCTCATCTTATTAATCCATGATTTTTCCATTGTTTAGCCGATGTGGTTTTTTGTTAGCAATTCAAGTACTGAATTTTTTGTCCATCTTTGATTGGTTTGACTTTATGTTGATTCGGTTTGTTTGACTCTGTATGTGACTGATTTGTAATTTACTTTTACAAAAAAAAATGGAATCGTTTTGGTAATGTAACTATACCTTTTACCTCAAAAAGATCCATAAAATTAATTCTCAAGTTGGCTCCTCCAATTATAGATTAGGAAATATCTGCTGTGCTTGAAGGCACCGTTCCCCTGCCTCTCTTGTATTTACATTCACTCATCTACCAATATTTGTAACTAATTTTTGACCCAATAGTTCTGATTAAATGAAAAATGGTACCTTCACGGCATCGTAAAAAATATAAGACCGGAGGGGTTCAATACATAAGGGGTGGTTAGTTTTAAAAGATACTTGAATCTTTTTAATAATGTGAGATTAAGGTCAAAATACGATGGTAGATTTTGTAATTTGTAGAGTGATGAATTAAATTCTATTTATATATATGAAAATTAATCGGCAGCTTGATCGAGCGGTATGGAGTAAGTGATAGTTTATTCATTTCCAATCACTCATTTATACCGATTGGTAAAGGTTTCTAACCAGTTTCTGATTGCTACCTAAAAAAGCTCTGTTTCGCGAAAAATTATAATACGTAGCATTTTATTATTAGTTGATAGTTGATTTGAGAAATTTTTTATTTTATCATTTTCTTTTATAAAATATATTTTTTATATACTGCATATTATTTTATATTTCTACATAAATATTATTCTGTGGGAAAATTGTCAAATAGTCCTCTAAGTGGATGTCCATATGTTAATTAGTCCTACATTCAATTTTAAGTTAAACAGTACCTACTTTTTGTCACACAGTCCAAAATTGTGATATGAATATACCACAGTTGCCTTACTATGAAAAAACTAATAGAAATAAATAATAATAATAATAATAATAATAATAATAATAATAATAATAATAATAATAATAATAATAATTACTTGCTGCCACCGGAAAATTCTTCGACTGTTGATTTTTTTTTTGGTGATTTGTTTTTTTGCGCCAAGAAAATTTGTAACTGTATGTCTGAATTTCTTACAATATATCCATTGCGTCAATGTAGTGTTTTCTTTTTCTTTCAACCAAACAATTACTTACTATATGTTTGAATTTTTTACTATTTGTCCAAACATTTCTTACTTAATATCCAAAAATATTTCCGGTCACCGGAAATATTTCTTAATATATGTATGAATTTCTTACTATATGTACAAAAATACTTTCGGTCACCGGAAACATTTTTTACTATATGTACACATATTTCTTATTTAATGTCCAAAAATTCATACTTGATGGCAAAAGTATTTTACTTGATTGCATAAGTTTTTTGCTAGATGTGCAAATATTGTTATGTATTTCTTATTTATTATACATTTTTAAAAAAAGAAAAAAGTTTCTTGCTTAATAGAAAATTATTATTATGTATTTCTTATTTAATACAACTATATAGTACTGATGTAGGGCAGTTTGGGTCAAAGTGACGCAACGTGTTTTAATTTGGTCAGAACTATTTTTCTAGAAGTCCGATTCATGCATGGCTTGTGGCATTGGAAAGAAAATTCAGTTATCTTTCCAACAAGATATTATGTAGTTTCACATTCGAAGTCTTCAAGGAGTTACTGACGTTTCAATTCAGCACAAGAAATGAAGAGTCACCTTTGATATTGTTGATTTTTAAGAGTCTTCTCCATTTATTTTATGCATTAACTTTCTTCTGTTTTAGGGTCAATAAATAGTTTATCCTATGAAGAGGAGGGGAGTTGATTTTTTTTTTTTTTTATCATTCGATTGTATTGAGTTGAGAATAGAATTCTCATCCGGTTTTAATCTTTCAATTTTGAAGTCGAATTAAGCAACGTTTTTGCGTCATCTCTCTTTGTGATTTTATTTACCCTTATCAAGTACTTTATAGTGAATCTTCGAACTTTATGTTCGAAAAGGTAAAGAAAGTTTGTTACTTGGGCAACACTCTTGTTAGGCTGGACTAACGGATCATCCGTTAGGCCAAAGTTTAATATCAATACATTATAGTGCAAAAAACCAATACATTATAATAAAAAAATCAATACATCATAGTAAAAAATATTACAGTACAAAATCAATATATCATAACACGGGTCAGAGATTTATGAAAAACTAATACTTTACAATAAAAAATCAATACATTACAGTATCGGATCAAATGGCCTAACGGGTCATGACCTGTTAATCTGGCCTAACACAAGTGTTTGCCTTTTTACTTTATATCCTATAAAGTAAGAAAGATTGTTATTTTATGTTCAAAAAAGTAAGAAAAATTCTAATTTCATAATGGAATTTCTTACTTTATTTCCTAAAAAAAAAAAGAAAAAAAGACATTCTTAATTTATGTTCAAAAAAGTAAAAGAAAATCCTACTTTATAGTGAAAATTTCATACTTTATGTATGGAAAAGTGATAAATTTATTACTAAGAATTTCTTACTTTATGTTTGTTGGGCAAAAAAAAAAAATAATAATAATTCCGGCGGCAGGTTGGGCTGGCGGGGTGGCCGGTAGGGGGTGAAATGGAGTAGTGGTGGTGGTGGTGGTCGTTATTGATATTATTTTTAACAGGGGTAACCTTGTAATTGTATATTTATGGTTGGGTTATTTGACAATTTGTATAATTAGTTAGAGTATTTGACAAAAATATAAATTCCTATTTAGTATTTGACAATTGCCCCCGATTTTTTACATAATGAAATATTTATTTATAAAAGTAATTGTTTTTGTATTGTTGTTTATGTTTTTTTACGAAGTCTTTATTTATTATTCTAAATTTATAAATATTATTTTTCGTATACTTACAAATTTTGTAGTTTCTACATAGATATTATTTTTATACATATGGACTGTTTTTATTATCAATATAACTCTTTTGGTATCATTATTTTTTTTTTTTTTCCTAATTTAAAATATTTTTAGCAAGTCTTTATTATTATTCTAAATTTATTTATTATTATTTTTATATTGTTTTATTTGTATGTGTATTGTTATTTTTTATATCTCTCAATCATATCATGTCTACATTGGTAAAATTAACTTTCAATCAGCTAATTTACAAATCCGTATTTTACAAGTGTAGCCTACCAGAATTGTAGGGATGCCTCGCCCCAGACTCGGGCGGGACAAGGTAGGGCGAGCTTGGCTACCATCTCCAACCCGTGGGTTTTCGTCTGCACAATTTTTTTTTTTTAAATATACTTTATACAAAGTTTAAATATATATATTTTATATGATTATTTAGAGATTTTTACATTTAGAATTATATTACATTGATAATGACATATTTTGTATATTAATAAAATAAAATAAAATAAAAAATAAAAAATTATAATTAAGTTTATAATTGTATAATAACTTTGTTTTTTAATAATTTGTTATTGTTTTAATTAGTTTTTAATTTTATATTTAATTTTATGATAATATGTTTGATTATTATACATTAAAATAATTTTAATTTAATAATAAAAAACTGAAATTTATTATAGTGGTGCTTGTGGGGTAGACGAGGCGGTCCGAGTCATCGAATAACCCAACCCCGCACTGCCCATTGCCATCCTAAATCCTCAAAATAAATCAAAAAATAAAATAAATGAGCAGTTGGAAGCGCCAACCAGCATTTATATTTTTTCATCATTACATATCAAGTGCAGACAAGCTCAACTTGCTGCCTGCCTACTTACATCTATTTGACATGAAAAAACATTTAAAAAAAAAAACAAAAAACATCCTGATGATGGTAATCCAGATCACATCATGCATATTATCGTGGATGGGACTGGAAAAGAATGCTTGCATGGACCATATAAGAATAAAACAATATATTTGAGACATGAATAAAAATATTATGAAAAACCCAAACACTAAATTAATGGGTAAAGGCAATTTAACCATTTAAACAAAGCAAGCGGAGAGCATTTTTAAGGTTACGTGTGTGGGTGAAGTGATGCAATTGTTAGTATCCTAATTAAGGAAAACTATAAGGTGACTCTTCAACTCACCGTATCCTTACCCCTTCATTTATAACTAGGGCCGTGCAAAATTCAGTCAAAAATTGAATTGATCGAAAAAATCGAAATATTCTGTTCGATTTTTCGATCGGTGGTTCGGTTTTCGGTCATAAAATTTTCGGTCAATTCGGTCAGTTTCGGTTTGACTACAAAAAAAGCGATATAACCGAACCGACCGAATTATATATATAAATTAAAAAAATATATATAATTAATATATTATATATATTATATTATATATAATATATTAATTATATATTTTTTTAAATTAATTACTAAAGCTGATTAAACTAATTATTCTAATTTATCAACTAAGATGAATAATTAAATTATCAATTTAATGCTACGAAGATTTAGAACTAATTATAATATCTAAAAGCATGAATTTGAGAACTATCGCTAAGCAATTGAATCATACGAATCCAAAAACCATTAACTAAGCATAAACTAAATCGCATAAATAAACTAAATTAACCAATATCTAAACATAAGAATGATTGAACTAATTAAAACTAGAATTAACTAAGAATTATCTAAACAATTAACTAGAAAATTATCTAAGAGTTTAGAAAACTTATTGAAACTAAGGAAAGCAATGAAAAGCTCCAGCTATTCCGGAGTTTGAACGCTGATCTTGGGCGAAGAATGACTTCCGAACTCGAATTCGATGCGTTGTTCTTCAATCCTCGATCTCCGTCTTCAAATCTCGTTATGAGATGTGGAATTATTGTTTTTATGAGTTAAGGAACCTTAGGGTAGATGTATCTATCGAGGCACTCTCTGAAAACTCGAAATGAAGGGTTTATATAGGTTTGCAAGTCTTGGCGCTCAAGAAACCCTAATTTCCGAATTCTGGGCCGTCGCGTCGACTGACGCATGCAGGCGCTCGGCGGGACTCGGCAGACTTGGTCGGCAGCGCTCGGCAGGTGTCATCAGCAGGTGCGCGCGTCGTCTGGGTAGGTGCGTCGACGAGGTGTGTCGACATCGACGCTTCAGCAAGTTGCGTCGACACTGGTGCGTCGACATCGACGCTTCAGCAAGTAGCATCGACGTTGTATCGACGTGGCGTCGACTGATGAGGTCATGACTCGCTGACATGGCTCGCGTCGACGGTGCGTCGACGGTCGCGTCAGTCGACGCGACTGAGCGTCGGTCTCCGTTTCTCGATCGTTTGCTACTCGTTTCATCGGAAAGCTTGTTCTTCTATTCTCGAACATCGAACTTCGTCTTTTACGCGCTAAACTCTTCCGGTTACTTAGCTGTAAAGTGAAAAACAACGAAACATCACCTAATTGCATCAATTAAGATCAAAATGCAGTAAAATAAGCTGGAATTATAAAATTGCGGAATTATGCTTAAATCATCCAACTTATACCAAAAATAAATATAAAAACGAACTAAAAAGCTAATAAAAATAAGGACAAATCTACTCTAATCAACTACCCCACGCTTTATTGGTTTGTTCGTCCTCGAACAAACGATAATTTCGAAGTATAACTAGAATGAAAATAAGTTCAAGCAAAGAGTCGTGCTATGCTACATAGGTAATTTTGAAAATATAGGTACAAGTCACGCAACGTCAAACACTTGACCATTATTACATTGTCGCTTCAAAATAAAATCATGCTTCCTCACAAAGGATAATATATATAAGTACGCTCAAAAGCACTCAAGTATTTTCTGCATGGGACGTGTATACACTCAAATCATACAATTTACATGCACAGTAAATAAGCACAAAAATCAATCTCTTATCAATCGCAAATTAAGTGTGTTGTCAAAACTAAGAATCAGAAAAGGTCTTTTCTGGGTTGTAATGTAAGGCTCTTTGGACGGGTATGGAATATATAAGTCGTGTGGCTAACTCATGATCAAATATTATCAATAACTCACTCAACCTAACCTAAATACGAAGCAAAATGCTTCACCTCGTTCAAAAGAAAAACCTCACTAAGCACTCATAACGTATTCTTTAAATATAGGCTATTCCTAAACTCAAAAACTCGTAAACCGACTGAAAGCTCAAACCACTGAAGTACAATTGAAGCTTATAGCATGCTTCTTACACAACTCTTGCCTTCTAAACATTAGGCTTCATAAGAAAATTAAAAATAAAACACAAGCCTTTATACGCGCGTAGGCAATTACTAACACAAGACCCACCATCTTTCTTATTATTTTTTCTTTATTATTCCCCCGTTTATTCTTTATGGGGTTTCTCTCTTTTTTTTATTTTTTTATTTTCTTTCTTTTTTTTTAGATGGTGGTCCTTATTTTCAAATTAATAAATTCCTAATAAAAATTCTCAAGACTCAAATAACCAATAAAAATACGAACTCCTACCCCACGCTTTTAATGGGTTGTAGGGTCGTCTCAGAAACACTCATAGCTATAGGCATGGATATTTGGCTATGATTGGCTCATTCGGAATTTATAGTGGCTAAAAATATATGGATATGGCCGGAATAAGGTTTTATATGCGCCTTAACTTCATTTTCAAAGTCGACTACACACAGCGGTTTCAAAGAGATATCAAAACTGAAACTTATTCACGTACATGCAATGATGATAAACACTCAGGCTACTRACTGGCTTTTTGCATBAAYYWTTTTGAATTGACGCTYTTTTTAAGGTTTTGVGAAATCGATTGCGTCCAAGTACCATTTTACAATATATAATAATAAATTTTGAAAAATTATGCACTCATGCACGCTCAAAGACGAAAACAAATAATCATACTTAGTCAACTTCGATATGCATGTCATACAAACACAATTAAGTGTAGAAATAGCAATTAATCACGTTTAAGCATATAATTATTACAGGCCAAGTATCAAATAAAATTACACAATTAATCAATACAAATCACACTTGACCACCCCCCTCTCTAAAAATCCCGGCAATCTCCTGATTGCCACAAATACATCCAAAAATCAAAAAGAGGAAGGAAAAAGAAAATATCCCTGAAATAATAGTAGTCGAGCCGCTATTCGTGATTCGTGTAATTGGCCACTTCTTCAACGTACGTGATATGAATTGCCCTAAAAGAAAAATTAAATACACAAAAACAAAGAAAATAACAATATTTTTGGATTTTATATTTTCCTTTTTTTTTATTTTATAAAGCATAAATAAAAATAAAGATACGAGATTTAGAACTCACGGGACTCATCGTCCTCGTTGTGGTTCTCGTCGACATCCATGCTCGGTGTGGGGTATGCCGCCTCAACTCGTTCCTCGAGCTTCGAAATGCGAGATCGCATCTTCTTCAAGCTTCGACGGTTTTGGTCGTGATTCGCATCAATCTTCTCATCGATGATTTGGAGCTTATCGAACATCTTCACTTGAAATGCCCGGTTTTCTTCAAAAAATTGGCTCCAATCGGGACTCGGGACCGAAGTAGAACGACGGGCTTGCTCCATATCCTCGTCGCCATCGTCGTCGTCATCGTGTAGTCGAGACGAAGATCCTTCTCTAGTTGACGACCTCACTCGGGGTGCCGGTGCACACGTAAGAGGTAATGAAGTGGTCCCGAGTGGGCTAAGTCCGTTTGTGGCCGGATCGAACCCGAAGTGACGGGCGAGGCCGGTAATGTATGGTGCAAATGAGAGAAGTGGCGACTTGCTTCCCGGAGTACCTTTAGTGACATTGTAAAGTCCCAGCAAAATAAGCGGGTACAACCGGACTTGACGACCATCAACGAGGCATTGTAGAACATAAAGCTCGGCCTTGGTCGCGTAAGTTGCCTCGTTTTTACAAAGTATAATGTGGCCAAGGACCTTGTAGGCGACGTAGAGTGCGTCGTCTTGAATCTTAGAACACGGGAATCGCTTGCAATCGCCAACGTTACCCCCGGTAATCATTCCCCAAAAGGAGGCTAAATCGAAGCCTTGAACTCCAACCGGGTGGTCCCCTACGGTCGGGAAATCAAAAATGTTACCAAAAATTTCCTCGTCGACAACCACATCATTCCCTCCTAGCCGACAAGAGAACATCTCGTCGTTCCGAAACGCCAAAGTCGAGAAAAACTCGAGCATGAGTTCTCGAAAACCGGGCAAGTGCATTTGGGCAAAGTACCCACACCCGAGGCCATCTACATAACGCGAAAGATCGGTGTGGTGGTCCGACCCATTCGAGGCCTCATCCGCAATCCCTTGGACGTTCAAAGTCCTATGAGTAGCAAAACCCCATTTCCGAYTYTTRTTGAACATGTCCCCTTCCTTTTTATCAAAAATCGGGAACGGTGCTCCATATTTCCCCGAGATATCCTTACGTTTTCCCGCTCGAGACATAATTAATCAATACGAAGTGAACGAGATTGAAAAACCTTGAAAAATAAGACTTTTTTGTTCTTTGGGGACTTACGTCGAACACTTGGCGTGCGTGTTCAACCAACAAAATTTTTGAGTAATTCTAGCACCAACAACTTCCCAACTCAATCAATCAACAAATAATACGTTCCCAAGAAGGTTTCAAGCGAAGTACCTCGTCGATTTTCCGTYGGAACGCYAYAATTGCCCGYAATCGCCCGAATATGCCTCAACCCTTGTAGCCCCTTTTTGAAAAATTAGCTTGCATGTAAGAAGTTGGAACGAATTTCTGGGTTTGTGAGTGTTATAGTGCTTGAGTTCCTGGAAATCTTGGAAAAAACAATTATTGCAAACAAGAAGGATATGAAGAAGGATAGAGAATTAAAATTTGAAGTTAGAAAAAAAAAGAAAGGTGAGAAAAAGGGAAAAAGAGGCTGTTTTTAAGCACTTTCTGGGCCAATCCCGCGGGTCACACGCATACGGGTCGGGTCGTGGGCCAAAAATCCGATTTTTAACCATTTCTGGGCCGGTTCTGGATTCGCGTCGACGCGACAGAACATAAATTTCCAGGCATCTGGCGTCGACGCCGCGTCGGTCGACGCGATAGAAGACAAATTCTCGGCATCTAGAGTCGACGCCACGTCGACTGACGCGAGCAGGTGCTCGGCGTCAACGCGGGCGGATTCCTGGGTGTCTTTTCCTTCGCTCGTTCGTTCAATTCTCCTCGTCCGAGTTCTCCATCTGTTCTTAAACAAGTAAAAATCAAAAATAAAAATTAAATAAAATAAGGTACAAAAGGATACAAATGCTCGGGTTGCCTCCCGAGAAGCGCAAATTTTAACGTCGCTTGCTCGACGCTATCTTGCTCGTTTATCTTTCAACGTACGGTGGATCTCCAAACTCCACCATCTTGCAATTTCTATTTTTACCTCGTCCGTCATGATAAGGCTTCAATCTATGCTTGTGAGCTTGAAAGGATGATTTGTCAATCTCATCGTACAACGTGGCTACGCCGTACTCATCAAATTCTTTAATCGAGAATGGTCCGCTCCATGAAGCTCCAAAATCGGCTGGGTCGTACTTACGTTCGTTATTATAAAAGACTAATTCTCCAACCTCAAATTGCAAGTTCTTGACTTCACTCGTGCGAACCTTTCTTGATTTCTTCATCTCCTTCGCCCAATTGCCTAAACACGCCTCGCCCGTGTTCTTTTTGAAAGTGAAATTCTCGCTATGGTCGAGGAAATCGTGCCTTGAATGATTTATTGGTGGTTTCGACTCCACCTTTTGCTCGAATTTGTGCGAACACTCCTCATCAAAATTGTCTCCAAATTCTGCCACGATGTCGCGTATGTCAATTCCCAACAACTCGATCAATTCTTCTCCACTTAAATGCATATGTTCATAGGACTCGTAATCTTTACACGAATTGACTTGCTTGTTCCTTCCCTTGATAGAAACTCCAGCGTCGTCTCCGTCGCCTAACTTGTTCAAAGTTGCGATCTCTCGTAATTCGTTGACGCATGATGCAACGGGATCAATGAATGAATCTTCCTCTTGCATACTAGGAGAGAGAGTGTTGTGAATATCTTTCAGAGAAAAGGTCACTGTTTCGCCCAAAACGGTCATCGTCATTCTCCCTTTATGAACATCAATAAGAGTATGGGAAGTCGCCATGAACGGTCGCCCTAATAAAATGGTGTGCTCATTGTCCTCAGTCGGGACTTCACCAATGTCCATAACCACAAAATCTACCGGTAGTACGAGCTCTCCAACTTGCACTAGAACATCCTCGACTATCCCTAACGGTCGTCGAGTCGAGCGATCGGCCAACTGTAGGCGCATAGTTGTCGGTTTGAGGGGTCTAAGATCAAAATCTTGATAAAGCGAATAAGGCATTAGATTAACGCCCGCTCCAAGATCCAACATACCTACTGCCTTCTTCCCATTAGCTAGTGAAATCGTTATGCAAAAACTGCCAGGATCGCGTTCATTAGGTGGTAATGGTTTCTTGAAAATTGCGCTAACTTCCTTCGGTAACGGAACGTATTGAGTTGTCGCCAAACGTCTCTCTCTCGAGGCAAGTTCCTTAAAAAACTTGACGTAGGCGGGCATCGTCTTGATCACTTCTAAACGTGGCAGGTTTATATTCACATTCTTCAAGAGATTGTACAGCTCCATAAATTTCTTGTTCTCCTTTGCTGGATGTAATCGGCTCGGAAAATGAACAACATCCTTATACTGCATCGTTGTTTGCTTCGGTTGCGGTGGTTCATCGTTGCCAGAGGTGTCGCTCGGACTTTTCCCTTGAATAGAACCAGGAACATATCTATTGGCGGATTTATGTATCTTATCCACTGGTTTAGGAACAAGCTCCTCATCTTGGTTCTCTATGCCATTGTCGATCTTCTTCCCACTACGAAGGACGTGAACCGCCGATGCTTGCTCCGGTTGGCTTGGTAGCTTATCTTTCTCCTTACTTGACCTAGCAATATCAGTTGCTATTTGTCCCATAGTTCTCTCCATTCTATCCATGTTTTTAGCTACATCATACACAATACCGGAAAGATGGTCAATTCCGCTCACCTTCTTTGAAAGTTCGTCAATCTTCGTGTTTACCTTTGTAAGCCCTTCTCTATTACTGATCGTCTCGGCTACTTGATTTTGCTGCCAAACCAGCAGCTGATCGTTCGGTTGGCTTGTACTTGACGTCTGCCCTTGCGTATGAAAGTTATTTTGTAACGGTGGCACTGGTGGTGCTTGAGCATATTGTGGTGGTGGATATTGTGGGTCAGGTGGCATATGATTTGGATTGCCCGGACCCCACTTGAAAAGAGGATTGTCACGTTGTGGCGTGTACTTCTTTTGGTTCGAATAGCTTTGGATCGCGTTAACCTCCTCTTGCTGCTCACTGTTGTTAGGACATGCGTCTGCTAAATGCTGGAGGGATCCACACTGGTTGCAATTCGCAGCCATTTTCTGTGCAGCGGCCTTGCTAGCTCGCTCGGCTTTCCAAGCAGCTAATTTCTCGTCGAAAATCTCTACACATTTCGCCTTAACTAACTTGCCATCATCTAAATTAGGGTCGGGGATGGAAACTTCGTTAACTCTCATCTTACGAGGCCGAGAATTGGTTTGTCTAGACTTTTCGCTTTGCTTCTCCAACACTTGTCTTGCCTCGTGTGCTGTCAAATCACCAAAATCTCCTCCCGCTGCTATCTCTACCTCTCGTTTCCCATGGTCCAATAAACCATCGAAAAAGAACTGGTTAGTCATCTCCGGAGAATAGTTGTGGTGGGGGCAAGCTTGCAAAAGTGTCTTGTAGCGCTCCCACGTTTCGTGAAATAGCTCTCCTTCTAACTGCTCAAAAGTAGCGATTTGTCTCCGAAGATGCCCCGTTGTTTGGGCTGAATAATATTGGTTTAGGAACTTTTCGCTAATCATATCCCAGTCGGTTAACGAACCATGCTCTAAGGACAGTAGTCATGACTTCGCCTTGTCCTTCAAGCTGTACGGGAAACAAATCATCTGGACCTCCTCTTGGTGAAGGCCATGAACTACGAATCGGCCAACTTCATCAACGAAATAATTTAAAAATGCCAAGGGGTCTTCATGCGCATTCCCATGAAAGGTTGGGAGTAGGTTGAGTTGATGCGGTTTGATTTCGACTGCCCTTGCGATAGGTCCAAGAACAATGGCGGACCTAAAGGGCGCAACCTTTGGACGTGCCAAGTCGCGCTGTCTAAGTGCTCGATCTCCTTGGTTCTCGAACTTGGTCATATGCTCTCTCGTAGTGGTCGTTATGCGCGTAATGGTGCTCGCGCTCGTATCTCCTTCCGAAATTATTTTGCTCGTAACGATGATCTTGATTTTCCAACCACTCGTTCACGTGCCTTTGATTGTTAACATAAGCGTTTCGCTGCAAAACATCCTCATTCCTAAATGCCACGTTCTCTATGTTGTGCTGACGCATGACATTGTTGTTCACCTCTTCATTTTGCCTCAAATTCTCCATGTTGAGCGGGTGATTGACTATGTTGTGCTGCTGGTTAACTCCTTCGTTTCTCCTTTCGTCACGTCTAGTAGAGTGTGACTTGTTTGGTTCACTACCATACCCAGTTCGAATGGGGCGTGGTGGTGATCTCGGGGGTGAATCGCCGTTTCGAACCGAATGTGCTCCTAACATAATGTCGGGAACTTGATCGCAAGAAAAATCAGTTGCTGTTGAGGAATTGTCCTCGGGAATAAGAACGGGTCTTGGTCTTGGTGGATTTGAACGGTGAATGTTGTCAATGAATGGTACAAGGTCGCGTTGAAGTGATCGCCTTCCTTGCATAAACTCAACAACACGTCAAAGTACCAAATGGCAAAAACCAAGTAAAAACAATAGAAATAAAAAAATAATAAATCAAACAGAAAATAAAACGAAAAACATCTTTAATTCCTACTCGTTGCCTCCCCGGCAACGGCGCCAAATTTTTGACTCAAACTTTTGTGCACCKCYTTTTTAATAATTAATTTAAAAGCACGTCAGTTTGCTCGCAAGTGTACGAGGTAACTGTAGGGTGATGAGTTTGACTCGAGTCGTATCTCTCGAGGAAACAACTGTTCGGTCTTATCAATGTTTTTCTCAATTACGAGTAACATACATATACATTTGGGGGTTTGAATAGATTAATTCGATCATTATAAACTAAGACGATAATTAAATTAATTACTTTAAACTAGATTATCAATTACGAACTAAGCAGTATACTAAAGCTGATTAAACTAATTATTCTAATTTATCAACTAAGAGGAATAACTAAATTATCAATTTAATGCTACGAAGATTTAGAACTAATTATAATATCTAAAAGCATGAATTTGAGAAACTATCGCTATGCAATTGAATCAWACGAATCCAAGAACCATTAACTAAGCATAAACTAAATCGCATAAATAAACTAAATTAACCAATATCCAATATCCAAACATAAGAATGATTGAACTAATTAAAACTAGAATTAACTAAGAATTATCTAAATAATTAACTAGAAAGTTATCTAAGAGTTTAGAAAACTTATTGAAACTAAGGAAAGCAATGAAAAGCTCCAGCTATTCCGGAGTTTGAACGCTGATCTTGGGCGAAGAATGACTTCCGAACTCGAATTCGATGCGTTGTTCTTCAATCCTCGATCTCCGTCTTCAAATCTCGTTATGAGATGTGGAATTATTATTTTTATGAGCTAAGGAACCTTAGGGTAGATGTATCTATCGTGGCACTCTCTGAAAACTCGAAATATGAAGGGTTTATATAGGTTTTGCAAGTCTTGGCGCTCAAGAAACCCTAATTTCCGAATTCTGGGCCGTCGCGTCGACGGAGCGTCGACTGACGCGTGCAGGCGCTCGGCGAGACTCCGCAGACTTGGTCGGCAGCGCTCGGCAGGTGTCATCAGCAGGTGCGCGCGTCGTCTGGGCAGGTGCGTCGACATCGACGCTTCAGCAAGTTGCGTCGACGTTGCGTTGACACTGGTGCGTCGACATCGACGCTTCAGCAAGTAGCGTCGACTGATGCGGTCATGACTCGCTGACATGGCTCGCGTCGACGGTGCGTCAACGGTGCGTCGACATGGCTCGCTGACACTGGTTCGGTTTTATTAAGGCTTATTTGACCCATTTACCCTTAATAAAACCTAGTATAAATAGATAGATATCTCATTAGGAAAGGGAACCAATCCACTCTCCTCCCAACTCTTGAATGGGTTTGGGATTTAATTTCTCTCTCTAGATCTTAGATTTAATTTCAAGTTTGTCCTCGAGTTTGTAAGCTCAAGAAGAATTCAAGTCATCACTTGGATTTTATTTTGATTGTAATTTCATTCAAGATTTTGGATTCTCTTTCTTAATTCAAGCAAGTTTTTCATTATTTTCTTTCTTGTTCTTCAATTTCAAGCTTGTTCTTCAATTTTTGCCTTAGCTCTTAGATTTATTGGTAGATTTGTGATTTGGTTTATGGAATCTAGGTGAGTGACACACCTTGATCATAGATCGGGTCCTTGATTGTTTTTATTTTAAGTATTTCATATGCTTTATTTTGGATTTTATTTTCATGCATGGTTTTATGTTGATTCCTAGATCTACTCTTCGTTTCTAGTTATTTTCCGAAAAGATTTTAACTTTCACCGTCAACTTTTATTTCTCTTTCTATTAGTGCTTTCAATTTTTGTAATTTGCATTATTTAGATATTCATGATCATGCAAGCATAGTTGTACCTTAGGTTTTCATGCTTGTACTTTATTGTTTCTTTGATTTTTATTGCTTATTTTGATTATTGCTTGCAATTTCAATATGGCACACGCATGAGTCATCCGAAATACTTGCTTTACTTTTCATAATTACTAGTTTATTTCGTAATTTTCCATTTATTCTCATTTTTCTTCAATTTCTCAAGCTAAAAACCCATTGATTCGCACAAATCAATCGAATTCCGATAATACCAAGCCACACGAACCTTATCTACACTACACCACAAAACTTTACTCTTCAATTACCACATTTCCCTACACTTCTTCTCCATTGTTTTCAAAGACATACGCAGCTCTCTTGGCTAATTTAAACTCTTTCACAGAACCATCCTCATACACTCAGGCCTGTAAATCACATGACTGGACACTTGCAATGAACAAGGAATTGCAGGCTCTGGAGGATAATGACACTTGGATATTGACTCAATTACCTATTGGAAAGAAACCCATTGGTTGTAAATGGGTTTACAAAGTGAAGTTAAACCCTGATGGTTCAGTAGAAAGGTACAAGGCAAGGTTGGTAGCAAAGGGTTTTCATCAAATGAAAGGGGTAGACCTGTTGCCAAACTGCTCACTGTGAGATTGCTTATTGCCTTAGCAACATCAAAGTCATGGCCTCCTTTTCAGTTGGACATCAATAATGCCTTTTTGCATGGATACCTACCTACATGAAGAGGTGTATATGGTTCCTCCACCTGGTTACACTAAAGCTGCTCCTGGACAAGTATGCAAACTTCAGAGAAGCCTCTATGGTTTAAAGCAGGCTTTTAGTGAATGGAACGATGAGTTTTGTGCTAAGCTTGTGGATTATGGTTTTACTCAATCCAGACATGATCATTGCCTTTTCATCGGAAACATTGAAGGCTCATTCTTGGCTTTATTGGTTTATGTTGATGATGTCTTGATAACTGGCAACATACTCTCTGATACTGATGATCTCAAGCTATATTTGGTCAATCTGTTCACAATCAAGGACTTAGTCTCAGCCAAATACTTCATGGGAATTGAAATTATAAGGGGGCCACAAGGTACTTATCTAAACCAGAGAAAGTATATATTGGACATTTTGGCACACAGGATTAGCTGGTTGCAGGCTTGAATCCATTCCTTTCCTTACTGGCTCTAAACTTGTTGCAGATTCAGATGCACCATTTCATAATCCTGCCAAATATAGAAGGTTGGTTGGTAGATTTCTATATCTCAATTTTACTAGACCTGATATTACATATTCAGTCCAACAACTAAATCAGTTTGTCAACTCTCCATCTGTTGCTCATTGGGATGTTGCTTTACACTTGGTCAGATACCTTAAGAGTAGTCCATCTCATAACTTTTCTATCCTGCTACTTCTCCTGATACATTAACAGCCTATAGTGATGCAGATTGGGATCATGCCCTAATACTAGAAGATCTCTCACAGGTTATTGTATCTTTCTTGGTAATTCCCTAGTCTCATGCAAAACAAAGAAGCAAAATACCGTTTCCAGACATCAGCTGAAGCTGAGTACCGTGCTCTTGGCTCTACTATATGTGAGCTAAAATGGAGTTCTTACATTGCTTCAGATCTCATGCTCGAAATTCCTACTCATATTCCTCAATGGTGTGATAATATGGTTGCTCTACACATCTTGGAGAATCCAGTCTTTCATGAACGAACCAAATATCTTGATATTAACTGTCATCTAGTTAGTGATCACTTCAAGAACGGTTTTTTGGATCCTAGTTTTGTTAACTCTTCTCTACAGCTCGCAGATTTATTCACTAAGGCTTTACCAGCTCATCAATTGCATTTCCTTCTGGGCAAGATGGGTGTTGTTGATCACCACGATCCATCTTGAGTAGGGGGTGTTGACCAAGTTAAAATTCACATAAAATCACATGAAATGTAACTCACATGCACATGCACATGCAAGTTGATGGCTTTTCTGTTATTTTGTCATCTACTGTGGGGTGTATAAAAAGACAAAATGTAACTGCATTTAGTTAATGATGAATGAATAAGAACAAATCATTTTTCTAGAAGTTCAATATACATATCAATGAATTTTCATATTTTCTACACTCTATTATTTCAGACTCTCTATCACACTTTACTTTATCAGACTCCATACTTTTGTCAGCTCCCTATTTTAGGGACTCTCTATTCTGATTTTACTCAAACAGACTCCCTATTAATAAACTCTTTATCATATATTTATATCAATTTAAATACTTTTTATTTATTTATTTTAAGTTTGTTTTATTCAACTTATGCTATTTATAATAATGATAATGATAATAATAATAATAATAATAATAATAATGATAATAATAATAGTAATATATTACTTTAATAATTTATTCTTGTATTTTTAAATTATTTTATTTATATTTATTTTTTATATAAAGGTTTTTTAATCAATTTATATTTATCTTTATATGCATTGTCCAATCAAAAGAAAAATCATTTTATGATTTTATTGTCCAATCAAATGATTTTTTTTTTGTTGTTGGCATTTTCCTTATGTAAAGTAGTCTTTTTTTTTTTTAGAAGTACAAGCTTTATTTTTAAAGGTCCTTTCTTATCAATAATTCTTACGCATTGTCAGAAAGATTCACTTCAACTTTATATCTTTATGTTGAATCAACATGATCACTCCACCAATTTTATGTACCATCAAATTTTATTGGCATGTGAAGGTTGGATTATAAATTGCCATAAATATTAAAGCTTATTTTTCATCATAACAAAATCTTCTCAAGCTCACAAGCTTTACTTCTTTTTCTTCTTCATAAGATTCTCTCGAATTCATTAAGTGTTTCAAAATATGGATTCTGATTCGAAAAATAAAACACCCTCAAATTCTAGTGATTCAGAGTCCGATGATGAGTTCATTTTTTTCACCAAGTAGCTGCTTATCACATACAAAAGTGGATGAGACAAAGTAGTATACGTAGATGTTCTATACCTGGTTATGCCATTCTTTATAGGAATATGCTTGAAGGTCATGAGAAACTCTATCGTGACTACTTTGACGAAAATCCTGTTTTCCCTACAAATGTTTTTCAAAGAAGGTTCTGTATGAACCATTCTTTGTTTTATCGTATTCTATCTGCAGTAGAGGGCCATGATCCATATTTTGTTCAAAACAAAACGCTGCTGGACAATTGTGGTTGTCTTCTTTGCAAAAGGTCAAGGCTGCATTAAGGATGCTTGCATATGGAGCAATTGCAGATTCACTTGATGAATATCTTAGAATAAGAGAAAGTACGGCCATCGAGACTTTGAGAAGATTCGTGAATGCGGTTGTTGAAATATTTTCTGATGAGTATTTAAGATCGCGAGATGAAAATGATATTTCTAGGTTACTTGAAGTAAGAGACCGGAGAGGTTTCCCTAGAATGCTAGGAAGCATTGATTCCATGCACTGAAAATGGAGGAATTGCCCGATCGCATGGAAAGGTATGTATAGTGGCCATGTTCATGACCGACAATAATTTTAGAAGCTATTGCTTCATATGATCTTTGGAAATGACATGCGTTTTTTGGATTAACTGGTACTCTTAATGATATAAATGTTTTGGAGCGGTCACCACTTGTTACTGAATTATCTAGAGGACGATCTCTGAAAGTCAATTATTCAATTAATGACCATGACTACACAATGAGGTATTACCTTGCGGATGGTATTTATCCGACTTGGTCAATATTTGTCAAAACCATACCATTCCCCCAAGGCAACAAAAGAAAGAATTTTTTCGCAGCTCAAGAGTCGGCGCGAAAAGATGTGAAACGTGCCTTTGGAGTGCTCAAAACTCGTTTTGCTATTATTTGTGGACCTGCACGGTTTTGGGATGTTAAAACACTCAATTGTATTATTAAAGCATGTATTATAATGCATAACATGATTATAGAAGACGAATGAGATGTTCCTAATTTAGACTTCAACTATGACGGTGTCGATGATAGTTTAGCTTCAACAATCTCACGTGATTCGTGATCGACAGGCACACAATCAACTACAATCTGATCTTGTAGAACATTTGTGGCAACTACATGGAAGCGATTGAGAAAATTTGTAGTATTTATGTTGTGATTTAAAATTTGCAGTATATTAGGGGTTCTGTTTTTCCTACCAAGGTATTTTCCCACATAAGTAGGTTTTTTAATGAGGCCTCACTATTTAAAAAAAATGCCATGGTTTCTATTAACTGATTTGTAGTGTTTATGTTATGGTTTAATTTTAAATTAATTGTTATATTTATGTTGTGATTTAATGTAAATGTTGAATAATAATTTTTTGTACTACAATTCACTAAAATATTTTAAAATAAATAAAAATACTGCATTGATAACATAACAAATAAATAAAAAATACAACATCGAAAGCATTGGAATTACATAAAAAATAACATTGATTATATATATTCTATCCAACATTTTTTTGCATGATTTCTTCTTATTTTTTTGTCCAATACAAGACTTGGAGCTCGGACATGTTAGAGAGATCTTTGATCATAATTTTCTCTTCATGATCTATCTCGCTCGTTTGTGCTCCACAAATTGTTTCATACTATTTGCCATCCTCATGTCCGGATAATTTTCAGAAAATTCAGTTTTTGTTGTAATTAGTTAATTGTGATAATTCTATATTATGTGAATCACCTTCTTACCCTTAAACCCTAATTTTGTACCTATAAAAGGGACTCTAGTCCTCATAATAAAGCACACCTTTTGATCACTCACTTCTCTCATTTCTCTAGTTTCATAACACGTTATTAACACAAATCTCTAAACAATTGAGATTGATTGAGAAATAATCTTTCAAAATCAAACCTTCATAAACCAAAATAATAGAAAATTTTCTGCGCAAAATATTTTCAGAATTATTTCATGAAGATTTAACCATTGGATCGCTTTCAAATTTTTACAGTGTATTTAAGACTTATTGAATTAAGATCTTAATGGTGGAGATCTTATCTTGATCTCTATGGAGTTCAATAATTGATTCTGAATAAAACAGTTTTTTTCTCATGGAGTCGTCGGTGTAGATTTTTTCAGAAAACGATTTCACATAATCTAACCGTTGGATCAAGTTAATATTTGTATATATTGTTAATACATATACAAATTAATTCTGGATGGTGGAGATCGGTTCTATATATCACTATCATTATAAAAGGTCACGGTTTTTAAAGTTATTTCCTAAAGAAACAATATGAGAAATCGATATATTCCACAGTCGATATATTGTTGTAGTTCTTGAAGAAATACAACTATATCTCAATATTTTTATTTGAATATTATGTATTCTAGAAGAATACTATGAGATCTAGAATTTCTCTTGAAGAAGCAGTTTTGTTTTATTTAATTATTATTTTACTATTTTATTTTCCTGTCATGTGTTTTAATTATATCAATTCAAGTTGTTTCTCCTAAATTAGAACAACTAAGTATACTATTTTAAAAGAATATCCGTACTTATTTTTATTTCAATATTCCTTAAGAATATACTTATATTATATCATAATTTAATATTCCTGAAAAATATGAGTTTCTTTAATCCAAATTAAATCATTATGTTCTTGAAGTATCGCATGTTATGATATATGATATTTATTCGTGAAGAAGTTTTAATATTTATGTCCTATTGACATTATAGTTCTAGATCAATATTTTTTTTCATGAGATTACCTTTATTTTTTCTTTTGGGCAATTGATGAACGAGAGCTTGTCTACAAGTTCATCAAAAAGTTTTGAGAATCTAGCCACCGGCACATATTTTTCACGAGTATACTATTCAATTAAGGTACATATTTTCTCTTTTGATATAGATGTTAATCCAAATTTATGTGTTTCAATTGTGAATTTGTTCTTGATCTTGGAGAGATTTTAATGAATTATATCTTTTATTAAAAAAAAAAAAAAAGGCGGATGCAATTAGATAATTCTCTTGATACTTTATTATTTATTTATACTCATGATATTAGAAAATCTATCTTGTTGAATTGATAATCACAGGCAAGCATGAAGCATAATCTATGTATTTTATGCATTTCTATTTTGAGACTTGAAAATTTTACCCCCATTTTTCTTGGAATACATTGCATAGTTGTTAATGTGCATTATGTGGTAATTATAGTACTTCTTTTGATGTGATTTTGGTTAAGAGGAGACGCATCCTAAAAATTATAGTTAATATGATTCTAATGGGATCTACTCACAAATATGAATTTAGAATATTCATTTGGTTCAATTTTTGTTATTGTCAATTAGTTAAATGAGATAATTTATATGCAAGCATGATAGATTTGAAATAACAAGTTGTGTTTTTCTTTTCTTGACAAAACATGTAATCATGTATATTTGCGCACTATATGAAATTTATTTTTAACTCATATTTATCATATTATTTTTGCAAAATTCTTATTTCACAATTCTTAATAGTCATTATATGCCCCTGAAAATCATTAATATATTTATTTGCCAATTTTATATTCCTGAAAAATATTGATATATTGCTCCTGATGTAGTTCTATTTATGTCAAATATTCAATTGAATACTTCTTGCTTTTGAAAATGACACATTGTCATATGTAATATTAAAAATAAAGTATACTCGCGAAGGAGTAACACATCAAATCAATCATTACTACTTGATAATGCACCGAATATCATATTTCTTAGACAAAACTTATCATTTTCGAAAAGTATACATACCATAAGTACTATTTATATGTTATGGATTCTTATAAATTTTAAGCTTTAAATTGATTGTATTCTTGAAGTAGTACAAATCTCAATAATATCACACGCAAATTTTTTGTAATTATTTTGATATGATTTAGAATATTGTTTTAATTAGTTGGGATAAGTGGTTAGAAAATAAAGATAAACCTCAAAAAAAATATAAGAGGACCAGGGGTTAAACCCTTATCAACACCATTATAACGGGTTAGTGATACCACTTGAGTTACAAGCTTGTGGTGATACAATTTGGAATATAAATCAATCAGGAGTTTGATTTTTACTTAAAATATCCATAAGAGTTTGAGACAATTTATTATTGAATTAATTTGTACTATAAATTAGTACTAAATCATATGTTTTTACATGGACCTGAAAGTTCAATAAAATCTCTAAAGGAGTTAAAAATTATTTTTTTCATTTTGAACCTGAAGTTTAGTATTGTCATGATTTGGCATGACTGTATGACCATCCCAATTTATTAATTTTTGAAAAGTATGAAGATTCTTCTATTTACTTTTAATGCTACATGTTCTCAATTAACATAATCATTAAATTATCACTAGTTTAATTTGAATTAGGTTCTAATAATATTCATATTTTATATTACGGGGTGAGATCTTTTGGGCCCATTCACACCCCATGTTGACTTCTAGATATTTGGAACCACTAGAAGAATGCATGTGTTATTATCTCATAACCAGAAGTTTATGAGAATATTTGTACTATTGGCTATGAGAGCAAAGTACCATATGTATCTGATAAATACACTTATTATTTGCTAGTAAAATTATTTACAGAAGTTATTGATGATTTATATTTTGTTGACTATGGTTGGAAAAAGCAATTGATATGCTTCGTGATATTTGTTATATCATTTGATGGGAATGATTATTGCAATCATGTGAAATGAATATTTCACTAGTATGCAAAATATGAAAATATATGTGAAACCTCTGTCTATGGCTTGCAATCAGGCAAAAATATTTTTTTAGTCCGGTAAGTGACCATTCTTTGACATTTAGTCCGATATTTAGTCACACTTGAAATTAGTCCACTAAATGGACTAAATGCTGATTTTTGGTCCAGTGACCGCCTAGAGCAGGTCATCTTTACTTTAAGCTGATGTGGCCACTTACAAAGAAAAGATCGAAAATTGAAGGTCACTGGACCAAAAATCAGCATTTGGTCCACTTAGTGGACTAATTTTCAAGTGTGACCCCAAAATGGACTAAAAGTCAAAGAGTTGTCACTTATCGGACTAAAAAAATAATTGTAGGTTTTTGGGGAGTAAGTGTAATTAGGAGGCAATTGTCCAAAAAAAATATGATCTAGGTAAAAATAAAAATGAAATGTCTGGGAGAAAAAAATCCCTATTTATTTTTATTTTTAATTTTAGATTCCAGGTTTTTATTTTATTCTATTGCTTATTTATAACTTGTAGGTTTTTATTCTATTACTTATTTATCAAAATGTTCAAACACATGAGTTTTGTTCGAAAAACCAGAGACGAACACCCCTATTTTGCATTTATTTTTTACCTTTTACCGCCTAGATCCGTCACTTACCTTTCACCACTCACCAACGTTTTTTCTTATTCCTGTTTGGCGGTGGCACAATGACGACAGCTATGGCGGTGGCGGCGACGGTGTGATGGGCGACGCTAATGGAAGAGTTGGAGTGGTGGTGGTGGGTTAGAGGAGATGATATATTTTGGGTATTTAGTATTTGTGGGATAATTTTGACATTTTTGTTGGCTTTTTTTGGGGGGTGAACTCTTAAATAAATGGGGTGCGTATATTCGCTCTCTAAAATAAATTAAATGTAAATAACTCCACTTTTATATATTATGAAATAATTTTTTGCAGATTACATTATACGTCTAATTATAATTTAACTTATTATCAACACACATACCAATAGTTTTAAACTCAGCAAGATTATTATTTTAGTCCGATAAGTGACCACTCTTTGACTTTTAGTTCGATTTTGGATCACACTTGAAAATTAGTCCACTAAATGGACTAAATGCTGATTTTTGGTCCAGTGACCTTCAGTTTTTGATTTTTTTTTTTTATTTTCAAGTGGCCACGTCAGCTTCCGGTAAAGATGACCTGCTCTAGGCGGTCAGTGGACCAAAAATCAGCATTTAGTCCACTTAGTGGACTAATTTTCAAGTGTGATACCAAAAATTGGACTAAATATCAAAGGGCGATCACTTACCGGACTAAAACAAATATTTTCGCCCTTGCAATCAGAAGCCTCCATCAAAAGTTAAACAAGTGCAGAATTTATAATCTCCCCACCACATGTCATAATGGATTGCGAATGTTGAGAACATATCAAATAAAGATACATTTTTCTCATAATTTGTTAGTCATTGTACAATATATAATATTCTTATCATTAGGGGAGGATAGACATATGTCATGATAACAAAAATATATAAAATATAAAATTCATATATCATGGTAATGCATAAATATAATTCTCGCAAAATTTAAAGCAAACCTGAAGTTTGTAGCGAAAATTTGCATTTTAGATTACTAACTATAAGGTTATCAATGGTTTTTCAAGTTTAAAGGCTCAAACTTGAAAATTATATAAAATCCTATAAGAGGATTAAGATGGCATGCCTGAAGCATGGTAACAATTGATTCAAATATTTATCCTTTATATGGAGCAATTATTTGTGATGTCTTCTCACTAAATGTTATACTCCAGTAGAGTAATCAGACATAACAAATTATAAGCCCTTGAAGAGATTCAGGTACCTGATGATAATTTTAGAACAAATAGATCTCGATAAGTTATGTCTATATAATTGAATCAATAGAATCAATAAGAAAATTAATCGACTATATTTATACTTATGAGCTCAATGATAGCGAGGATGGTATTTTTGAATTAATTAAAAGTTATTGACACAATTGTTTAGCCAAGATTGAATATGCAATCTTATAGATTGTTATATGTATGACTAGAAGTTCATTCATATGAAATATTTTGTCAATAATATATAAATGAAGATTTATGCTACAAGAGAATTTTTTCACGTGGTGGATGATATTGAAACTTGAAGTTTCATTCAACCGATAATATATAACAATATCCTGGAAGGATTTTGATATGCTTGAAGCATATTTGTATCATTGTCAGTTAATATGATGAGATATGCATTGCACTCATTTTTCCTTAACTGATATTTTGTCGGATTTTCCCAGTAAGATTTTTAATGAGGCAACATTATGATTCAAAGAATAATGTACTCTCATATTATATTTCAAGTTTTGAAGACAGATAGATTGTAAACTCGAGAACTTCTACCAATTGAAGTCATGGGGAGTAGCTGTACTCTTTTTCCTTCGATGAGTTTTTTGTCCCACAGGGTTTTTCTGGAAAGGATTTAATGAGATAATATTTGAACATTATAAGTGTGAAAAGAAATATTTCGTATATGACACAACTCATATATGACTACATAAAAGGTGACAAGACAAGATATATATCTCTCGAACTTCTACACGCAAGATTTCCAAAAGAATGACGATATTGATATCCAACAAATTCACTCATATGATAATTTGGCGGACTTATTCACCGAAGCATTGTCATCATCATCGTTTAGAAGATTAGTATGTATCGACTCAAAAATCTATAGTGATGATTTTTAAGGGGAGTAGGGCTGTATTCTTTTCCCTTCGATCAAGTTTTGTCCCATTAGGTTTTCATGACAAGGTTTTAACGAGGCAGCAGTTTTAAGGTCATTCAAGGGAGAGTATTGTGATTAGTTAATTATGATAATTATATATTATGTGAATGACCTTCTTACCCTTAAACCCTAATCATGTACCTATAAAAGGGACTCTATTCCTTATAATAAAGCACACATTTTTTATCACTCTCTTCTGTCATTTTTCGCACTCTTTTCTCTAGTTTCATAACAGTTTTTCTATTTTTCAGTTTTTCTTTCGCCGCGTCTCTACATTGTGGTCTTTCGCTTGAAGTGAAGACATCATGCGCATTGTCCTCAAAGACCTCGTTTGATACTCATGATGGGATATCACTGATTAGTCACGCGTGATAGGATTAGACTGTTACGCTTGAATTTGCGGCTTGTTCGATATCTCTAATTGGACCTCAACGCAGCAGGATTACATAACCTTGTTTTGTGTTTGTTTCTTGTGAGTGTCTGGGTTACCGTGGGAATTGACCGACATACCCCTGGAAGCATTTGGTTACAGAGAGGCGCTGAGAGTGGTTTTTTCATAACAATTGTACGAAAGCACAGATCCAACATCAAGACGAAGCCGAACAATAAACCAAACGAGCGGCTGAAAATAAAAAAGTGTCTGTAATGCGTGAAGAAACCGAAGCAACGTCCAATCTGATTGCATGTGCAAGTTACTCTCTACCCAAAAGATTTCGTTTGATGTATTTATTCATATATAATGGAATCGACCAATACTGAAGCCATCCCATACAAATTTTGGACCCGATTGTTGACAGGTCTTTATTTAATTGTGTGGATCAACTTACCTACATATGAAGACTAATATTGTGAGTTTGTGTTATCGAATGTGCCTACAAATAAAAAAATATGTTCATCGTACTTATGTCATTCAAAACTACTCCAATACTTAATAATGTACCCTAGTTCACATTAATACACTGGGGCTTGGGATTGCAACTGATACCCCAAAATAAACGGCCCACATCTTATTACCCCAAACACATAATGCAACAGACTAATGGCCACTACATCAGCTGACATTGAGTGCCAGGAAAATGAATATTGCAATATCCAGAGTTAACCTAACTAATCATTTTGTCCTCTTCTACTAAACAACCCTACTAAATTACCTCACAAACGTCCTTCGTGCATCATCTTCACCATTACCGCCTTGTACTCGTCCAGAATGCTGAAGAAAATATCAAGTTCATCGTTTTTCTTGCATAATTGCTTACAGATGTCCAGCTTATCCCCAATGGTCAGAAAATTCATGTCGGACAGTGCGTCAAAAACTTTCTCACACTGCGCCTTCGCATCTTGCTGGAACTCGATCCTTTGGGCTAAATCACCAAGGCGTTGCTCAGTTCGTGCGCAGAAAGTTTCCATCAGGTCGAGGAAACACTCCTCCATTGGTTCTTTGGCTTTCCGCTTCCTTGTCTTCTTCTTCGCATGCGCTGAGCTGGTATACCCATTCATACCTGAACCGTTATCCACACCATGCCCTTCACTCCCTTGGCCGGGGCTCATTGTTGGAGGAGCGCCATTTCATGTTGATTCATCATGCGGATCCTGATCAGTTGCAGCATCCGAGAAGCTGACAGCATGTTCTCCAGTGGCCCGATCCTTGCCGAATATTTTGACCCAATCCTTGAAGAAGGGCCAGGATTTGTGCATCATCGTCTTTGCATTGAGGTCAACCTACTTACATATGAATTAAGAGAGAAAGTCTGTGTTAAAACACAGGAAGCTTATGCAAGCAGAATCTTGCAAATCAACTCACCACATAATTCAATTGTTTCCACCATTCATAAGGACATTTCATACCTTGACGTGGGCCGCCCAAACGACATCATTATCTACGGTGATCATGTTCGCACTGTAATTCCAACCAAATCCCGAATGATATTGCATCAAACTTAGAGAACCGTAACACTTCTTCCACACGTGCAACTTTGAGGTTATATGTGGCTCCGCTCGAATATCGGTTCCCAAAATTTCTTACTTCGAATCCTGCTCTAGTAGGATCGCATACCTTGATCTGAAGGCATTATCCGATTTTTAGCCTTTCAACACAAGGTCCTTCAGAACTTGAACAAGAGCAGACTCTTCTTCAAATGACCAAATACGTCTAGTGCCCCGAGTAGCTGGTGGTCTCGCTATGCTAGCCGTTGATTCCATCTACAGACCTAGTTGAAATATAGCTAAAAATGTATATAACATATGTGTACATATATGCAAACACACAAAAAAAATGTAACTTTTGGTCTTTATATATATATATATATATATATATATATATATATATATATATATATATATATATATATATATATATATATATATATATATATATACACGCAAACAGAAACGAGTATCTAAATCTTAGGAGATAGTAATGGGACACAAACTTGAGAACACCGAATATTCAGTCACGTAATCGAATTTGAAGAAAACCAACAGACAATCGATTTGTCGCAGTTCATGGCCACACATCGCAATGTTCTAGAATACACGACCTACTACTGTGTGATAACATAACATTGACCCGTAAGTAAAATAAAAATATTATCACTAAACATCTAGGTAGTCGTTGTACATGGCCAATGCGAATGACTATCTCCAACTACTCTACTCCTGTGATGGCTCCACCTGGTCGATGTAATCTTCAGGTATCTCGCTGGAATGTGCGTCTCTCGTGGTGATGTCTCATAACTCTTGCTCCACCAGGTCAACCGCCATTGAACTTCGAATAAAATTGTGGAGTAAACAACATACCAAGATCATTCTATTTTGTGTTCTAATGTGATAGAATGAAGGACTCCTAAGTACGGACCACCTCATCTTCAGGGTCCCAAAGGATCTTTCCACTGCACTGTGTGCCTTCGAATGACGTAGGTTGAACAACTCTTTATAATTCTGAGGGAAAAAGATTGTAACCATCATGTACTATACACGTTTTTTGGGTTTGCATTCTAACATTTTTTTTGTAATTTAATGCATCCTGTACTATACAAAATTTTGAAAGTGCATCATGTACTATACAAAATTTAGAAAAAACTAGTTTTATTAAATAAAAACTAGAATTTATTAAATAAATATGCAAACCATATTTTATCCTAATGTTTACCGAAACTAGTTTTATTAAATAAATAAAATTTATTATTTATTAAATCATAAATTCGGTGAGTTTGCATATTTAATAAAATATTTAATAAAATATGCCGAAACTAGTTTTAAATAAATAATAAACTCACCGTAACTCACCTAAAGTATACGGGATTGAAAGTATGCAACGTCACTCGTGAGATTAGGTGAGTTTCAGCGAGTTGGGGTGAGTTGGCTTGTCGGAGGATGCACTTTAAGAATTTTGTGAAGTACAGGATGCATTAAATTACAAAAAAAAACGTTAGGATGCAAACCCAAAAAACGTGTATAGTACAGGATGGTTACAATCTTTTTCCCTAATTCTGAGGACCCCCCACACCCGTTGACCACTCGTCAAGATGGTACCTAATACCTCTACAAGGAGTGAGGAACCCCGACCCATTGGTATACCCACAATCACATATGTAATAGTTTTCTGAAAATTTGAGTTTCCATTCATAATGATAATATTGGTTTAAATATATTGTCACCTAGTGTATCGTTTATTTTCAGTAATAATCCTATGCAATTGAAATAACCATAACTAGGAATGAACATTTTATTTACCGAGAGTCACTCGTACTCCATTAGGTCTAGTAACCGCATCACGTAATATACGACTATCAGCGGCAGACCCCTCCCAACCAGCCAATACAAAACTATACCTCATGGTCTTGTCGCAGACACCGAGCACATTTACAGAGTGACACCCTTACAGTTTCAGTATCGTGCCTTTTCATTTAATGGAATGCGTACTTCAATATATTTTTAATCTAATGCTCCTAAACAACCATACGAATGCGGATAGAAGAATATACGAAGTTAATAGTTGAAATAGTCAGAAAATTGTACCTTAAACTAACTTATTGAGTAGTGATTTGGAGTTGGGTTTCTGTCATTACCTTAAACCATTTCCAGCTACTATTTGTACACGATTCATCGATTGCAGTGGGTTCAACAGCTAAGACCGGGTACAATCTAAGGACAACGTCTAGAACAGGGTTAAAGTAAATGCTAACATTGTGGTCGGACCTTATGAAATTAAGTTTGACAGTCACATTTTTTATGATGACCCAAACACTTAAAAACATGGCCACTTATTCGCTGGCCGTGACATTTTGTGAATGGACCAAGGAATCCCAAAACTGAAGCAATCATACAAACCAAGGAAAATACAACAAGTCAGACCTTGATGAGAGATTACATTCCCGTCCCTCTGCTGTTTCTGTTCAACCCTCTTTATTTCTGGTATCATATTTTCATTTTTTAAAATTTTATCACGGCACAACATTGTAGAGGCTGGTACAATAACACAACATTAACAACGAGTGCACATGGACGCAGCTAAAAATATGTTCCAACACACGGGCTTACGACACTCAACAAGCATAATAGCGTAATCAGAGCAATGGTACAACCAAAGTACTTAATATGAATTCATCAATCTTACCAGGCCCACTGAGTGGGCATCGATTCTACTAAGCTTTTATCCGCACTGCCCACCTTCGAACTGGGAACTCCTAATTTACATAAACGAAAATACAAACGAATTTAGATTAAATACTGTAGAGTAGCCTAATTCGCGGAGAACAAGCATCACCATAAAAGGTATCTACGCCCTTACCTGGCCCCTCCTAGCAGCTGATACCCAAATAAACGGACCCAATCGAGAAGCTATTGGGCTCGGCTGTCAATTTTCGCTGCAGGTAGGTCGGACTGTATGTCAATTACGACTGGCGAGCGGCGTCTTCCAACGGGTTAGGGTTCAATTCGCCTGCAAAGTATTTATGATGGTGGGCTCTGTAATTAAATGGGTATGTGAGGGCAGACCAGTCATTCTATGTAGCTATTGGGGGGTATTTTGGTCATTTCGTGGGTGGGATTAAGACTGGGATTTTCTATCCCAGGTTCGACCTCTGGATAGACGTGCACAAACGGTTATAACCGGCCGGTTAATTAACCGCCGGTTAATAACCGGTCGGTTAATTAACCGGTTTAGGTCTAACCGTAACCTAACCGGTTGAGAACCGGTTAAGGTTACGGTTAAACCGGTTAACCGACCGGGCGATTAACCGGTTAACCGACGGTTTTCAACGGTTAATCTGCAGGCCAGTCGATTTTCAACGGCTAATCTGCAGGCCAGTCGATCGACTGACTTTCCTGTCGATCGACAGACTTTCCAGTCGATCGACTTCCTTTCCTGTCGATCGACTGCCGGTCGATCGACTAAAGAGCAGTCGATCGACTAGACTGCAAATTTTGAAAAAAAAACCGGTTAACCGCCGGTTAACCGTGGCGGTTACGGTTACAAATTTTTGTTAACCGTAACCTAACCGGTTTTAACCGGTTAACGGTTACGGTTAACCGGCTAACCGCCGGTTACGGTTAACCGTTGACCGGTCAACGGTTAAAAACTGCCGGTTAGGCGGTTAACCGTAACCGGATCAACACGTCTACCTCTGGATAGATGAATTTCATGGGATATAGGCGGGCCTGGATTTTTCATCACGGGCTCCAGTACCACAAACCATCGGTGGATTTTGTGGGATAAATGGCCTTATCCGGTAAAATCTAATCCCATCACGAGTATCAAATGAGGCCTAAGTCTATTGATTGAGGAGTAGTAGGAGATGAGTTGCTTGGATTATCATTTCCAAATCGTTTTGCTTTTATTTGACTTGTTCTTGTCAATAAGTTGAATCCATTTTTGTTGAAATCTTAATATATTCCAACAATGCTCTTATTGAAATGACACCCCTTAAGTTTTATGATACAATATTTTGGCATCGTGAATCTGCACAAAAAAATAAATAAAAGTTATAAATACAAGTCATATATTATACTTCAAAATCTATTATACAAGAACTAAAATAAAAATGGTACCTTATCTTGATCCGTTTTGCCACTTTGATTTAAACTTTCTATTTGGGTAAAATAACGATAAAAATTTACCAGTTGCAATATTAATATTCGACCACCGCTTCATGAGTGAATTGAATTTCGATCGGATGAAAATATTTTGTGCTCATGAAAATAATCATATATTCTATCCCAATATATTTTATGTGTTTGGTTGTTGCTATGCACGGATCTAAACTAACATTTAGCCATGCCTATATAAGCAACAAATCTTCTTCAATGGATAAGTTATGTTTACGCGAAACTTTCTTTTTTCCACTATTTTATTGTGATTAAGCAAATAGAAAAGATGGTATAGGCTCCAATTCAAAATCGTCGTCGAAAGTTGGATAATATGAATTTTGCAAGTTCATCTATTATTGAAAAATAATGAAATTAAATTAGCACATGCAACATAAAAAATAAAAAAATAATAATTATTTAAAAAATTACTAAATGAATAAATTACGATACGAAAAATTTACGATTAAGATATGTTAATTAATAATTAGATCAAAACATAAGAAAAATATAACACATAAAGTATAAAAAATATTTGGTGATCAATATATTATTGAGTCCATATATCTTTATCTCTCTCTCTCTCTCTCTCTCCCTATATATATATATATATATATATATATATATATATATATATATATATATATATATATATATATTAATTCATGCATATTTAAAGGAAGAATCCCTCAATTCCTTAATCTATTATAAAGTGCCAAAAAAAAGGAAAAGGATGACACCCGCAAATAAATAAATAAATAAATAAATAAATAAATAAATAATAACAATAATAATAATAATAATAATAATAAAACAACCCTAAACAATCTCTTGCGCACGGCCGCTCATTTCACCCTAAATCTCTGCACACGCCTTCATTTCATTTTCTAATCTTCAAGCTCCGCCCACCCAGAAATTCCCTATTTTCTTTCTCAATTCAATATCAATATGCAAATTTATTTAAAAAATAAAAATAATATATGTACATTTGATTCCTCTTTTTCTTCTCTTTTGATCTGAGTTCACTTATATCTATTATATATATATATATATATATATATATATATATATATATATATATATATATATATATATATATATATATATATATATATGAATTAATTTTATTCTCTAAAATAATTGAAGGCTGATATGAATAATTGATTCTTTTTGTGTCAATATATAAAGCATCTTCCAACGTTCTTTTTTTTTTTTTTTTTTTTTACCGTTGCAAAGAGAGCCGTTGAGATTAAAAAAAAAATTCTGGCTCTTTTTCTGCGTGTCTCTCTCTCTCTCTTTCTCTCTTTTAAGTTCAGAGATAGGGAGTCATTTTGATAAAAAAATAAATAAAAAGAATTGTAGGGAGTCAAAAATTGCTCCCTACTTGTAGGGAGTTGAAGTGGATTAAAAGAGAGCTCCCTATTTTAGGAAGAACTTTTAGGAAGTCTGCTTGAGCAATTTTCATTATTTTGTCAATCTAAAATAACTAAGGAGTCATTATAGGTAAACTGTTGGAGACAGTCTTAGGCTTTTGAGCCCATTACTGCAATGGGCTTTTGGAGACTAGTTGGATTTCCATTTGTCATTTGAGTTGGACCTATACGTTCCAATAATCTTATTTTGTTTGCTCTGGTGCTTTTTATTATCACAACACGTAAGTTTATACAAAGAAATTTCTAGATCCAACTCCAATGAAATTAAGGAATATTAAATACTCTCTAATTGTAGAGAATATAGCTAACATGGTTGATGAAAAAGAACTAAATTATATGTATTCTAATTATGAGTTGTTTAGACTTAATTAACAACTGTTTAGGAGTATTTACTAAAAAGAGTTGATTAAAATAAAATGAATACGCTATCAATCCTCTCAATAAGTTCAACATAGGAAGCCTATATAGTCTATTGAGATTGTCAATTTACCATGTAATTATAGTTTTCTACTTAACACAAACTACTGTCTAATAGTACAAATTGACATTTTCTAAATAGTTTCTAAATTAATTCAAATAAAATGCATACTATTTCATGCTAATTTTATACTGGCAAACTGTTGACATTCCCACCAACCCTCACCGATTTCTGATCGTCGCCGCCGACACCGATCGAATTTCATATTATACGGATTCCGATCAAGATTTCATAGTATATCGTAAAATTTCATACTACATTTTGGAATTCATATTACCTCGTCAAACTTCATACGAGTACATGGGTCGCCTCGTGAAATTTCTCCAAGATTAGAGAACTTCATACTACTAATAGTGGTTTTCATTCTACGTACTGTAATTTCATCTAATCATTGATTATTTTCATACTGCTATATTCACACAAAGAATTTCATACTATATCGTGTAATATTTTACCGTGAAAACTTATCATGAATATTTTATAGTAAACTACATGAGTAATATGGAATATATAGTTTTGTAACCACCCATCGTGATTTCTGTATAGAACTATTTTTTTTTTTTTTCAAATTATCCATGGTCTTCAATTCCTAATTCCATTCTATAAATCTTCCAAACACTTCACTGGCAATATTTCAACTTTTACGCAATGATTTAAAAGCACCGTAGAAAAAAAGGATAACTTGTTGAGGAATTTATTCTTGACAATAATTCCTATTTTGTTATTTGCCTTTCTTGGGCACAAAATAAATTAGGGAACTAGTTTTAGGACAATTTTATGTTTCCTAGTTTATGCACAAGACTTTAATTATTCATAGATTGTGTTTAGGATTTGTTTTTAGGATTTTACCAAGTTTAGGATTCTTAGTTGTCTATTTAAGACATAAGTATTCCTACACTTGTTTCACGGTTTTTCTTAGAGATTTACGCACGGGATTTCTTGAGGACGCACGACGCAAGGAAGACGCACAAAAGAAGAAGAACACGATAGAGTTACTTGGAGCCAACGATCGTGATAAACAAGATCTTTGAAGTTGCGTGACCGACGGAAAAGATCTTGCCATTTCGACAACAAGTATTTAGTATCAAGTTTATTGATATTTAGTTTTCATATATTACTTTATATTTTGTATTGAACTTAAAAAGAAAGTAATATAGTTTTCGGGTTTGTACACCCAAGTTCACAAGTATTTACTTGTGAACTGAATTTGTTTAATTGTGTTCTCGTATTTTAATTTTCGCTGCATAATTATAAGTTACTCTGGTCGATGTTGTTAACTGATGTTGTTAACATTGATTAACAACATCGTAAATCTGATCCTTATTTTTAAAACCGTAGACCTTCTAATTTTACATAACTAAATAAACTCGTTGCGTGTAAACAATTACAACAACAATAAAAAGTTATAACGAAGATCTATGACACTCAAAAAAACTTGATAAAATGATAAACTTATAAGCTTCATTTCGTATTCAAAACCAACTCCATTTGGACCTTTAATTTTTTACAGTGCAGAGTTCCAAAAATATAAAACAAACTTGCAGCGAGGGGAAAAAAGTTTAAAAAGGTTAAGAGGTCGTGCTCGTCAATTTATAATTTTACGGAAACAAAGATGAATGAACAATATCTAAAACTTGATTTGATTTCCTGCAAGCAACCAGCCCCGCCTCCTGTCTTTCCCCAGGTGTGCCGCTATGGTTTGAGCAAATCATAGCCCATCGAAGAGTGATGACGTCCGGACGTAAGGTTAGCTCGGAAGATGCGCCTTGTGGTGGGGATGAAGGATTTGATGATGGTGTGAGGCTGCAATGTCGAATGAGAAAAAGGACATAGAAGGCAGCGACGATTGTGTGGCCCTTATATATATAACCAGTACCTTATGTGAGAACGTAAAGCCAATTGTGGGTATTATATCTAGTTGAATGGATGAACCTGATTTTTGTACTTTTCATTATTTGATTAAAAGCACTATAATTGTATAATAAAAGCACTAATAGGTATTGAATCGAACATTTTGCACTTACATTTTGTTTAGAAAAGTTGATTCGCAAGAAAACGGAGTGATTGTAAGTGATAAATTTGACTCGAGTCGAATCTCTCGAGGAAAGACAATCGGGATCGAAATGTTCGTTTAAACACGATTTATCTAAACACACGATCAAAAAAGTTAGTAATTTGTTTTTATTTTAAGAACTAAAAATAATTGATCGAGACGGCTTTAAACTTAAACGAAGTAAATGATCGTCAAATCTGATGAATGCTTATATATAGGAATGCAATATATAAGAATCACTATAAAATACCAAATTAAATTATTCGGCATGTCTACTATGAGACTGACTCGCGACAGACAAATTTTAAATGAGAAAAAACAACAGAAACATAATACTTTTATCACCTTAAGTTATTCTTATAAGATTTATCAGAAAAGTAAAATATTTTTATTCATGATTAATCGAGTATTATCTTGTAATAAAAACAATCAAAAAAATCAAAATATAACTTGAGACCGGTAAATGTTAAATTCGGGGGTAGGGGACGGCCCACTGGACCAAGCATGAGAAATATTTTTAATTACTCCCACACGCCTGCAAATGTTATTTACGAAGTCTTGCGTGAGAAACATTTTTTACAGTATTTAAACCCATGACCTTTTGTTTGGTCGACTCTACTCTGGTTAAATAATACCTTCGTCTAAAAAAACTATTGCATAGTTAGTCATTTATTATTTTTTTATTATAAAGAGTCGGTAGAAGGACTTCTTGCCAAATTAGCTCATAGTAAGATTTATATTCAGTTCCAATCCAACCCAACCAACGGGCTTGTAAATTGGGATGAATGGCATTCCGGGCTTCGCTATGGCTTCCCGCCAATTTCATCAGTAAGTTCACTTTTTTTTTTCTTTTCTTTTTCTCTGATTTAATATCTTCTTCAGCTGTTATCTCTTTGGTTAGTTTCTCCTTCTCTCTAGTATTTCGGTTTTACTGTTTTACCCTTTGATTGTGAATTTCTGTAACTTACAGTATGTTTAGTATATGAAAAGCTAATATTTTCATAATATTGTGAAAAATAAAATAAAAACAAAAATAAGTAAGTTTTATATCATTGTTCAAACGCCACAAGACATAGGTGGTTAATCTTAATCTTGATTCTCAAATTGTAGTGTACCAAATGACTTAATCGAGAAAATATCCGAAAATATTGCCGAAAATGTAATTAATTAATGGAGCTTTGAATCCGTAACATTCGTCAGGGGACGAAACCCGTGCTCGAGGCTGGCTTGCCAAATTTTCTCAATATTGAACATCATATTTCCACACTCGTTCACATTCCATTTTTCCACAGCGTGCAATATTCCCGCTATGCGCCACGCGCTCATCACCCTTCTTGGCAGCCAATTCTGTTGTGCGTCAACAAAAGTAACTCATTAATTAGAAATTAGATTTTTTAAAAAAACTATATTTTATGAGTTGTTGATGCAAAACATGAAGTATTATTATGCCTAACCTCACAAGAGTCGACATTTTCTAGATGCTTGGGAGCCAACATTGCTGGTGTGCTGTTGTATTGACAATCTTTGCGCGTTTTCTTTGGAGGAAAAGGTGAGAACGGAATGAATATTGTTCCTTTTGGCGCCTTTAGTTGTTCATCGTCACTTAGTCCTTCACCTACTAGCCATGTCTGCACAAGCAATTGTATTTCATTTTTAATAATAAAATTAAAAATTAAATTATTATTATTTAAAAAAAAACAAACATCCTAGGTGTGGTGATGAATGAATAATTAGCTTTACCTTTGGAGCATTGTTCTTAGAGAGTACCAAATTGTTACCAGCTTCATTACTAAGCTTTGATTTAAGTTTTTTGTACTCATCCTCGGACATTGTATATACCTGTAGTAATTACAAAGGAGCATAAAAAGACCAAATTAACACAAAAACTCAATCTTATAATTTCTAAATTATTATTATTATTATTTGCTAAACTTACTTGTATTCCACCTTGACATAAGGCAACGGCAATTGAGCAAGCAACCTTTGATAGGTTCCCACGAAGAACAACCTGAGTTGTACCTTTGGGAATGCTATTTAGGACAATAGCAACGGCCAGGCTACTACCGTCTACGAGCTTTACTTTTAGCTTAGGGTGCCTTCTTAAGAAAAGCTCACCGCTTTCATTAAGTCCCTCGTCCTGCATCGAACGGGTAGAATTGTGAAAATTATTAACTGCTATTTCGATGTGAAAAATTAAATATTGGTTTATAGGGATGTTTACTTGCCTGGTTCATTAAACCCAAGCTCAAGACTTTGACGCCCTTGTTCTCGGCTTCTAATATACTGTCCTCGATCATAGCGTTGATCGATTCTCTCTGCCATTGCATGAAGTACTGCAAAAGAGATTAAACTAATTAATTCAGAAAACTTTAGTTTTTTGTAGGAGAGATTGCAAATAAAAAGGTTTAGCCGAATTGCAAAAAAAATATAAAATTACAGTAATCTTCAAAATTACAAAAACTACCCATGAAGTTTGGGGTATTTACAAAAAAAAAAAAAACTAGAAATTTTAGAAAGACAGAGAAAAAAACCTCGAGGTTTGATTTTGTTTTTATTTTATGGGGCTAATGTAATATTTCTATAAATATTGTGTGTGTGTGTGTGTGTGTTGGGGGGTGAGGATTTTTTCACACGAAGGGAAASAAGTTTGTTTTTGTAATTTTGAAACTTTTCAGAGTTTTCTTGTAATTACCCCAAACATCAGGGGTACTTTTTGTAATTATCCCGTTTTGTAACAAAAATGCTTCTATTGAGAGTGCAATTTGATAAATTGAATCAATACCAAGGGGTATTTGTAATTTTCATAAAAATAGTTTTTTCTTTTACTAATTGGACCAAATCTCAAGGGCTCTTTCTGTAATTAACCCTTCTTTTGTATGACAACATATCGAAAACCAATATATGTCAGGAAACTTTAGTTCTTTGTAGGGATGATTACAAGTACAAAGGTTTAGCTGAATTTCAAAATATAAAAAAATAAAAAAAATACAACAATCTTTCAAGATTACGAACTACCCATGAAGTTTGTGATAGTTACAAAAAAAAACCTGAAAAGTTTAGAATTACAGAAAAAAGAAACCTGATTAGGTTTGATTTTGTTTTAACTTTAAGGTAGTAACTGTAACATTTCTACAAATACAAGATGAGGGGGGTGATTTGTTATTATTATTTTTTTTTTGCAAAAAGAAAAAAAAATATAAAATGAAACCTTTATTTTATTATTATTATTTTTTTGTTTGTAATTTTGAAAGTAGTGTGGGTATTCTTGTAATTACCCCAAACATCAGGGGTAAATTTTGTAATTATCCCTTTTGTATTTACCTGTACGCTGTATTTAGGAATAGCCCACGTTTGCAGTTTTAGGTGTTTGAAGACATTTCTCTCGACAGTAAAAGTGCGGCCGTAAATCCAAGTTACCATCATCGACCAAATAGTGACGGGCCACATTAGCCACAAGTACCACTTAGATTTGTGAGGCTGCGCGGCAAAGTGCGCGAATCCTAGGCGGAGATGATATATAGATTCYGGTGTAGTGAGATGWGTTAGATGCACCACATCGGGTGTCTCTTCTTCTCTAACGAGTGAAGTTTCGTATAATGAGTCCGTAGACTTGTCGAGTGTGCCGTACACGTAATCGTAGAACGGCATGAAAAGTGAATAATTGGTCCGAAATTGGGTGTGGTGCAACGAGTGGTACCTGTATTGCCAAATGTGACGTCACACACCACGAAAATTACTGTTAATTTTTATTTTTGTTAAGACAATAATAGAAATATAGAAAGAAAGCTACTTTCAAAGAAAACTAATAAAAAATATATCTCGTAGCAGTAGGTCTGCTATAAGACCGTCTCACTTAAGACGGTCATACTTTTGAAATAAAAAGTAAAATACTTTTAATGTACAAAATCTTACTTTTTTAAAAGTATGATTTTCTACAAAAGTATGACAGTCTTACATAGCCGTCCTCGTAAGACGATCTTATACTTGTACAAGTCTTATATTAATTCAACAAGGTACTATTGAAGGCAAATACTTTTTTGAATATATTGTCTGTTTAAATAAACGAGTCGTTAGGTCCAAATTAAAGATGACGAAAAGGCTCTATTGAGCGAACCTACAGAATTGATTGCCTACACAACATAGATAGTTTTTTTCTGGAAGTGTAGTTGGTTGAAGTTTAAATTGTAGGGGCTCTTATGGTACAGTACTGTTTTTTTGGGGGCAAAACTGGGACCACTGTGTAATTGTGAAAATTAAAAAGAAAAAAATGAAAATTTGTATTAATTCTAATGAAAGTGAGATTAGGGTTTAAGATACTTACGAAGGAGTGTACATGAGGTACTTGAGTGGGGGGAACATGGCGAAGAGGCGTTTGGGGATGTGCTCGAAGTTGCAGTGGCCCATGTTGTTCATGAAGTCAATGTAAGTTACGTAACCGGCGATTGCGATGATGGACGCGTTTCGCATGTACAGAGTCGTGAGCATTGGTAGCGAGAAGAGCATGAAGTAGGAGATGTGCTCGGCGAACGGGTGGATTACAGCTGCAATAGGTGGTTGAGTCAGTGAGTGCTAACAAATATAATTTGTAATTCTACGCGTTCGGATTACGCACACACAAAAAAAAAAAAAATCAAAATCATCTTACTGAATCTAGAATTTCTTGCTGATAACACTTTTTATGCTCCATTTCTGGTCTGTAATTCATTTTAGGTATATTTACAAAACTACCCCTAGGATTTAGCCTAATTACCCAAAAAAAAATAATAATAATAATCTGACTGAATCAAGATTTCTTGCTGATAACACTTTTTATGCTCCATTTGTGATTTGCAATTCATTTTAGGTATATCTACAAAAATACCCCAGGATTTAGCCTAATTACCCAAAAAAAAAAAAAAAAAAAGAAGAAAGCAGCAACAGCTTCTTACAAAATTGAAATTATTGAGTGGAAATGTGTCGTTTTTGGCCAAAGTATTTCAGTCATGCTCCTTGATTTACTTGAGCCATTTTAAAAAAATAATCAAAAATCCTGGTATGTCTCGACCGATAAATGTTTTTCGGCTCGAGACATTTACAGAGCCTGAGCAATGGAAAGTAATGCCAAAATAATGGCTAAAAAACTTGATTTTCAACAAAACCCCACTAGATTGTTAATATCGATCCCTTAAATAACAAATACACCCCCCTCGACTTGAGTGCGCAATGTGCCAAAGAGTATTTGTAATTTTGAAAGATATTGGGGTTCTTTTGTAATCAAACTAAACTTCCGGGGCAGTTTTCGTAAATTATCCCTAAACACCCCAAAAAAAGACAGAGACATCTGTTTGTAGCATGAATTCGCAGATATGATTCTCATGAATTTTATTTATTATTATTATTCGTTTTTATAAGTGGAGCAATGGGCTTCTTTCTTACATGTAATGGGCTCGGTGACAATGGACGAGTGGTGATGCGAATGGTAGCGCGAGTACAGAAAGTGGTGGTGCAACGCCCTGTGCAGCCAGTAGTAAAGGAACTCCACGGGGCCCGCGTGTAGTAAGATCATCCAGATCACGCCATCTGTCCTCCACCACGGCAGGCGATGAGCCGACTCAATGTATATTGTTCCCAGGTACATCCAAATCCCACTAAATATAATTTGATCATCCCTGCATAAAATATATATGGACTTGTTATTGACATTTATACATGCTAAAATAATAATAACATAATTTTTATTGATTTTTAGAAAGAGGGAACATATATATATATATACCAGTTATACTCTCTATCAACTTGCTCGAACTCGATGGTCTTATCGACGATCCTGTTATTCCCTTTGGCTGTTCGATAACGCGAAAACGAGATCCATATTTGGTTGTGCAACACTCTCGAAAGCAAGAGAGGTAATATGAGAAAGTACGAAAGGTATCTTTCTTTGTCGTCCGTCATCAAGAACTTGTATGTCGAATGTATTACCCATGGAGCCAATACCACATACTATATCAAAAAAAATAAAAAAAATGAAGAGCAAATATAGTACATTATAGTAACTAAAACATATATGACCACAAATAATTCTTTTTTTATTTTTTTGGACAAGATTTAAAAAAAAAAAAGTGGGAAAAAATTAAAAAACCTTGAAGTTGCCAAGCCATGTCCATGGCCATTCAGTGAGAATACCAGGTTTTGAAGCCATTTTTTATTTTATTTTTTGTTCTCTCTATGAATGGTCAGCTTTTCTCTCTGAGATGCACAGTTACTCAACATGAAAATACATGACATTTATATAAAACTTAAGGGTGCATATACTTTGAATTCTCATAAGCGCATTTATCTCATTCAATGTGTATGCTACCTACCTTGCATGTAGCAGCTGTTTTCCTATACTTATTTTGTCAAAAATTTTAATGCACTCGAATTAACATATTTATTTTGGGAAAGTTTACCCCCACCCCCCAGGTTAAGCCTGCTTTTTTATTTTGAATAAATAAAATCAAAATAACAAACCCCGTCATGTATGTTTCTACTATAAAAAAAATAAAATTGCACCCATTGAGAGAGAGCTATTTTATTACATAGACCCGGGTGCACCCGATAAAAAATTATTATCGTCCAGTTATATATGATGATATATGACAAAAATTTAGATATTAGGGTTTAGTTTTCCATTTTTAAGGTTTAATTTTCGACATAAATCTATCATCGTACCAGTAGTTATATGTGATGATATATGATAGAAATTTAGGGTTTAGGATTTATTTTTACATTTTATGATTTAGTTTTCCATTTTAGGTTTAGGGTTTCAGATATATGTGGTGATATATATTAGGTAGATGTAATAATATATTAAAATTATATACTATGAAAGATTAAATTACTGGGTGAACCATATAAGGTGCACCCAAATCAACATTATAATGACTCTTGGAGAGTAATTCATATAAGGGTTAATTACCCGAAAAACACACAACACTTTTATAATTACAAATATACAGTTGATAGATAAAACAAATGTTAGGAGTAAGTGTAATCCTAAAAGATGATTAAGTTTATTTGTAATTAGGGTAAATTTAGGGGTAGTTTTTGTAATTAACCATTTTATATAATAAATGCAAACATTAAGGATGTATGCGTAAAAACTAGTTCTCATTAGTGCTGCCTCTAGACTCCACATAGGCTGTATCTATATTCTTTCCTAATATGGAGAACCAATATTTTAAGTGGTGCATTTATGAGTCTCACAAGCCAGTGGAATGGGTTGTAGTAGGTTGTCTACATCAAAGCATCATCCTTTTGTTATCCCTTCATTTCTGGTAGGCTACACTTGTCTAGATTACAGTGGTGAGCCAATTCACAAGGGCATGCTTTGTCTCAAATATTTATATATGTTAAAGATTTATTATTATTATTATTCATTTACTTTTTTTTTCTCCAGTTACTTCTATTCTACTCGTCGTTTTTCTTGTTTAAAGAATAAATAGATAACTTTCTTACAAATTTCACTATTAGTTTGTTTACTCACATATTTTTCAGTCACATATCATTTCAATAATATTGAGGATACAAACTTGAAGAATTGTATTTTTAGCTTACATTCGATCACACTCTCAACTTTTTTTTATAATTATTCGATGGGGAAAAAAAGGAAGAAAAAAAAAAAAGAAAAGGAAATTATTGAACTTGACATACTCATCTCGGCATTGATACGTGGTACTTTAGATATAGTCTCATCTTATTAATCCATGATTTTACTTTAGATATAGTCTCATTTTATTAATGATTTTTCCATTGTTTGGCCGATGTGGTTTTTTGTTAGCAATTCAAGTCCTGAATTTTTTTGTCCATCTTTCATTGGTTTGGCTTTATGTTGATTTGTTTTGTTTGACTCAGTATGTGACTGATTTGTAATTTACTTTTAAAAAAAACAACTGGATTCGTTTTGGTAATGTATACCTTTTTCAAATGATTAATTTTCTCAAGTTGGCTCCAACTTATTATAGATTATAGATTACTAGTTTAACAACAGTGCATTACACGGAATTTATAAAAAATTAAATATAAAAAATATTTGTGAAAATTGTAAAGTTTTAAATTTAAAATAAAAAATTGAAAGGATGTATTCTCAACTCGTGCCCTGTTCAATTTATTAATTATTAATTAATATTATATTTTAATATTTAGATTAAATTTGCTAATAATTATATTTACATACTTATAAAAACTCAAAAGATGTGACATTTTCAACCCATCTCTGCCGGAAAGAATATGAAAATAGCCCCTTGGTCTATGATACATAAATGGGATCAAACTGGGATCAAACCTACATTTTTATTACTTAACCTTAGGTTAATTTCATTTGATGAAAAGGGAGAAAATTGACCAAACCCTCAACCCTTGCAATTTTATTTGAATTTAGGTTTAAGTCTGACGAGAATAACACTACAAAAAAAAAGCAAATTTCCGAGGGATTTTTCGAGGGAACGAAATTCCCTCGAAATGTTCCCTCGGAAAATTTCGAGGGAATTTCGTTCCCTCGGAAAATCCCTCGGAAATCAGGGCGCCAAATGTTCCCGCCATGTTTACCGATCGAAAAACCGAGGGATGACCGACGGGTGGTTGTGCGAGGGAAGTAGTCCCTCGGAAAACCGAGGGATATTAGATTCCCTCGGTTTCATTTATTATTTTTTTTAAAAAAATAATTAAATTTCCGAGGGAATATAATTTCCCTCGGAATTATTCCGAGGGATAACGGATTCCCTCGGAATTATTCCGAGGGAAATTGTATTCCCTCGAAAATTAATTAATTTTTTTAAAAAAATTAAAAAAAATTTAAATCGTAAAAAATAGAAAAAAATAATACAAAATAGGATTTATTTTCGGGACGCTTAGGCGCACCCCTTCCCGTCCCGATCGTGATTTTTTGGGTTTTGTTTCTATTTTTTACTATATTTTGGATTTTTTTTTATTTTGTTATTTAACAAATAGGCATGGTGATTTTATATGCTTCTCCTCACCATCCGTACAAGTTTGGACTCTTCTCTCTCCTCAAAACTGCTTCTCCACCAATCAACTCAACGTAAGTTTGTATGCTTTCATTTTCGGTTCAATATTATTGCAACTATATAGGGTTAAATTATTATTATTAGTCATGTGAAAATCACAAATTGCCAAAAAAATTAGAATTTTTTATTTATAACATATGAATTATATCGTATCTTATATATCATCCATTTCAACTAGGGCTTGGAAGACTGAGTGGGATAAGCCCGAGAACAAGAAGAAATCCGAGCAGTGCAGCAAGAATAGGAAGAGCGAGCCTGCTGGACCGGGGACTGGGATGTCGAAGCACACGGGGGGTGCTAGATCTACCATCGACTATGCCTTGGATATAGTAAGTAACGGCTATTTATAATATAATAATATATTATTTATTTGTTTAATTTTAATGTTAATTATTTGAAAATTCTATTTGAATACAGGAGCGGGAGACGGGTTCGCCGGCTACGTGCTACGATCTTTTTAAACGTACGCACCAGAAGAAAGACGGCGCGTGGATCGACACGAGATCTGCTAATATTAACGTTAGTCTCTTTTTTATTTTTAACTTATTCTTTGATTTTAACGTAAAATTTTAATAACGAGTTGTATTTCAGGAGGAGTACGAGAGACATCTGACCCAGGAGCAGGAGCGTGCGTCTTCCCAGGAGGAGAGTAACGAGGTTGACCAGGACCAGGTTTTTCTCGGCGTCGCCGGTGTGAAGAAGGGACGGCTTTACGGCACCGGCGCGTATGGGAAGATAGTGGCTGCTGCGAAGGGTTTACTGAAGGGCGACTCTTCCACCTCCTCCTCATCCCAGGCTGATAGACGACAGATCAGAGAGCTCGAGGCGCAGGTCGAGGCTCAGAGGGCGCAACTTGAGGCGTTGCAGCAGCAGGCAGCCGAGGAAAGGCGACAGCGTGCGGAGGAGCGCCGGCAGCAGGAGGATTTTCAGGCGCGGACGAACGCCCAGATGGCTGAGATGTACGCTCGTTTCCAGCAGCAGTTCCCCGCTCCCTAAAAAAATTCAAAAGATATTGTATTCTCAATTCGTACCTTATACTGATGTATAATCAATATTTATAACTATTATTGGTTGTTGTTAAATAAATTTATATTTAATATTTAGAATAAATAATTCTCAACCCATGTGTAATTTCTATTAATTATTTATTATTATCATCAAATATTTTATATACTAATATTAAAATTGAATTCGTTAATAACTTATAATTTCATACTTAAAAAAAAACTCAAAATACATCATATTCTCAACCCGGTGCGCATTCACTACAAAAAAAGAGCAAATTTTTCGAGGGATTTTCCGA